>QLSR01000360.1:587103-774913 GCA_031780015.1 Citrullus colocynthis
ACACAATTTCTAACAAGTCTTATGAAGGATGGTTAAGCTGAAAGTGAAGTTAATCATATGAATTTCTAGGTAAAAGCAGCAGCAACAGAACTGTTATGCAAACTGGAGCAACGCGAAGTAATTCTGGCATAACTGAAGAACCACAAAGAGTTAAGCCTTGAGATTTTGAGGTAAGCTGCGGGACTTGATTCCTTACACGTTTGTAGAAGGGAAGAAGTCCTAATAAGGGTTGGAAATGCATTTTTAACAGGGGTTAAACAGAGAGGTTAAGGCAGTAGTAGTCAGCCCTGTTAAGTAGAAGTTAAGGCTCAACCGTCGGTATATCAGCAAGAGTGAGCTACCCACGAAGTGTTCATTGAATTAAAGGCTAACAGAAAGGTAAGGAGCGACTAGTAGTAATAGCCTTAGTGCTTAAAGCTTGAGAATGAACTAATGGGAGTCTGACCGTACGATGAACTATAAGCATTGTGCATATGTTGAGTTATTGTTGATGTTTTGATGAATAGAAAAGAAGTGTAACACGGGAAAATGTTTGTTTCAGGCCAAGAGGTGATACGAAAGGCTTATAACCCATTCAAGGCCTAGAAGGAGTTGTGAGTGACACTTTTCTTACCCTAAAGCAATCTTCGTTATACATGTTAGTTCGGTTTTCCAATGGAATACGATTTTGTGATCAAATGATTCATGAAGCATACTTTATGTTCTTAAAGTTATTGAAAAATATGTTTAAGAAATGTTATTGATGAAATACAGTTGTCTTGAGTTCTTATAAATGATTGCATACGATTTGTTTGTATAAAGTGTCATTTCTTAATGGAAAAACGTTTAAGAGGAGGCTCAGTGCTGATGGACTTGAGAAGGCACGTGAGTTTCCCCGGGACCCAGTACTGAAGGACATGGAGAAGGTACTTGGGCAACCAGCCATGTTCCTATGTGCACATAGAGGTTATATGCTGGTGCGTTGAGTCTTGCTCCGCATCGAGCCTTATATGTTTTCGACGTTGGGGTGTTGAGTTTTGCTCCACTTCAACTAAGGGGAAAGTATTGTACTTCAACTGTTTTCTTATGATTTGTTGAAAATCCTGTATGAATTGATAAGGGCAATTAAGTTTGTTTTAACTAATATATTTGAAGTGATTATACATTTTATGTTTGATGTTGAACTCAGTTTTACCACTGATGATTTTCGAACAAAATGGTTTGTTAAAATGGTCACTCACTGGGCCTTTAGCTCATGTTTTCAATGTTTTCTTTCCCCTCCAGGTAGCAAGGACGTTCCAGGTGCTTTGCCTACTCCAACTCGCCCTGCTTAAGCTTCGAGATTCAGAAAAACCCGACTTGTGGAAGTGTTGTTGTATGTTAAACCTCTCTTAGGTGGCATGTAGATATACGTGTGTATTTGTAAAAAAAAAAAAAAAATTGAACCATGGATTGTAATGGAACATATGAATGAGTTGAAGAAGTGGTTTGACTTGTTTGTACTTTCCTATATGTGATATTTAAATGTCTTAGAATGTGAAAGTTATTGTGAATAGTTCAGGATGTGTGTGAAGGGATGGATGGTATGCGTCACAAAAGGGGTGTTGTATACTATCCTCACGTCCCCTTTCAGGTTGAGTAGGTGAACTTGGGAGGGGGTGTGACAAGTTGGTATCAGAGCGAAAGAGTCTTGGGAATAGGATCATGCATAATAGTATAGGAGCATGTAATTGTTTAGCCAATAGTAACATTGTGTTATCATATAGGAAACATGTCACCTCGAAGCAGGCGAGTTAGGCAAGCAGCGACCGGAACTCCTCAGGCTACTAGAGATCGGGGGAATATGTCAGAGGGTGAATCTAGTCATCCTCGAGTTGAAGTTAATGCTGAGGAACAAATATTTACTAGAATTGCAAAGAGATTAGTTGCAGGCATAGGATCAGTACAATCAGATCCTGAAAAGAAGTATAGCATTGAAAGATTGAAAGCCTTAGGTGCTACTACCTTTGAAGGCACTGTAGACCCTGCTGAAGCAGAGTTGTGGTTGAACTTACTGGAGAAATGCTATCGTGTAATGCAGTGCCCAGATGATAGAAAGGTAGAGTTAGCAGTATTTTTGCTCCAGAAAGGGGCAGAAGATTGGTGGAAAATGGTAGAAAGCAGGAAGGGAGACATCGAAGGAATAAACTGGAACGAGTTTAAAAAGGAGTTCCAAGAAAAGTATTGTCCAAGATCGTTCCGAGATGCTAAACGGAATGAGTTTTTGAGGTTGATACAAGGATCCATGTCAGTAGCAGAATATGAGAAGAGGTATACAGAATTATCTAAATATGCCATGACAATTGTTGTAGATGAGCATGATAGATGCAAGAGGTTCGAAGAAGGGTTACGAGAGGAGATACATACTCCTGTAACTGCTAGTACTAAATGGACAGATTTCTCCAAACTCATAGAGACAGCTATGCGAGTTGAAAGGAGTTTAATGGAAAAGAGAATGGAACGTGAGTCAGCAAGAGGTGGACGTGCAATTCCTTCCTTCAACCCTACTCAGGGACAGTCTGGTAGGAGATTTGTACCAGGCGTAATTGGTGGAAGAAATTTCAAAGTCAGACCGAATGAGCAAGGTAAAAGTAATTCCAAGAGTGGTAATGGAGGAGGTGCAGGGAGACAAGGACCGAGGAACTTTAGTGGACCAGCTCAGTCAGTGGAGGGCTCTCAAAGTGGACAACCTGGTGAGTCCACAGCTAGTTCCATGAGGAAGCCGTTATGTCCTACCTGCAGGAAACACCATTGGGAACAATGTAAGAGCAATGTATGTTATCATTGTGGACAAGAAGGTCATTATAAACGAGAATGCCCCCAGTTAATGCAAGAGGTCAAAGCTGAACGGAGAACGGGTTCTATTACTGCTGATCAACCATAAAGACCTGCAGGAATTGTTGATGAAGGAACTAGTGGATCAAGACAAAAGGGAGCTACAGGTCGCCCTAGACAGCAAGGGAAAGTCTTTGCTATGACTCAACAAGAAGCAGACGAGACTCCTAATGTTGTTACTGGTACAATTCCTATTTGTCATACTTCTGCTCATATTTTAATAGATCCTGGTGCTACTTATTCCTTTGTTGCTAAAATGTTTACTGTAAATATGGATCTCGAATTAGAATTTTTGCCTGAAGAACTGCATGTATATACTCCTGTTCGTGATGTGCTTGTGACTAATGGAGTATATAGAGATTGTGAAGTTGAAATCAATGGTGTAACCATGACAGCCAACTTAATTCCCTCAGATATTCAAGAGTTTGACGTTATATTGGGAATGGATTTCCTATCTAGATACCGAGCTACCATAGATTGCTTCCAAAAGGAAGTTGTGTTTAAAGGAGTTGAAGGAAATGAAGTTACCTTTAGAGGAGACAGGAAAATACTTCCTACTTGCATGATATCAGCAGTTAAGGCAAGGAAGTTGTTAAGCAAGGGATGTTCAACATACCTTGCTTATGTGATTGATACTCAGGGTAGTAGGTTGAGACCAGAGAATATTCTAGTGGTCAGTGAATTCCTGGATGTGTTTCCTGAAGAATTGCCTGGTTTACCGCCTGATAGAGAAATAGAATTTTCTATTGATCTAATTCCCGGAACTGCACCAATTTCGCAAACTTCGTATAGAATGGCACCGAAAGAATTGAAGGAATTGAAAGTACAGTTACAGGAACTAATTGATAAAGGGTATATACGACCCAGTGTGCACCGTAGGGAGCACCCGTGTTATTTGTCAAGAAAAAGGATGGTATACTTAGATTATGCATCGATTACCGCCAGTTGAACAAGGTAACGATACGTAATAAGTATCCATTTCCTCGCATTGATGATTTATTTGATCAACTTAAAGGTGCTTCGGTGTTTTCCAAGATTGATTTACGATCTGGATATCATCAGGTAAAGATTAAAGAGACAGATATTCCAAAGACTGCTTTTAGAACGAGGTATGGACATTATGAGTTTCTAGTAATGCCTTTTTGATTGACTAATGCTCCAGCGGTATTCATGGATCTTATGAATCGGATATTCCATCCATACCTTGATCAGTTTGTGGTAGTATTTATTGATGATATCCTAGTATATTCGGAGAACAGGGAAAAGCATATGGAACATCTCCGAATAGTATGACAGACATTGCGTGCTAAGAAGTTGTATGCTAAATTCAGTAAATGTGAATTCTGGCTAGACCGTGTTATGTTTTTAGGGCATGTGGTGTCAGCAGAAGGGGTAAGTGTAGATCCACAAAAGATCGAAGTGATAGTTGACTGGGAACAACCTACAAACGTAACAGAAGTTCATAGTTTTCTAGGATTAGCAGGTTATTATCGTCGATTTGTGGAAGGATTTTCAAAAATAGCATTACCCTTATCAAGTTTAACCAAAAAGGCAACCAAATTTGAATGGACTAGTGAATGTGAACAGAGTTTTTAGAAGTTGAAGGAAAAACTAGTGACAGCCCCAGTATTGTCATTGCCTACACCAGGAGTGGAGTTTGAGATTTACTGTGATGCATCACGCCAAGGATTAGGTTGTGTACTTATGCAGAAAGGAAAAGTGATTGCTTATGTGTCGAAGCAACTGAAGAAGCATGAGAATAACTACCCGACGCATGACTTAGAACTGGCAGCAGTTATATTAGCTTTGAAAATTTGGAGACATTATTTGTATGGGGAGAAATGTCGTATTTTAACTGATCACAAAAGCTTGAAGTACATTTTTGATTAGAAGGAGTTGAACTTACAGCAGAGAAGATGGATGGAATTGATTAAAGACTATGATTGTTCGATAGAGTACCATCCTGGAAAGGCTAATGTTGTAGCCGACGCATTGAATAGAAAGTCAAGGCAATCCAAGGCGTTATTGAGCGCTGTTAGTGCAGAATTGACAAAAGAGTTTAAACGCTCGAATGCGTCTTTATCAGTAGACGAGTTAGGAGTTTTGTTTGCACATTTCCATTTGAGACCTACTTTAATAGAAGAGATTGTGAATAAACAAATGCAAGATGATGTACTTAGGAAAATAATGGAAGAAGTGAATCTTAAGAAAAGGATGGATTTTGATGTAAGAACTGATGAAGCTTTAATAAAACAAGGAAGGCTATGCGTCCCTAATGATGCATTATTGAAGAATGCCATTCTTGAAGAAGCTCATAGTTCTGCATATGCAATGCATCCTGGTAGTACAAAAATGTACAGGACGTTGAGGAAATATATTCCGGACCCCACTCATGTTTTAGAGGCTCAACCTATCCAAGTAAATGAAGATTTATCTTATGAAGAAGAACCTGTGCAAATTCTTGACCGCAAGGAACAAGTATTGAAAAAAAAACCATACCACTTGTTAAGGTTCTATGGAGAAATCATCAAATAGAGGAGGCGACATGGGAAAGTGAAGATCAAATGAAAGCTAAATATCCTCATCTTTTCTTACAATGACCCTAGTTGAATTTCAAGGACGAAATTCTTTAAAAGGGGGTAAGGAATTGTAAGCACTGACTTGCAATACCAAGTGCCGGGAGAGCTATGCGTTTGAGGTTATGGTTTCAGGCGTCGTCAGAAGGAGAATAGCCGAGAAGTAGCCAAGAAGGGGGTGAAAATTTGGTTAAGTATTGGCCAAAGCCATACGTTGATGAATGAAATGAAAGTTGAACTATCTTGAGAATCATGCGTTGTTGAGTAAGTCGCGAAGGGTTGTGAGTTGGAAGTGGTAGTCGCATCGCAGGATAAATGATTATTGGCTGGGGAATGAAATATACTTGAACTATGCGTTGAAGGCGCCACCATGCGTCGAAGACAGCCATGCGCTGGAGCCACATTGCGTCCAAGACAGAATGGTCTTGATGCGATGAAGCTAGTGTGTGTAAGACTATGTGTATATGCATCGGAGGTAGGAGGCGCCGAGAACACTATGCGCTGAGAATGATTAGTGTTGAAGGCGCTGAAGGAAAATTTAGACATGAGTGCCCTGCGTCGAGGAGAAAACTAGCGCCAGCCTACGGGTGATAAGTCGGCATTATCATCTTGGTACTTGTGAAGGATAAGTCGGCAGTATATATATTGGTGAGTTTAATCATTTTCAGACATTTCGAGAGCTTAATCAGTCCCATCTTTCAGAGAAACCACAAAGGAAAGTAGAGGAAGGTGTTCTTATAGCTTCGGGCGAAATTCCACTCGTTTTGGTGCCAAAATCAAAACTGAAACAAAAGTTTGGTTTGCAGATGCACAAATTAAATAGTGGTCGATGTTTGGAGTAGAACGACTCGAGGAAGCAGAGTGTAAAGCTAAAATTTGGAGGTTAGCAAGTTAACACAATTTCTAACAAGTCTTATGAAGGATGGTTAAGCTGAAAGTGAAGTTAATCATATGAATTTCTAGGTAAAAGCAGCAGCAACAGAACTGTTATGCAAACTGGAGCAACGCGAAGTAATTCTGGCATAACTGAAGAACCACAAAGAGTTAAGCCTTGAGATTTTGAGGTAAGCTGCGGGACTTGATTCCTTACAAGTTTGTAGAAGGGAAGAAGTCCTAATAAGGGTTGGAAATGCATTTTTAACAGGGGTTAAACAGAGAGGTTAAGGCAGTAGTAGTCAGCCCTGTTAAGTAGAAGTTAAGGCTCAACCGTCGGTATATCAGCAAGAGTGAGCTACCCACGAAGTGTTCATTGAATTAAAGGCTAACAGAAAGGTAAGGAGCGGCTAGTAGTAATAGCCTTAGTGCTTAAAGCTTGAGAATGAACTAATGGGAGTCTGACCGTACGATGAACTATAAGCATTGTGCATATGTTGAGTTATTGTTGATGTTTTGATGAATAGAAAAGAAGTGTAACACGGGAAAATGTTTGTTTCAGGCCAAGAGGTGATACGAAAGGCTTATAACCCATTCAAGGCCTAGAAGGAGTTGTGAGTGACACTTTTCTTACCCTAAAGCAATCTTCGTTATACATGTTAGTTCGGTTTTCCAATGGAATACGATTTTGTGATCAAATGATTCATGAAGCATACTTTATGTTCTTAAAGTTATTGAAAAATATGTTTAAGAAATGTTATTGATGAAATACAGTTGTCTTGAGTTCTTATAAATGATTGCATACGATTTGTTTGTATAAAGTGTCATTTCTTAATGGAAAAACGTTTAAGAGGAGGCTCAGTGCTGATGGACTTGAGAAGGCACGTGAGTTTCCCCGGGACCCAGTACTGAAGGACATGGAGAAGGTACTTGGGCAACCAGCCATGTTCCTATGTGCACATAGAGGTTATATGCTGGTGCGTTGAGTCTTGCTCCGCATCGAGCCTTATATGTTTTCGACGTTGGGGTGTTGAGTTTTGCTCCACTTCAACTAAGGGGAAAGTATTGTACTTCAACTGTTTTCTTATGATTTGTTGAAAATCCTGTATGAATTGATAAGGGCAATTAAGTTTGTTTTAACTAATATATTTGAAGTGATTATACATTTTATGTTTGATGTTGAACTCAGTTTTACCACTGATGATTTTCGAACAAAATGGTTTGTTAAAATGGTCACTCACTGGGCCTTTAGCTCATGTTTTCAATGTTTTCTTTCCCCTCCAGGTAGCAAGGACGTTCCAGGTGCTTTGCCTACTCCAACTCGCCCTGCTTAAGCTTCGAGATTCAGAAAAACCCGACTTGTGGAAGTGTTGTTGTATGTTAAACCTCTCTTAGGTGGCATGTAGATATACGTGTGTATTTGTAAAAAAAAAAAAAAAAAAAACTTGAACCATGGATTGTAATGGAACATATGAATGAGTTGAAGAAGTGGTTTGACTTGTTTGTACTTTCCTATATGTGATATTTAAATGTCTTAGAATGTGAAAGTTATTGTGAATAGTTCAGGATGTGTGTGAAGGGATGGATGGTATGCGTCACAAAAGGGGTGATGTATACTATCCTCACGTCCCCTTTCAGGTTAAGTAGGTGAACTTGGGAGGGGGTGTGACACTCAACGCACCAGCATATAACCTCTAGGTGCACAAAGGAATATGGCTAGTTGCCCAAGTACTGGGTCCCGGGGAAATTCACATGCGTTATTAGCATTGATCCTCCTCTTAAACATTTATAGGCGAGTTGCCCAAGTGCTAGGTCCCGGGGAAGTTCACATGCTTATTAGCATTGATCCTCCTCTTAAACATTTATAGGCGGGTTGCCCAAGTGCTGGGTCCCGGGGAAGTTCACATGCTTATTAGCATTGATCCTCCTCTTAAACATTTATAGGGGGTTGCCCAAGTGCTAGGTCCCGGGGAAGTTCACATGCTTATTAGTATTGAGCCTCCTCTAAAACATTTTCTCCATCCTTTACACGAATAGTCCATCAAAGACTTTTTCGGAAAACAAGACATTCCTCGATAAATATATTTTGCAACATGCCTTTCGTTACCATAAAGAAATCAAGTAAATCATGCCTTTTAAACCATATATTCAAGCATTACGCTTTTCACAGAAACAGTCATCTCAAAACCATATCACATAACAACATTTTTAATAAAATTCATTTTCGAAGAAAGGAAAGAGTCACTCACAAATCTTTTAAGGAATTTCCCCTTTTTCCTTCCAAATTTCCGTTTCTCGAGCCCTTAACGCAAGGCTTCAGCTTCTAGTCCACTAGTTAGCTATTTTCACTCTTGGTAGCTTAGTTGGTCACAACGTTCTAACTCTGGAACGCAAGACTGGCCTCCCTTTATCAGTTTGGCTGGTCACAATCTTGCCCTTCAACGCAAGGTTGATGGCTACTGTAAAGTGCAGCCTAACTTCTCTTATTTCTTTTCGGATGCGTCGACTTCTCTTGAACACATCGTCTCTTTTCAAACACCACGTTCTCCTTAAATGTTGGATTCGTTACCAACGCAAGGTGAACCCCTCTTCAACGCAAGATAACTTCTTTAACACCAGATGATTAAGTTGTCAAAATGTCTTCTTTCTTGGCCGCAGACCTCCTTTTACAACGCAAGGGGGTTCCTTCTTTCTGTCTTCGTTCTCCTTCTTTCTATCTTCGTTCTCCTTCTTCTCTCAAGGATTTTTACTTCAGAATCATCAGTTGTTACCCTTCCCCCAGGGTCCTATTTAAAGAGATCTTGCCATCCTACTCCTCTTTTACCACTTGATTGCCATATGTCGCTTTGCATGTCTGACTAACCATGCATTTGTCCAAATGTTACCTTGCATGCAACACTTAACATGCCTTTTTAACACATCTTTATTTTAAGGTGTCAAGTTTATATGAAGTCACCTGGCCTCTATAACTCATCTTATTCGTCCATTATTTTTCAAATAGACAGCCATTCAATCCATACAGCGCCCTCATGCGTTCATTGAGTTTCCCCTAAGGTTTGAGCTTCCCTACTCACTTGTCTAACTTTTAACTAACTACACCATCGTCTTTGACGTGTAGAGGTAGCCGTCTCAACGCATAGGGACCTCAGTCCATAACAACCTCACCTACGTATGGTAAGCCAACACGCTTCTTCTCCCGTCGACGCAACGACTACTTCAGCACACAATAACCATTCGTGATCACCTTCAACGTATAGTCGCCATATTACAATCTAGTGTTTACACGATACCGCTAAGCGTCAACGACAACAAATCCTTCTCACGCTCTACCTTTATGCATTGGTCCTGTTGCGTTTACTTCCATCCTGCGTCCATGACCTTCTATCTATCCTTAGTCAGTCCTTGATTATTTCCAAGGTTATTCTTTTAAACCTTTCCTTATTTTACCTATTTCCTTTTAGATAATTTAACATGCGTCAACACATGTTCTAGTTTTTATGTCTACTTCACAACCTTCTACTTTCGAACACTTAAAAATATCTTATAATAGAAGTCTATGCGTCTTACGCCTTTCCCTTCAAGTGCTTGAGTACTTCCTATACGTCCACTTTAACTACGTGTTACTTCAGTCTTGACCATGCGTCCAACTGGGTCTTTTATTCCTCTCCTTCTGACAATTCAACGCATTGGTTGCTAAAAGTTGGGTTGTCACAAAAACCCACACTCATTATGCCACAAAATCATATATGACAAAATATGCACTTAGACTAAGTATTTACAACTATCATATAGAACTAAAACCAAGTAAGCCCAGACGAGGATCTTCTATAGGCTAGGCGTCCCGGACACGCTCACTACCTGAAACGAACAACAATAAACAAAAAGGTGTGAGTTTAAAGCCTAGTAAGAGACTAAAATATCAATTACAATCTAATCCTTGAGTTAATGCTGATTATAACACTAATATATATCTTATTAGTACAAGTTGCTAGATCACTCATGCCATTTAACAAGACAGCATAGATACCTTTCTAAGAAAGCAGCGGAGCAAAGCTCAACGCTATTAATCTTATATCAAGTATTCCGTCCCTAATATTCATATATTCATGTATTCATACACTCATACGTCTTCACATTTAGTCCTTCGGCGTTTCAACACTCAAGTACCTTCTCATAATGTCCCTTAGCACTGAGTTTCATTATAATTTCACTGCTCAAGTGCCTTCACTCATGGTTCTTCAGCACTGAGCCTTCATGTACTAATTTTCATATGCCTTCTCACAAGGTCCTTCGCCATTGGAAACTATCTTAATCAATCTCACTAGTGCCTTCACTCATGGTCCCTCAGCACTATGTATCATATATCATATCTCCATAGGCCTTCACACAGGGTCCTTCGGACGTGGTTTGCATTTAGATAACACACATACAGGAATTCACATAATATATTTGTTTTCACTTGCACATTATTAACGATGATCCTTGGACAAATTAGAGAGCCACTCACAGTTTGTCTTAGGCCCGAGCGGATTGTATGCTTTTCCAAGCTCTTCTTGGCCTGTGAAACACATTTCTCATATTAGGTTTCATTTGAACTCCTTTTTCAAAATCATTAGGTATGCATATTTATATCTAACGATACTCTGTGTTACTAGCGAGACTACCAGCGAGATACACATTACTTGGTGCTGCACTAGCGAAACTGGAGTGAATTAGACTAACGATATCATCTTAAGGAGCGATACGTAGCGAGACTTCAGCGAGAGTTATGAGATGCAGAGCTCCTTTGCGTTTATCAGCGACACCCGTTCCGCTGCTTACTCTCCCGCTCCTTAGTGATACCACTGTCTAGCGACACTTGATATCACAGTTTTCCTTCCTTCCATTCAAACTCTTCCTTTATCCTTCTAAAAACCATATTACAGCCAAAATTAGAACTTCCCTCCTTCTACAATCTTGTAAAGTAGTGAGTTTCCTAGCTTACCTCAAAATTTCAGGCCGTGATTCGTCTTCATTTGAGAATTATTCCCAAATAACTTCGGCTGCCCTGATTTGCTTAGCTGTTCAACTCTGTTTACTTCTTTCTAGAGATTAACATATTTTCGCTCGGATTTAGCTTAAACATCCTTCATGGAAGTTGCTAAAATTTGACTCAACTTACTTACATAAATATTTTAGTTCTAGCTTCGACGTCCTCGGTTCACTCTCCTTCAAACACCGATTGGTGTCCAAATCTATCAGTAACAATCATGCTTCTGGTTCTAGCTTCAAAATCATCATGAAACTTATTTGATTTCTACTCAAATTCGATATAAGTAACTTCTTCTATCTCTCCTCGTTATTCGTCTGCGAAAGGGAGTTAATCTGAGTTCGAAAAATATATCCAAAAAGGCTTAATTATTCGACGCACTCCTTTATATGTCAATATAAATCACCGACTTACCAGCTCTAACATCATCCTCCTTCTGGAATTAGCCAACGCCACCTTCTGTGCATGGCTTCGGTAACATATAGTCTCAACTTACTATGCCACTGATTGCTCAACGTCGAATAGCCAATTACCGCATGGCCCTCTCGGCCACTTTTCTATGTCCGACGCATTCCATCCTTCAACGCATAGGCCATCTCAACGCATAGCGATGCCAACTTCTAGCACATAGTAACCTTCAACGCATACTTCTACTAATGCATATTGCACCCTTCTCCCTTCACATCTATTTCCCCGCCGAGCTGCCCTCTTCAACGCATGCTTATCAGCGACAACTCTTGTTAAGCTTAAACATACCTTCAAAGCATGGTCACTCATCACATGGTCACTCTCCCCCAACTTAGCCAATTTTCTTTACTTGCCTGCCCCATAATTTCCTTTTACTTACCTTCTCTCAATAACAAGTATGGGGCTTACAAGTAAGATCGATCAAGTCAAGCTCGAATGATTCTAAACATGCAATCTAAACTCCATAGAATTTCAAAAGAAACATAGCACAAGGCTAAAAGAAAGCTCAAATGCTTTTTTTAGTACATTTTCCAAATCTTTTTCCAAGTCTCCTTGTTTAAACAATTACATTGTAAGCACTGGCTTATTAATACTAAGTGTTGGGACAAGGCAAGTGTAATGTGGCCATGCATTGTTAGAGAAAAGTAGCTGAGAGTGAAAGAGTTAAGCATGGGCCAAGACTATGCATTGATGAAAGCAGAGAAGAGCATTGTTCTTTTGAGTGACCATGCGTTGAAGGTGAAAATCATGAAGAGTTATGAGCTGAAACAGTCACTTGCGTTGGAAGAGAAATTGATCATTGCCAGGGAAGGAAATGTTTTTGAACTACCATAGTTGGTAAGGTTGCACGCGTTAAGGTCTCCATGCGTCGGAGACGGATATAAGTGATTGAGTTGTATGCGTTAAAGGTAGGAGGCACTGAAGGCACCATGCGTTGAGGGTGGCTGTCTGCTGAGGGTGTTGATAGTAGATTGCGTTGAATGCCTTACCTTGAATTGAGAAAGGAAAACCCAGCACGCCAGCTTGCATAAGAGAGTTAAGTAGGCAATATATATATAGGTGAGTAAATTGAATATTTTATCAATTTTAGACATTTTCGAGAGCTTAAGTCGGTTCCATTTTTCCAGACAAACTACTAAGGAAGAAGAAGAAGGTGTTCTTGTGGATTTCAGATAGAAGTCTACTCGTTTTGGTATTGAAATCTAAGATGGAACAGCACGTTATTTGTGGACGCACAAGCTGGATAGTGTCGAAAGTTTGGAGTGAAACGAATCGAGGAGATCGAGTCTAAGGCTGAAATTTTAAGGTTAGTAAGTTAGCTAAATTTTGAACAACTTTTATGAAGGATGTTTGAGTTGAAATGTAAGATCCTAACTCAGAATTCTTAAGATGGCTAGTTAGGAAAGAAATAAGACTAATTGAACGCATAATATTAGGAAAGAAATGGATATTTCACTAAGAATGAGAATGAAAGATGGAAGGCATAGTTTGGGAATTAGTTAAGTGTTCAAATGTATTTCGAGCATAGCCCGGTTAATGCATGGATGGTAATGCGCTAAAGTGTGGTACCTTAATTTAGAGAGAATTTGATATTGAATTTTGAAAAAGGGAACAAGAATCAGGAAAAAGAGGAAACGCATGGCTCACAATTAGTCTTGGAAACTAACAGGTTATGGGATTAGCTTTGAAGGGTGTTAAGCTAGAAAGAAAAGAGAAGCCAAAGAACCTTGGGGCGTGAAGAGCATGCATTGAAGGTTTATTATGTAAGGATTTTGGTGTTGATAAAGGATTCTATGCCCAAAGACCAAATGTTTAAGGCAACTACGAACGAAGGGTTGCTGTGTGTTGAGGGGTGACTACCAGCTATGCGTTGAGGAGCTCAATTTCATGGTAAATGGAAATATAATTTTGGCTGCAGATAAACGCATAGGTTATAATTAAAGAGTTCAAAGAGTAGGAAGTTGGAGCATGGTACGATGTGGTAAGGTACAAACACATAGTAGTATGCATTTGGGACACTGACGCCTAGCAAGATACGATGAAGAAATGGTTTCAAAGGTATTATGGCGGAAGGTAAAGGAAATTTGGTGAACGCACAAGGGTAGTATGATTAAATGAAAAGTTTGTATATTGGAATATGTTAGACGTATAAGATAAGCTTATAAGGGCTAGGTGGCTTTATAAAAACTTGACACCTTATAAGCAGGAGGTGTTAGAAGTATGTTAAGTATTTCATGCAAGGTGACGCTTGGATAAATGCATGATTGGTTAAACATGCAGCTTGACATGTGGCAAGCAAATGGCAAAAAGGGAGAAGTAGTATGACCAGCCCTCTACTCCAAAACTATAAAGAGGACATTGAGGGAAAAGGAGTGACTGATGATGTTGAAGTAAGAATCCTTGAGAGAAAGAAGGAATTCTGGTGTCCGTAATAGAAGTCTGCGGCCAAGGAAGAAGATATTCCAGACAACTTAGCTATATCTTGTGTTAAAGAAGTTGTCTTGCGTCTAAAAGCGTCAGTCTTACGTTTAAGTATCAAGGTGAACGATGCGTCCAAGTGGACCTTGTGCGGTCGACGCATCCAAAAGAGAAGTAAGAAAGAGTTGGAAAGCACCTCACGTTAGCTATCAACCTTGCATCCAAGGGCAGGGCTGCGACCAACCGAGCTGCCAGAGGAATATAAGGCATTGCGTTCCAGGACTAGAACGCTGTGTCCAATAAGCTAGGGGAAAAAGGAAATAGCGGGATAGAGGAGAAACTATCCTTAAAGTGATCGGTGAGTAACACCTGCGTTTTACAAAACATAAATGAGTTCTTTATGAAGATAATTTTATGGGTTCCTAATGAAACAATGCATGCGTTTTCATAGATGAAGCATATGAACATGTTGTGTATAAAACTAAGAGTATGCGTTTATATATATAAAAGAATATGAGCCAGCTGAGAAGCATGCGTTTTACTTGAAAACTTGAGAATGCTGGGTAACGCATGGTGATTGATTGAAACTTGTATTCATGGTTTTTCTAAAAAGCATGGTGTTTTATAAAGCTTTGAAAAGGGACCCCAATGCTCAAGGACTCGTAGAAGGCATTGTGGGCAGCCCGAGTTAAAAAAGGTACCCAATACTTAAGGACTAGATGAAGGCAAATGGGTAACCGAAAATAGAAATGGGACCCAATGCTCAAGGATAAAAGGAAGGCATATGGGCAACCCGAGTAATAATATCTATGTGCATATAGAAGAATATATATACACAACGCTCATGTGTTGAGATTACTCCACACAGCTAAGGAAAATCGACATTGAGAGCATTGAGCACTGCTCCGCCTCAACTAAGGAAAAAGTATTTGAAATGAATGAGATTTATATTATTTATTCCAAACAGATATGTATACATGATATAACAAAGAATTGATCATGTTATATACTGATTTTCAGTGTGATATTTCATACGAGTTCAATCAGTTTTACACTTAAAGTATAATGTTTTTTAGAAACTGTTACTCACTGAGCTGTTAGCTCATGCTTTCATATGTTTTCCATTTTTCAAGTAGCATGACCGTTTTTGTTGCCGATCGAAGTCGAGGTTTGTCAAATGTATAATGGTATCGCCGTCCTAGGGAGGATGGTTAAATGGGCATAAAGGAAGTGTCGACAGTGGAAGTCGATAATAGAGTCGATGACAGCTGTCCTCATGCTCCGTCTCGGGCTACAGGAGGGTAGTTCGGGATGGGGTGTGACATAAAATGGAATAGAAATGTGTAAACTTTTAGCTGGAAGTGACTGATAAGGAATTTCTGTGCAATTTGTAGTAGTGCGGAGAAATCTTGCAATATCTGACGAACAAATACAAGTTAAGCTACGAAAATTTGAGATAAGCTAGAAAACATATTTCTCTATAAGTTTGTAGAAGGAAAGAAATTCTAAATTTGGCTGGAAATATGACTTTTAATCGACAGAAGTGAGAACAAAAGGAAAGGAGGAAACTCTGCTGTCGGGTGTCGCTAGGAAGCTGATATCCCGGAGAATTGGAGAGTGAGTAGTGAGACAAATCTCGCTGGTGGTATAGAAGAGCTTTTTGTCTCACAAATCTCACTGACTCTCGCTAGGTCTCGCTCGTCAGGTAAATCACACTAGTCTCGCTTATCCTAGTGTCGCTAGTATCGTGTCCTGTTGGTAGTATCGCTAGTAATCTTGCTGGAATGTGGGAATTTCGTTAGTAGTCCTGCTTATTAAGTTTACTTTGGAAAAAAGGGAGGCTCGGTGATGAATCATGATTTGAGTTTAATTATGCAAACTAAACGATCAAATAAAAGAAACGTAATATAATGAAAAATGTTTATTTCAGGCCAAGAGGAGATAGGAAAGGCGTATAATCCACTCAAGGCCTAGAAAGAGCTGTGAGTGACACTTCTTTTCTTATTTCAAGGATTCCATTGTACATATCAGTTTGGTTTTTCTTATTTATTTACGTTTGGCTGAACGATATTGAAAAGTATTCTTATGAAATGTTATTGATTTATGTATTGTCCTGTTTTCTCATGAAAGATTGACTATGAACTGTTTTGTATAAAGTATTGCATTTCTTAAAGGAAAAATGTTTTACAGGAGACTCAGTGCTGAAGGACATGGGAAGTTGTAAGCACCTAATTTGTAAGCACGTTCAAAAGCTTTAAGCGAATTAGTATTAATAATCTCATATTGTAAATTAAAAAAAAAAAAGAAGGAAAAAGAAACCAAAAGGAAAAGAAGACAAAAAACGGAATTAGAAAAAGAAAAGAGAAGAAAAAGGAAAAAGAAAGAAGAGAAGATAAGGATGGGAGAAGTCGGTTATAGCTTTTACTGAAGGGAAAACTTTGCCGACTTATTTCTCTTCATTTCCAAACTCATTTCTATGCTATCTTTCAGCTGCACGTCATGGAGAGGTTGAAGAAGAGTAATAGGGCAAATTCGTGCAAGGTTTTGGATGGTTTCATGGTAAAACTGAAGCAGAAACAAAAGCTTCATCTGCTGTCGCACAGTTCGAACCAGGTTTGGTGTTTGGTGAATATCGAGCTGAAGAGATTGAATTTTGGGCTGAAATTTTAAGGTTAGTAAGTTAATTCAATTTTGAACAACTTTTATTGAAGGATGCTTGAGTTGAAATGGAATAGAAACATGTAAACTTTTAGCTGGAAGTTACTGATACAAAATTTTTGTGCAATCTGGAGCAGCGGGTAGAAAACTTGCAATATCTGATGAACCAGGACGAGTTAAGCCACGAAAATTTGAGGTAAGCTAGAAGACATGTTTCTCTACAAGTTTGTAGAAGGAAAGAAGTTCTAAATCTGGCCGAAAATATGACTTTGAACTGACAGAAGTGAGAACAAAAAGAAAAGGAGGAAACTCTGTTGTCGGGTGTCGTTAGGAAGCTGGTATCGCTGAGAGCATGAGTAGCGACACGAATCTCACTGGTAGTGCAAAGGAGGTTTTTGTCTCAAAAATCTCGCTCGCTCAATGTCGCTCCTCAGGTAATCTCGTTAGTCTCGCTTATTCTGGTGTCGCTAGTGTCGTGTATCTGTTGTGTAATTTCGTTAATAATCTCGCTAGTAAGGTGAAATCTCGTTGGTAATCTCACTAGTGACATAGAATCTCGCTTATTATCTTTATTTTAGAAAAGAAAGGGAGTCTCAGTGGTAAATCATGATTAGAGTTTAAGTATGCACATTTAACGTTCATGTAAAGGAAGTTTAAGGAAAACGTAACCTGAGGAATGTGTATTTACAGGCCAAGAAGAGCTCGGAAAGGTATATAATCCCCTCAGGGCCTAAGGACAAGTTGTGAGTGACACTTTTCTTTCTTTGAAAACGAAATTTATTGAAAATTTTTAGTTTGGTTTTTCTTATGAGATATGGCTTTGAGATGAACTATTTTCTTTGAAAAGCATGATGTTTGATGATATTGTTCACAAGGCATGTTTTATATGTTTTCTATAAGATGTTGAATGGCATGTTGTGAAATGTTGTTTATTGTGATATATCTGATTTTTCATGAAAGCTTTTCGTGTGAACTATTTACATATGATACTGGTTTCTAAAATGTTTTAGACGAGGCTCAATGCTGAAGGACATGAGAAGGCATGTGAGTTTTCCTAGGACAAAGTACTGAAGGACTCGTAGAAGGTACTTGGGCAACCCGCGATATTCCTATGTGCACATAGAGGTTGTGACGTTCAGTGTATTGAGTCTTGCTCCACCCCAACTAAGGTTGTTATCGACGTTGAGTGCGTTGAGTTTTACTCGGCCTCAACTAAGGATGTTTTCAACGTCGGGTGCGTTGAGTCTCGCTCCGCCCTGACTAAGGGAAAGTTTTTAGAACGAACTGATTTTCGTGTACGATCATTTTGGCATGAACATATGTGATTTGATTACGTTGTTGAAAATTATGATTTTACAGAAATGATTATTTGAATCACGTTTACGTATATGGTGTTATAACGATTTTAACATGCCTATTTTCGAACAACAGATGGTTTTACAAAATTAGTCACTCACGGGGCATGGAAGATAATTATATTGATGAAATGAAATACAACTTTAGATAAGCTCAATGTCTTGACACAAATCTAAAATCAAGATAGAATAATAAGAAAGAAAGCAGGGAAAGGCGTCAATGTCTTGAGTCACCCGGATGGAAGCGCGAGGCTATGCTGTGAAGTGGTCCGGCGGAGGGAAGACTTTTCTCTCTCGAGCTATTCGTCTCCGGTTGAAGTCTGGAGAGGACTCTGCTGTCACTTATGGAATTCCTTCGAGAATCAACAACCTTTTCTCATCTCGCAGAGCTGCCCTTTTATAGATGATGCGTTCATAATTAATGGCAAATCTGCTTGATTGGCAGCGAGATTGATACTATGCGTCCATCTCGCCTGATTGCGTGATTCTCGGGTCAATTAAGATCCACCACTTTGGCCACAAATCATGCTCGTCAATCATCCGTCAATCTCTCAAGAGTCTGCTTTGATTCTCAGCGCCTTGCATTAATGGTCGTCTATGCGTCCATGAATAGTTTGGCCGATGTCAACGCAGCGTAGGTTGCTAACGCGTAGTCTTGCATTGAGTTGTTAACGCATCTTCAGGTTGTTTGCGTTCCGTTCAGATCATGCGTCCATGAAGAACAGATTGCTAACGCGTCGTCCTGCGTTAAGACGTCATCAACGCATCGTTTGCATTCCTGCGTTAAAACATGCGTTTTAGGCTAAAAAAGTGGTAAAATCATTTATCTTCATAGAAATACAAGAGTATAACGCAAAGGACAATTTATTAATAAAAATCACATAAACTGCCGCATGCTTCTCTATTTGATCTCTATTTATCTAAGGAAAAGGCTATTATAACTTGTATTTCTACAAGTTATCACACCCCCAAACTTAGATAAATGCTTGTTCTCAAGCATAACTTCTATCTAAGAAACTTACAATCATCCTAAACATTTTCTCAACGCATTGACTAGTCTATCAGAATGCTATACTCAATCAGCTACCCGTCAGTTATGGTACTTCTCTACCTCCATATTCTTTTCTTTAGGACGAGTCTAGTTTGTATGCGACAAGCTTTCTTTTCAAAATTCTTTAACTCATTATTCACACAATTTTTGTTTCTTCTTTTGAACACTGAGTCTGAAAAGATGAAGATATAAAGTTCCTTTTTCTTTCTTGTTTTCTTATGTATATATTAAGCACGCGTCGAGTAGGGTTACCCACCTTCGTTCTGACATACCAACTATGGGGTGCATGGAGGCAGCCAACTACGAGCAAGTGCCCTTCTCGACTAAACTCTTATCTAAGTTCAATTTCCTCACTAGACATTTGAGTTTGTTATTTTATCTATGCGTTGCTGATTACGATTACCCACCTTCGTTTTGACACACCAATTATGGGGTGCATAGAGGCGGCCAACTACGAGCAGGTGTCGTTTTCAGCTAAATCTCTTAACAAGATAGATATGTTAGTCTTGCCAGCGGAGTTTTGCGTTAAAGAAATTTTTATTTATTTTTTTTAATTTATTTTTTATTTTATTATTATTATTTTTTTTTTATTGATTGAAATAAGTTCCTCATATTTTTATCTTTGACAGTTTAAACCTCTTCCACCCCCAAACTTGAGAGTAGCAAGGTCTTCATTGCTTAAATTGGAAACAAAGATTAAGTTGCAAAATTTTGTAAAAGAGGTTTGAATTGGCCACTTGCATACATACAAAGTAGGTTTGCGTTTCTAAGGATAGTATGTAGATGCATTGAAAGTAATCTAACTTAAAGAGTACAAAAGGTGTAAGCATGATTATCCTCATAGTGACTGATTGTTCAACGCAAAGATAAAAGTTGGGAATAATTATATATGTACTTGAATGAATTTACAGCAAAGGACCATGAAAAAGAAGCAATTAGAAATTCCATGCGGCACAAAATTTTTTTTTTTTTCATTTTATTAATTGAATCGTCCACAACGCATACAATTGGAGATTGGTGACTGACACCTCTTGTTCTTTCGTCTTCTTTTTCTTCATGGTGCTGACACCTTGTTCCACTCTCGCATCCTCCCCGATGCGTTCCTTCCTTGTAGGCGAGTGATGCCTACTTCTCTTCTTCTTCTTCTTCTTTTCGTCCCCCTCTTATTGGGCTTTTATTCTAGCAACCAGCTCCTCATCCTCTTCAATTTGTAGTTCTTTCTCAAGCTCCTCGGCTGCTTTTTCTATTCTTTCTTCTTCCCTCATTTCCTCTTTTAATGCCAATGCAGCTTCTTCTATTTGAGGATCAGGAAGGCCTTGCGTCTCCCCTTCTTCTTGAGGCCGCACTTCCTTGCGTGCCTTCTTGCCGGACAACGCGTCCTTGGCAATTTTCTCAGCTCCTTTTCTTTGGGCCCTGAGCTCTTTTCTCAACTTGGCCCTCTTCTTCTTCATCTTCTCTGCCAGCCTATCAAAGGATGTTGCCGCAATTGGGGACTCAGGACCGTCTCCTTGCTCTGTGGTTTTCAGATCTTCATCCTCGGTAGATTCTTGTGATACCCTTCGCTTCTTCCTCAACAGGGGTACCACTTCCTTTTCCTCTTCTCTTCTTCTTTTGGCCTCTGCGGCCATCACAACTTTTCTGATTGGTCCTTCATTGGAGTCCAGGGTTATCTCCTCAGGACTGATAGACGCAAGGACAGACCCTTGCGTTTCACGTGGCTTGCCTACGACCTCCTTGCTGTAGGCGGCTTCTCCTTCCTTATCTCCCTCATTCTTTTCACCCTCCCAAGTCTCCTTTAACTGACTCTGGGCTTATTTTATCGGCGAGGGTGATTCCCGTCTTGCGTCTGAAACTGTTGGGTCCATTGGGTCACGCAATCCCCTAAGGATCTCAGCTATCCATGCGTCCAGGGAACGTGCGGAGTTTACTTCCCCCTCTTTGACAGCCACCTCGTCTTCTACTTCTCTTCCCATCTCTTTTGTTCCTCTTGTGCTGGGCGGATGAGGTGAGGGTAAAGGCTGGTTGACCTCCCCTTCATCCTCCCGATCCTTTGCCTGCCTCTCCTCTTGAGCTATTCTCTCCAGAATGTCGCCCAATACCTCTCTCTCTTCTCTTCGGTGAACTTCGCTGCTTCTGTACAATGTGCTGGCTTCATCGCGAACCGTTCCAGGACCTGGTTGCTCGGCCTCAGAGTTTTTCGTGCTTAGCCTTTGGTTTCCGGCATTGAAGTTCGCGGCAGAAAACTCCTTCACGTTCTTCATTCTGGGCCTAGAGATACAAGATTTGACTCGACTTTTGGGTTTTGGAGTAGGTACCGGGTCGATTCGGCTCAAGGGGCGGATATTCAAGACCTCCACACAGTTGTCTGAGTCAAGGTCGACTACTGGTGGACGGATTTGGGGTCTGAAGAATGGTCGGAAAGATGGGTTTATAAGCGGTCTTCGGGCAGTAGCCCTGATTCGCGACGCCAATAGAGTTGGGATAAATGGGGGACTGGGATTTGGAGATCTTAGGCGGACCGGAGAAGCAAAAGGCCTCACAGGTTGAGTAGGTCGGAATAATGGTGGAGAGAAAAATGGAGATCGAAATACCTCAGGTGATGATGAAGAGGATGGAGTCGAATACTGGGTATTGTATAAGGATATTGGGGAAACGTCGCCAGTAGAGTGTTCTTGATTTTGGGAATCTTGGCTCGACATAGACAACATGTGAAGAACACAAATCGCTGGAGGTTTTAGAGGGAAGGGTTTCGAAAATGGAAAATGGGAATTCGAATCGCGTTGATAAAGGGCTGATTGCGCCGTCGGTAATAAATGTAGATACGCAATATTCGAAATCCCACTGATTTAGGCAGATTTTCTTGAGCCGCACACCCATCAAGTGTGATGGGCGGCTACTTAACGCACACAGAGCACTTGAGTGTTTTTCTGGAAAAACGCGTAGGCTGAGAAGGCATGTGCGTTTCACCTATTGCTCTATCTAAAACGCAATGAACTAATGATAAACGTATAGCTGATGAACGCATGGTTCTCAGGTTAGATTGTGCGTTGTAAGTTAAGTATTATGCGTTTGAAGAAATATGTACGGCTCTAACCTTACCCCTAACCTTAACTCGACAAACACAGAAATCGTTTATTGATGAACACATAGTTTACTTATGCATTGGACGCATGCATGAATAATAGAGTATGTGGTGAAATCAAATTGTTTATATTAAAAACTCAACGCCTAATTTCATGCTTCTCTCATTAACGCTACTCCTAAAACTGAAATTCAAGAGAGAAAAAAAAAAAGTAAATACTAAAAACAAATTGCGAATAAAAGAAAGAAAGCAAAATAAAACAAGATAAAGAAATCAATACAACAAGTGCGAATAAAAAGGAAGCAAGGTAAGAGTAACAAAAAGCATCCCTGGACAAGTAGGCGTTCAGAACCGTAGGGACCTTTCGACGCAAGCTCAGTTATTACACTCGCGTAGGTCAATGGAGGTTTTGTCAATTTCGAACTCTCCAATGTGGTAGGGTTTTACCCTCTGTCCATTGACCTTGAAGGAAGTGGTTCCGTCTTCGTTTGTCAGCATGACCGCACCATGCGGAAACACTTCCTTGATTATGAATGGACCCGACCAGCAAGACTTCAGCTTACCTGGAAACAAACGCAACCTTGAATTAAATAACAGGACCTTCTGGCCGACGTATAGAGTTTTCTTACTAATGTTTTTGTCGTGCCATTTCTTGGTCCTTTCTTTATACAGCTTTGCGTTTTCGTAAGTTGAATGTCTCCACTCCATGAGTTCGTTTAATTGAAGGTTTCTGGCTTCGCCGCTTGTGTCTTGGTCTAAATTGAGCTTCTTCATGGCCCAAATGGCCTTGTGTTCCAGCTCAAGCGGGAGATGGCATGCTTTCCCAAACACCAACGCATAGGGTGACATGCCTATAGGTGTTTTGAATGCCGTTCTGTATGCCCATAGAGCTTCATCTAATCTCTCTGTCCAATCTTTCCTTGATGTACTCACGACCTTTTCAAGTATGGACTTGGTCTCCCAGTTTGTTATTTCAGCTTGGCCGTTTGTCTGTGGGTGATAGGCAGTTGCTACCCAGTGCGAGACATTAAATTTAGTCAGTAAATTAGTGATTATGCGATTTATAAAGTGTGTACCTTCATCACTAATTATCGCCCTTACTGTCCCAAATCGAGAGAAGATTTGTTTCTTTAAAAACTTGGACACTGTGTTTGCGTCATTCTTTGCACAGGGTGCTGCTTCTACCCATTTTGATACGTAGTCGACCGCTACTAAAATATATTGATTGCCGCAAGAAGGAGGAAATGGTCCCATGAAATCGATTCCCCATACGTCAAATAACTTAACTTCCAGCATTGAATTCAGAGGCATCTCATTTCGGTTGGAAATGTTGCCTGTTCTCTGACAACGATCGCAGGCTTCCGCATATGCCCTTGCGTCTTTGAATAATGTGGGCCAGAAATACCCACTTTGCAACACCTTTGCAGCTGTTCTCTGCCCTCCAAAGTGTCCTCCGTAAGGTGCTTCATGACAGCTTCTCAAAATGCTATGCGTTTCATATTCTGGAACGCATCGACGCAGGATATGGTCAGGGCCAAGTCTATATAGATATGGCTCATCCCAGCAGTAGAACTTACTTTCATGTTGGAGCTTTTTCTTTTGTTGAGCATTGAATTCTTCAGGCCATTGGTTGCAGACCAGGTAATTTACTATGTCTGCATACCATGGTTCCTGGCTCTCTGCGTTCATGACATGCTCGTCTGGGAATCGTTCCTCTATATCACTCCAGCTTTCCTGGACCTCTTTATTTTCCAACTGAGATAGGTGGTCCTCAACCTGATTCTCGGCTCCCTTTCTGTCTTTAATCTCCAAATCAAATTCTTGTAACAGCAGTACCCATCGGATGCGTCTAGGCTTTGCGTCCTTTTTCGCCATCAAATATTTGATCGCAGAATGATCACTATAGATGGTCACCTTTGACCCTATCAAATATGCTCTGAATTTGTCAATCGCAAATACGATGGCTAACATTTCCTTCTTAGTAGTCGTGTACTTCTCCTGAGATGCATTCAACGTTTTACTAGCATAATAGATGGGGTGCATTATTTTCTCTTTTCTTTGCCCCAGTACTGCTCCCACAGCATGGTTGCTTGCGTCGCACATTAATTCAAATGGGAGAGATCAGTCGGGTGCAACTAAAATTGGTGCTGAAATCAGAGCTTGCCTTAGAGACTCGAATGCGTTTAGTCATTTACCGTCGAACTTGAATTCCCTGTTGGCTTCCAGCAGCTCACTCAATGGTTTTGCTACTTGCGAGAATCCTTTGATGAATCTTCTATAGAAGCCCGCATGGCCTAGGAAACTTCGCAAAGTTTTTACATTTGTGGGGGCTGGAAGTTTTGCTATCGCATCTATCTTTGCTTGATCCACTTCCAATCCAACCTTTGAGATCTTACGTCCCAACTCAATACCCTCAGTGACCATAAAATGGCATTTTTCCCAGTTGAGGACTAGATTTGTGTCTTCGCATCGCTTTAATACTCTTTCTAGGCTTGTCAAGCATTCATCGTATGATTTTCCAAATACTAAGAAGTCGTCCATAAACACCTCTATTGACTGTTCCAAATAGTTGGAAAATATTGCCATCATGCATCTTTGGAACGTTCCTGGTGCGTTGCAGAGTCCGAATGGCATGCGTCTGAACGCAAAGGTGCCATATGGACAAGTGAACGTTGTCTTCTTTTGATCTTCCGGAGCTATCATGATCTGGTTATAGCCGGAATACCCGTCAAGGAAGCAGAAAAATTCATTTTCGTATCAACTCATTCTTACTGTTCATGATCACTGTCATTCCTTCTTTTTTAGGTACACACTGAACTGGGCTTACCCAGCTGCTATTGGAGATTGGATAAATGACTCCTGCGTCGAGCCATTTGATGATCTCTTTCTTTACAACCTCCTTCATCGCAGGGTTGAGCCTGCAATGCCTTTCAACCGAGCCATCTTTACCTTCTTCCAACCGAATTTTATGCATGCAGCATGAAGGGCTTATTCCTCTAATGTCCGCTAAGGTCCATCCAATGGCTTTGATATGATTTTTCAATATCTCCAGGAAAGCCTTTTCACAATCTGTGGTTAACGCAGTGGATATGATAACCGGTAGCGTGCTCTCTGCCCCCAAATATGCATACTTTAGATGCGTCGGCAGTGTTTTTAGCTCAAGGGTTGACGGTTCTTTTAGGGACGGTTTTGTTTTCTCCGTGGATCGGTTGCTTAAGTCTAAGCGTTCAAAACTTGCATTGGAGATTACACATATTTTCGCTTCTCTTCCCTCATCCATTTCGTCCAGCATTGTTTCGTCTTCAGCACATGCGTCTATGATACTTGCCTTTTCTTCAATTATATCTTCGATCATCTGGCAAGAATGAAAATCATCAGGATATTTCAACGCATTAAAAACATTAAACTTTACTTGCTGGTCGTCCACTCGAATGGTTAACTCCTCTTCCTGGACGTCAATCAGGGCGCGTCCAGTAGCTAAGAAAGGTCTTCCCAGGATGATGGGTACCTCTTTGTCAGCTTCATAATCCAGAATTATGAAGTCGGCTGGGAAGATGAATTTATCTACCTTCACAAGAACATCCTCTATTTTCCCTTCGGGATGCTTAATGGAACGGTCAGCGAGCTGAAGTGTGACTGTGGTTGGTCGTGCTTCCCCTATACCCAACTTTTTGAATATAGACAGTGGCATTAAATTTATGCTGGCCCCTAAGTCGCATAATGCCTGACCTACGTCCATTCCTCCTATAGAACATGGCAATGTGAAACTCCCTGGATCTTTCATTTTGGCGGGTATATTGCTTTTGAACAATGCACTGCATTCCCGCGTTAATGCGACTGTCTCAAACTCCCCAAGCCTTCTTTTCTTTGATAGTATGTCTTTCAGAAATTTGACATAGCTCGGCATTTGTTCTAGGGCTTCTACCAACGGAATGTTGATGTGAAGTTGTTTGAGAACATCCAGGAATTTTCTAAATTGGCCCTCATCATTTTTCTTCTTTAGGCGCTGAGGAAAGGGTGGACGCATAGGGGGAGTGATATTCTGAGATACCGACACAGGGTTTGTAACACCCTCAACCTAGATATTTATTTATCTCTATATTCTTTTCTAGGAGTGAGTGTTACCTAATCTGTATTCTGCTAAACATCGCTATTCATATACATTCTATATCACAACTAGCTAACAAAATGTTTAACCTTTACAATAGTTATGCAAATTTCCTAATAAGATAGCATTAAGAGTAAAAGTTAAGAGACTCTGTGAAAAGTTTACAGGTGTGCCAGGTGACCTACTCAAATTTCCTTTATACATAAACAACTTTTATATGGAAATGGAGGTTACAAGTTCCACCTAAACAAAATTTTAATTTATCTCAGACAAATCTGGAGGATAGGCTAGGTACCGCGATCACGCTTGCTACCTGGAAAGAAATCAACAGAGAAACATTATGAGCTACAATGCTCAGTGAGTGACTAACTAAAGAAATAACTCAATAACATATAACTACAATCATTTTTATGATCTGTTTAATCATGCTTCACATTCTGTGCATAAACTTGTAAATAACCATAGTTGAAATTAATAAGCATTACATAAATAGATGTCTTTCCATTACACCTTTGTTAGGGCGGAGCAATCTCAACGCACCTAACATTAATAAGCCTTAGCTGTGTGGAGTAATCTCAACACATCAGCGTCAAATACCCTTTTTATTCTGCTTATAAATCTGTCTATTCTCAGACTGCCCGTGTACCTTCTCATGTCCTTTGGTACTAGGGTCCCAGGGAAAGTACTCAATCACCGTCTTTCTATCCTTAGGTGAGAGCTTAAAAGAGATGCTAGGGCTGCCCATATGCCTTCTCATGTCCTTCAGCATTGGGTCCCATTCAAATAATTCTAGTAAACAAACATACATAATACGTTTCTCTGCATTAATTATAATCATGATATCTTAGCTTCCCAGAACATTATGTAGCAACTAGCTTGATGAGATTTAGCACATTATTTAATATATTATCAATCTCAATTTCACGTTTAAGAAATATGCTAGTTTCATACATAGTAACACATCTCATCTCATAATTCAGAGGTATCATTAAGCATATAGGAGATATTAACATTCAAGTTAACTTATACTAAACCATAAAGTCACTCACAACTTCTTTCAGATGTCAAGCGGGTTATATGCTTTCCTTAGCTCCTCTTGACCTGAAATAGACACTTTCTCTTGTTATGCTTCCTTTTTCATTCATTAAAACAGAAGCAACAACTCATCACATGCTTAATGTTAATTGTTCATCATGCAGTTAAGCTTTTATCGGTTTACTGTCAAGTCTCAACACTAAAGCTACAATTATTAGATGTTCCTTATCCTTCTGTTGTACCTTAATCTTAAGGATACTTTGTGTGTAACTTGTTTCTGCTGCTATACTCACGTTGGAGCCTTAATTTTTCCTTAACAAAGCTAACTGCTACAGCTTTGATGTCTCTGCTTAGTCTCTGCTAAAAACGCATTTCCAGCCTAAACTAAGATTTCTTCCCTTCTACAAACTTATAAAGAATTAGCTTCCTCAGTTTACCTCAAAATTTCAAGGCCCAACTCTTTATCGTTTTCTAGTTATGCCAAAATCACTCCGCGTTGCTCCAAATTGCATAGCAGTTCTGTAGCTGCTGCTTTTACCTAAAGATTCATATGATTAACTTCACTTTCAGCTTAACCATCCTTCATAAGACCTGTTAAAAATTGTGTTAACTTACTAACCTCCAAATTTCAGCTTTAAACTCGGCTTCCTCGAGTCGTTCTATTCCAAACATCGACCACTGTTCAATCTGTGCATCTACAAATCAGCACCAAAACAAGTGAAATTTCGTCTAAAAACTATAAGAACTCCTTCCTCTATCTTCTCTTGTATTTCCTATGAAAGATGGAACAGACTTAAGCTCTTGAAATGTCTAAAAATGATCAAACTCTCTTATATATATACTGCCGACTTATCCCTCACAAGTACCGAGATGATAATGTTAACTTACTCATCTGTGGGCTGGTGCTGATCTTCTCCTCGACGCAGGGTACTTATGTCCGAATTCCCTTCAGCGCCTTCAGCAACCAACCACGCTCAACTCATGATGCTCTCAGCGCCTTCAACTGTCAACGCATACAACATAGTCTCCCGCCACTTACTTCATCGCGTCAAGACCATTCTGTCTTAGACGCAAGATAACTTCAACGCATGACTATTTTCGACGCAGGGTGGCTTCCAGCGCCTCGTGGCTTCCAACATATTCTCAACGCGTTATCCTACTAATGCATGGTTAGCACTTAGCCACTTTTGCTCCCATAATACTCAGCCAACTTAATCACTGCACATTTCATATTTCATTTTTAACTTGCCAACTCCCAAATGTCGGGTAGAAGCTTACAGCATTTCTCTACCACATACTACTCGGCATTATAGTCTCAAATGTTTACTTCTATGCGTTTGTTCCTTCGTCTCTACCATGCGTCCAACATGGTATTTTCGGCTTAGTATACATCCAACTTCGCTTACTTCTAAGCTTAAAATCATGGTTGTGTTCTCTTAACCCTTTTATCCTACATTAGAATTCTTAACTTTAAAACTTACTCTGATTCCAAGATTCAAAATTTACTCAACGCAACCTTTTTATCAAATCATTTTACTTCAAGTTTCTTTTACGGCTTATGTAACCCAACCTTGTGCACAACTGCTTTTGTCCTATTTCTCCTTTTCATAGACTCTTTCACGTAAATCTTAGAAAAAGGGTGTAACAGGGTTTGCCTGCGTTGCTTTTTTCTCTCCCCTTTCCATTCTCTTGTTCTTGAAAGGCTGTGGTGGTGGATGAAGATTGCGGTTCACTAGTGGGTGTTATTGGAGTTAGTTGTGGAGTGATGTGAGGTTGCAGATTTCCTTGCGTCCTCTGATCTTGCATTTCAATGGGAAGAATCTTCCCACTCCTCAATGTCACAGCTTGACATTGTTCCTTACCGTTGCCTCGTGGGGCTTCGGTATTATTGGGCAATGCTCCTTGGGGTTTGATATTGCGCTCACTTGCCATTTGTCCCACTTGAATTTCAAAATTTCGGATTGCAATGGCATGGCTTTTTATTTCACCCATTTGGTTTTGGAGCATTGCTTCCAACGACTTACGCGTTTGTTCATTTTGAGTGATCGTTTGTTGCATAAGTGCTTCAAGGGATGATGATGATGATGAGTTTGCTGACTGGTTTCTTTGTGCTTGATGCCCTTAAACACCTTGGTTGTACACGGAGTTGTTGCTTCTCTGCGGCTGTTGTCCAGTTCCCTGCGTCTGTGATTGGTTTCCTCCCCATCCAAAGTTAGGATGGTTCCTCCAACCCGGATTATAAGTCTTGGAGTACGGGTTGTTCTGAACATAACAGACAGATTGTGGGTTGTAGGGACACATATCGTACAAGTGACCATCACCGCATTGCACACAGCTTACAGATGCTGTTGCATTCACCGTGTTCATTGCGTCCATTGACGCAACTGTTCCACCTTGGTTATTCAATGCTATTGTCTGCAACAAGGATGTCATATTAGCGATCTGAGCTGAAAGATTATTAGTCACGTCAGTTGCAATCATTCCAGCTTGCGTTCGTCTCTTATCTATGTACCATGATCCATACCCATCATCTACCCATTCATCAGTGTTCCTTGAGATTCTGTCGAGGATCTCCTTGGCTTGCGTATAAGTTTTGTCCATTAATCCTCCTGCTGCAGAGGCGTCAGCCACTGATTGTGATGTTTTATTTAATCCTCCGTAGAAGATCTCCATCTGCACACAATCAGGGATAGCATTATGGGGACAATTCCTTACAAGCCTTTTAAACCAGGCCCATGCTTCACTAAGTGTCTCCGAGTCCTTTTGCTCGAAGGTGACAATGTCTCGTCGCCTCTTTGCACTCACCGTCGGAGGAAAGTATTTCTGCATGAATTTTTCAACCATTTGGCCCCAAGTTGTAATCTCACCAGGTTCAAATGAATATGCCCATTGTCTTGCCTCATCTCTGAGTGAAAACGGGAATAGCATCAATCTGATGCTATCTTGCGGTACTCCAGCCATAGGGAATGCGCTACAAATTTCCAAGAAACTTTTCACGTGTGCATGTGGGTCTTCACCTGTTGCACCCCCAAACTGCCCTGCGGCTTGTAGCATCTGCAACATTACTGGTTTCATTTCAAACCTTCCATTACCCTCGAAGGTTGGTTGTAAAATTCTCGGTGCGAAATTGTATAGATTTGGCGACGCATACTCCCTCATTGGGCGATTTCTATCATGCTCCAAGAGGATTGGGTTTCTATCATTGTTTGCGTGCTCTTACGCATTTGCGTTCTGCCTAACCCCAGCATGAGGTTGATTATTTTGAGCATCGATATTTTCTGTAGTTTGATTGCTCCTTCTTTGTTTATTCTGTCTTATCCTTCTCCTGAAGGTCCTCTCAATCTCTGGGTCAATATCAAATGTTGGGTTGTCCCCTTCACTTATATACTATTAGAAACCTCTGACAGAAGAGAAGTTTGCTATACTCCGTCGACTGAGGAATCCTGCAACACAATAACCCAAAGAAAATAATTAAATCAATGAAATAATCCCCGGCAACGGCACCAAAAACTTGTTGCTATTATTTTGTATGTGTAAATTGTCCTAATGCAAAGTGTTAAATGATGTGTTTATGCGTACAACATGTCATGTTTTGAGCATGCTATGCGTCTTACTACTATGCGTTGGTGGTCTTGTCAAGTTTTCCTATCCTTTACCCAAGTATAAGGAAAAGACTAGGTATTCTCGGTGAGTCCAAGTCGAACACAGGGATTATATTGTTTAAGTTTTCAATTGAATTTCATGCGTTGCAGTGGTAACCAATAAATAGTTTAGAGAGTTGATTTTAATCTAAAGAAAGCGATTGTTTGTACACTAGACTAAAAGTTGTGGAATATGGAAAGCATGCGACATAGCAAGTTCAGCTAAAGATGTGTGTGAATGGATAAAGAAAGGGTTCGGGTTGATTAACATCTAACATCGGAAACGCACAGCAGTATTCTATTTATACTTGCCACTCTTCTCCCGGTTGTCAGCCGCTATGCGTTATATGTCTATAACGCATAGGAGAGTGTTAAGAACCAAGGTTATCCCCATAGACAAGCAATACTACTTGGCCCTTGTCAATTGAGTTCCACAATCACTTACCCTCTCGAGCAGTTTGATTATTACTACTTATATCGATTTGTCAGATGGACATAAGCATCAGATTAAGCTCGCAGTTGACAAGATAAAATAGTTACACTGTGGTTCCTAGTTAGATGCTAACGCAACCAGACCCTTGAGTGATTAGTTACTCATGGTTTGAAAGTAAAAAGCGGAAAGTTTAGAGAAATGAGTAGACATGGAAGATAATTATATTGATGAAATGAAATACAACTTTAGATGAGCTCAATGTCTTGACACAAATCTAAAATCAAGATAGAATAATAAGAAAGAAAGTAGGGAAAGGCGTCAATGTCTTGAGTTGCCCGGATGGAAGCGTGAGGTTATGCTGTGAAGTGGTCCGGCGGAGGGAAGACTCTTCTCTCTCGAGCTATTCGTCTCCAGTTGAAGTCTGGAGAGAACTCTGCTGTCACTTATGAAGTTCCTCCGAGAATCAACAACCCTTTCTCATCTCGCGGAGCTGCCCTTTTATAGATGATGCGTTCGCAATTAATGGAAAATCTGCTTGATTGGCGGCGAGATTGATACTATGAGTCCATCTCGCCTGATTGCGTGATTCTCGGGTCAATTAAGATCCACCACTTTGGCCACAAATCATGTTCGTCAATCATCCGTCAATCTCTCAAGAGTCTGCTTTGATTCTCAGCGCCTTGCATTAATGGTCGTCTATGCGTCCATGAATAATTTGGCCGATGTCAACGCGGCGTAGGTTGCTAACGCATAGTCTTAAGTTGAGTAGTTGTTAACGCATCTTCAGGTTGTTTGCGTTCCATTCAGATCATGCGTCCATGAAAAACAGATTGCTAACGGGTCGTCCTGCTTTAAGACGTCATCAACGCATCGTTTGCATTCCTGCGTTAAAACATGCGTTTTAGGCTCAAAAAGTGGTAAAATCATTTATCTTCATAGAAATACAAGAGTATAACGCAAAGGACGATTTATTAATAAAAATCACATAAACTACCGCATGCTTCTCTATTTAATCTCTATTTATCTAAGAGAAAGGCTATTATAACTTGTATTTCTACAAGTTATCAGGTATGCATCCCAAGAGGAATGATGTATGCTGTCCTCACATCTTCTTTCAGGTTATGTAAGTAATTTGGGAGGGGGTGTGATAGAAGGCACGTGAGTTTCCCCGGGACCCAGTACTGAAGAACATGGAGAAGGTACTTGGGCAACCCGCCATGTTTCTATGTGCACATAGAGGTTATATGCTGGTGCGTTGAGTTCTGCTCCACATCGAGCCTTATTTGTTTTCTACATTGGGGCGTTGAGTTTTGCTCCGCCTCAACTAAGGAAAAGTATTGTAACCGTACTGTTTTGTTTACAAATTGCTAAAAAAAACATGTATGATTTGATAAGGGCATTAAAACGTGATTTAATCAATGAAAATAAAATGATTCTATGTTTTACTCATGTTGTCAGAAATTGTTTAAATCCTGATGATTTTCGAACTAAATTAGTTTGTTAAAAATTAGTCACTCACTAGGCTGTTAGCTTATGTTTTCAAGTTTTTCTTTTCCCTCCAGGTAGCAAGGACGTTCCTGGTGCTTTGCCTAGTCCAACTCGCCCTGCATAAGCTTTGGGTTTTCAGAAGTTTGTCCTGTTTTGAAGTGTTGCATGTATGTAAAACCTTATCTAGGTGGCATGTAGACCTAGTTGTACATTTACTAGGAGTTGAAATTTGGTTTTGTACAAGGGCTTTATGGAATGAGTGAAAATTTGAATTATCCATGTGTACATAATTTCCTATATGTTATGGTTGAAATGTATTAAGGAGTGATATGTATGTTGTGAACAATACAGGATAAGTGTGTTGAATTGGATGGTATGCGTCACAAGAAGGGTGATGTATGTTGTCCTCACATCTCCTTTCAAGTTATATAGGCAAATTTGGGAGGGGGTGTGACAATTTGATATATATAGGCAAATTTGGGAGGGGGTGTTACATACATGGTATTATATAGGCTTCAAAATATAACCATAGACATTTTGTGAGGCATTTAAAAGTTGTAATACGCATAATTAATGAACATTATTAGACATGATCAAATTGTAACATAAAATTACATAAAATTAATCAAAACTAAAAAATACCTTTAGTAAATACAATAAATCTGAGATTATCTTTTTTCATCCATATTTCATGCTTTTGTAACCATCCAAGAGTAAATGACATGTCATTTGAAATAGTTTGAAATCTTTGTTCATTAAATGAAGTTTAATTTGTCATAAATTCTACTTGACTTCACATAATTATTCTTCTTTCGTTAGTTTAAACTTGGACAGCATGTAGGACTCGTTCTTGATGTTCATATTGCATTAAACTAAAATTGGTTTATGTTATTTAAATATTACTTTGGTTTGTTTTTGTCTATATATTTTTAGAATGTTCATTTTGTTTCTATACTTTCCACTTTGGTTCATTTTGATTTTTATACTTTCAAAATGTTTATTTTGGTTTTTATACTTTCAACTTTGGTTCATTTTTGTCTTTTTAACTTTAAAAATATAGTTATTTTAATTCTTTAAAAATGAAGTAAATATGAAAATGAAAAAACTAAAATTATCACTTATACAAATAAAAGAATCAAACTGGGAATCTTGAAATTCCCAGAATCAAAACAAAAATAAAGTCAAGTCAGTTAAAATTATAAGAATTAAAACAACGGGAGGGAGAACTTATCCGTATTTAAATCTAAGTAGAAATTAATTGAGAATTTAAAAAGAAAAAGAAACTTTTAGATATCATGATCTTCGACGTGACAAAACCAACCGAACAGAGGAGGATATTCTTCCACTTAATAAAGCCATTGGCAAGAGAGGTAGCCACGTGCATTAACACGTGTAAGCCAGAAGCAAAGCTCAAGTGCATTTCGAAACAGCTTCGAATTTGTATAAATGAAAATTAATCGGAAGGATGGGGAGATGAGGATTGTCGGAAGAGGAGATAATTAATATATGGCAGAATCGGGCGGCGGCGGAGTTAGAATCAGGGCTTGCAACCAGAGTTGTGGTTGCGCCGTTCCCTGTCCCGGCGGTAACGCTTGCAGGTGCGCGACGGCGACGACGGGAGGAGAGACGGCACACCAGACATGCCCCTGCGGGGAACACTGTGGTTGCAACCCCTGCACGTGTCCCAACGCGGTGGTCGGAGTCTGGAAGGGTAACTGCAGGTGCGGCGAGGATTGCCGGTGTGAACCGTGCAGGTGTGAAACATGAGTCTGAAAACGCCGTCGTTTTAGCTTGAGTTGTGTAGTGAATGGTATTTGGTGATGTAAGCTCCGGTGAGACTATAGATCCAATAAAATTCGGCTTGTACTCTGTGCCTTATTATGCATAGCTAAATTGTTGTATCTAAAACAAAATCCAAAACTGAATTTAAAAAAAAAAAAAAAGAAAAAAAAAGTTTGACATATTGAATAATTGCACATTTAATAGAAAAACTTAATTTAATATTCGATTTATTTTTGAAAGATTAATTTTTTTAAAAAAATTATTCAAATAACAAATTTGTTAAAAATATTTACAACGGTGCAATACCCCGTCTAGTTATGTTTGTAATAATTTTTTTTTTTTTTCCTATATCTGGAGGGAGGGTTCTTTTTTAATATTGAAAATAATCTTAATCATATCAGAATAATTTCGGTAAGTTTGTTCTTTTTATTTCTTTTTATTTTTCTTTTTTTAATACTCCTACGGGGATAAGTTGGATTGCTTGGATTAATGTGTTATTTGTTTAATTTTATCCTCACTAGTCTTTAGATTTCGATTTTTGCCCTCTTACTTCAAGAGAATCTTCACTCATAAATTTTCGTTTTCTGTTTAAACATTGCATTATTAGGGACAAAGTTAATTATCCTTAATTAGGAAGAAGATCCACAGAGACTCTATTTAATTACTATTTCATTATTAATTTTTTGATTTCTTGATTTTTTTTTCCTTTTTAGAAAGTTGAGTTTATAAGCTCACTATATTACAATGATTTTCATTTGGAAAATAATAAACAAGCTTTTAAAAGCTATTTTTTTTTTTCTTTTTAAAATTTTCCTATATATATATGATAGGAGAGTTGAAATCTATATAAAATTGGATTTTAGAGAAATTGTTTTTTGATTTTACCTTGATATTTGAATATTTTAGGAAGTTGCTGAAGGTTTCCCCTTCTAATTGGAAGACAGTAAACTCAATTAGGACTAGAACGATATATATACACACACAAATCGGATCAACAAGTATGTATGTGTGTTGAAAAATGAGGGAGACCAAGAGAAGAAATATATTATGTATTATCCCATTCAAAGGTCCTAACGACCATGAATATAATGGAGAAAAAGGTACATTATTATTCATTACTTTAATAATTATTTTACTAGGAAAATTCAAGTAAAACCCTAGAAGAGTTCAATTAGATTTATTAGAATAAAACCCATCCATATAAGTTTAATTCAATCTATATAAGCTTAATTCTCAAATAAATTAGAATAAAATATAATATAAACATGTTTGTTTAGTTGTTCTTCAATTGTCTAGATCGAACAACTAAAAAACAAGTAGAAAGTGAAAAAAAATGGCTCACAAGTAGAAAGTGAAAAGAAATGGATAGCCATGAAAGTTGTATAGATTAATGAATGAAATAAATGTCTTAGAAAATACAATCTCACGGTGTCTTCTCAATCTTTTGAGTTCGCTGAGATGGTAGCGTGAATTCTGCTTTGAGTTCGCTGAGATGGTAGTGTGAATTCTGCTGTGAAGTGCTTGATCGGTGATAACTTGTAGAAATACAAGTTATTTGTTACCTTTCCTCTTAGAAAAATAAAGCTTAAATAGAAAATGATGTAGTAGTTAGTGTTAAATTTTATAGATGAATTTTTCTATGCGTTCTACTTTTGTAAATTGATGAAGATAATTGTTTTAAAACTTTTTGAGCCTAAAACACATGCTTTGACGCAGGAACGCAAACAATTCGTGGATGCGTTGACAACCTCTTAACGTTGGCAACCTGTGAATGCGTTGACAACCCTTTAACGCAGGTTAATGCATTAGCAACCTATGGATACGTTGGCATAATTGAACGCATGAACCCAAGTTATCTGTGGACGCATATCAAGAAGACAACGGAAAATCAAATAAGAATCTTAAGAGATTGTCGGGAGATTGATGTGCTTGATATGCAATGAGAGTGGTGGATCTAAATTAAACCGAAATCACGCGATTAGGCGAGATGGACACAAGGCATAAATTCAGTCTCCAATCATGCAGATTTGCCAGTGATTGCAACGCAACATCTATAAAACGGCAGACCTACAGACGAAAATGTTGTTGGATCTCTCATAAAACGGCAGACCTACAGACGAAAATGTTGTTGGATCTCTCGAAAGAATTTGTTGCAATCACTATAAAACGGCAGACCTACAGACGAAAATGTTGTTGGATCTCTCGAAAGAATTTCTAAGTGACAGCAGAGTTCTCTCTAAACGATAACTGGAGATAAATAGCTCGAAAGAGAAGAGTTTTCCCTCTGCTTGACCACTTTACAGCATAACTCACGCTACCATCTCGGCGAGCTCAAGACATTGAGAAGTCATTCAATGCTTTCTATATGTTTTCTTACTTTTGTTTTAGTCTATTAACAAGGAATTGTATTTTCTAAAACAGTTATTTTCTAAAACAGTTATCTTGTTCATCAATTTATACATCTTCCATGGTCATTCATTTCTCGTCACTTTCTATTTGTTGTTTATCATCCATCAAACTCTCTCAAGGATCACAGGTTGTGTTATCATCTAAATAAAGAACCGTAGAAAGCTATTTCATCTTGTCAAATATATTTTTAATCAAATGCTTATGTCCATCTAGCTAATCGATATAAGTAGTAATAATCAGACTGCTCGAGAGAGTAAGTGATTGTGGAACTCAGTTGACAAGGCTAAGAAGTATTACCTAGACATAGGAATAACCTTGGTACTTGATACGCACTTTGAGTGTTAACTGCAAGTGTACGGGTCAAGTTATAATAGAAGATGGTGAAGTCCGAATATCGTTCCACTGAAGATCCAATTGTGAAGGTTTATGTTACTTAGCTATTCTAGAATCGAATCAATTTTATTTGAGGATTGGAATGGAAGTTGTTAATTATGGAAAATATAAACCAAATAAGGAGTAATAAAGTGAGAAACACAAGAGTCAAAGAGAGTTCTAGGGTAATGAATCATTGTTTATTTCATCATGCAATATTATAGATTTCATGGATTTTATTGTAATTCATATGCTTAAGTCTAGAAACTTAATTTCAAGTTATTTTCTCTAAAAAACAACCCTTTCTCATGCAACTCAATTGATTACTAATCTCTTGAAACCAATACAAATTACATGGCATTAAGAATAGTCTTTAGCAACTTTTGTTGTCAACCTAACTACTCTCGTGATAGATTAACAACAATTCATTGTTATAGATCAAGTTAAACATACAATCTCTCAATGATACATCTAACCTAACATGTGAAGATGGCCAATCCACAAGAATTAAACACAATAACAATGAAAAGCATAATTATTCCAACAAAACCATGAAAGTCTCCAAGATCAACATGAATTCATAAACAATTCATCAAAACCCTAAAACTAAAGAGTTTGGCCACTCATAGCTTGAAGCAACATGTTTAAGCAAAATAAACAAAGAAAGAGTGTAAAGAAAAGGAAACTCTACTGAAAATAGGGTCTTGATTGAGGTAGCACCGTTGCAATCTCCTTGGCTCTCACGTCGGAATTCGAATGGCACCACGATTATCTAGAACTCTTTTCCTCTTCCTTGCAACTAACTCACTCTTTGAACTTTTTTATGAACTCTCACTCAATTCTCTCCTTTTTGTGCCTCTTTAGGTCTGTAAATTGATAGTTGATTTCCTCCTTTTTTCGATCATTAGGGCTGCTGGAAACCCCCAAATTTATAAAGTTGGCTGCCTAAAAACTTACCAAAAATAACCTATTTTCATTTATGAAAGACTGGCGCCGCGGCGCTATTGAAATTTTTGGAACGGCGCCGCAGCGCTGTTGAAGAGCGTCGTGGTGCTAGGGCAGTGTGCACAATATCTTGCTCTCGGGTTTTAGCGCCGCGGCGCTACCCCAATTTTTGCCGTTTTGAGTTTTTCATCTCTTTTTTGCTGTATTCTTGCTCGGTTTTGATCTTTTGGGTCTTTTCTTCTAATTTCCCTCATTTTAACCTAAAAACCACTAGCAAATAAGTGAAATCTAATATAAACTCCCTTAATTTGAGAGGATAGAAAGCACTTTTCAAGTGCTTATCAACACCCCAAACTTATAGATTTGCTATTCGCGAGCAAAGAATAAAATCAAATAATAGGAATTTTAGATGAAGAAGTGTGCAATTGGCTCATGTCTCAGAGAATCGCATTTGGAGCTTAAGTAGAAACATGCAAGCATATCTATATTGTTATAATCATTCAGGGCCAAATCTTGCTATCTCCCATGTGTGTGTGTGCAAGCCTCCTTCAATTTAAAATGCTAGAACTCGAATTAGGACTTAAGAGAGTTTCTTTAGTTTTCCCCCTACTCTAGCTCATGCACCAATCTTCAAGCTTTCATACATTTCAAGTGAGTAATATGTCTACTACGGTGCCTTTCAATCATATATTTTTTTTTCATGGGCCCAACTTGCATTCTTTTACCTAGGGCACTAGCTTTCACACGTTCACTGTAGGGACTCGTACCTAGTCAATTCCCAGGCGTCCTTACTGATCACAGCAAAGGTAGCTCTTTTTTATCCCTATCCATGCATAATCATTACAAGTTTAACATTTAAAAAGGTAGACAAATAAAGCTTATACATTTTGTGTACACTTTTTCTTTTCTCAAGGAATGTATTGTAAGACCTTAACTTAGAGTTCTTAAGATGGCTAGTAAGAAAAGAAGTAAGACTAGTTGAACGCATGATATTAGGAAAAGAATGGATATTCTACTAAGAGTGAGAATGAAGGATTGGAGGCATAGATGTATTTTGAGCATAGTCCGGTTAATGCATAGGTGGAAAGCGTTAAAGTGTGGTACTTTAATTTAGAGGGAATTTGATATTGAATTTTGAAAAGGAAACAAGAATTGGGAAAAAGAGGAAACGCATGGCTCACACTTAGCCTTCGAAATTAACAAGTTATGGGATTAGTTTTTGGAGGGTGTTAAGCTAGAAAGAAAAGAGAAACCAAAGAACCTTAAGGCGTGAGCAGCATGCATTGAAGGTTTATTATGCGTTAGTAAGGATTTTGGTATTGATAAAGAAGTCTATGCCAAAAAGAAGGATATTTAGTGTTAAAGGTGATTATGATTGAAGGGTTGCTATGCGCTATGCGCTGAGGAGCTCAATTCCATGGTAAATGGAAATATAACTTTGATTTCAGGTAAACGCATAGGATGTAACCAAGAACTTAAAGGGAAGAAAGTTGGACGCATGGTACGATGCGGTAAGGTTGTAGTGTGCGTTTGGGATATTGACGCCTAGTAGTAAACGGTGGTGAATCGGGTTCAAAGGTATTATGGCGAGGAGTAAAGAAAGTAAATAATAAAGCTAAAACCTTAAAGGAAATTCAGCGGACGCATAGGGGCAATATGATTGAATGAATAGTTGTATATTAGAATATGTTGGTCATATGATATAAGCTTATAAGGATAGGTGGCTTCATATAAACCTAACACCTTATAAGCGGGAGGTGTTAAAAGGCATGTTAAGTGTTGCATGCAAGGTGACGCTTGGATAAATACATGGTTGGTTAAGTTGCAGCATGACACGTGGAAACAAGTGGCTGAAAGAAAGGAAAAGTAGTATGACTAGCCCTTTACTCCAAAGCTATAAATAGGTCCTTAAGAGAAAATGAGTGACTAATGATGCTGAAGTGAGAATTCTTGAGAGAAAGGAGGAATCCTTGCGTCCGTAGTAGAAGTCTGCAGCCAAGAGAGAAGATATTTTGACATCTTAGCTATATCTTGTGTTAAAGAAGTTGTCTTGCGCCTAAAAGGGATTAGTCTTGCGTTTAAGACGAACGATGCGTTCAAGATGAACGATGCGTCCAAGTTGGACCTTGCGCGGTCGACACATCCAAAAAGAGAAGTAAGAAAGAGTTAGAAAGCACCTCGCGTTAGCTATCAACCTTGCGTCCAAGGGCAGGGTTGCGACCAACCGAGCTACCGGTGGAATATAAGGCCTTGTGTTCCAGGGTTAGAACGCTACATCCAAGAAGCTCGAGATAGAGGAGAAACTATCCTTAAGTATTTAGTGAGTGACACTTTTCTTTCTTTAAAAATGTTTTATTGGAAATGTTATTCTGATTTTATTCTGAGCTATGATTTGAAGAAAAGTGTTTATTTGAAAAGCATGATGCTTGAATATATTTAGTTAACAAGGCATGTCTTATTGTTTTCGATAAGTTGTTGAAAAGAATGTTGTGAAATGTTGGTTTCTAAAATGTTTTAGAGGAGACTCAATGCTGAAGGACATGAGAAGACAAGTGAGTTTCCCCGGGACCTAGTACTGAGGGACATGAGAAGGTACATGGGCGACCCGCCATATTACTATGTGCACATAGAGGTTGATATTGCTGGTGCGTAGAGTTTTGCTCCGCATCGAGCCAGGAATGATTTTGACGTTGGGTGTGTTGAGTTTTGCTCCACCCCAACTAAGGATGTTTTCGACGTTGAGAACATTGAGTCTTGCTCCGCTACAACTAAGAGAAATTGTTAAGAATAAACTGATTTCATGTACAACTATTCTGGAATGTACTTATGTTATTTGATTAAGAAGTTGGAAAGTACGATTTTGCAGTAATGATGATTTGAATCCATGTTTTATGACTATGGTGTACAATAATTTGAACATGCCTCTTTTGAACTAAAGATAATTTTACAAAATCTGTCACTCATTGGGCTTTTAGCTCACTCTTTCATATGCTTTTCATTTTTCAGTAGCATGACAGTTCCCGTTGCTGATCGAAGTCGAAGTTTGTCAAGAGTTAATGGTATCACCGTCCTAGGAAGAGTGGTTAAACCGACATAAGGGAAGTTCAACAGCGGAAGTCAATAATAGGGTCGATGGCTGCTGTTGTCACGCTCCGTCTCGGGCTACAAGAGGGTAGTTCGGGAAGGGGTGTGACATGTATACTCTTTTCTTTTTCCTTAGTCTAAGATTAGAAGCTATCATGCATTTCCACTCTCTAACCGATGGGGCCTTTCGGAGTGACAACCAAATACACCCAACTTAATCTTTTTTTTTTTTTTAGTTAAAGATTTGAATTAAAGTCGCTACGTGCTTAAGAATATGAGAGATTTTAAGAGGGGCTTAAATGAATTTAACTCAAGATAGTGTTATTCTATTTCCACAATAAGTCATCTATCATGCAACTTCGACTCTCATCATGGGCAATCAACATCAAGGCACACAACCATAAACAACATTCCCATTAACTTTGAAAGCTTTAAAATTTTCAAAACTATTCAAAATTGACATGCATATGATCATTAAAACTTCACAAATATGCATAGCCCGATAAGGAAAACACACAAAAGTACGAGAGACACCTCCCACCCCAAACTTAGAATCATGCATTGTCCTCAATGCATAAGAGCATCTAACAAAGAAAGAATGAGCTTGGGAGCAAGCGAGAAGCCACCAAACAGGCTTGGTGTAAGGAGTACTTTGTGTGATGAACCAAGTTCCTAAGAGATAAAGCATATGAGTGACTCCAAGATTTATTGAAAATAAAATAAAAAGTAAAGAAAGCAATAATGTTGGGTTGCCTCCCAATGAGCGCTTGGTTTAACGTCTTCTAGCTAGACCGAACCAATGGATCATGCAATGAAGACCAGGTTCTCAAATCGGCATTCTTCATCACCGATGTAGTGCTTCAATCGTTGACCATTCACTTTGAAGGTTGTTCCATCATTGTTTTGCAATTCCACGACTCCGTGTGGTGATACCTGGACAATGATAAAGGGTCCCGACCACATGTCCTAAGCTTTCCTGGAAACAAGCGTAAACGTGAGTTGAAAAGTAATACTCTTTGTCCAAGAAGGAAGGTCTGTGGGGTGATCTTCTTGTCATGCCATCTCACTGTGTGCTCTTTGTAGAGTTTGGCATTCTCATAAGCTTGAGCACGGAACTCCTCCATCTCATTGAGTTCTAAGAGGCGTTTCTCACCGGCCTTCTCAAAATCCATGTTCAGCTTCTTGATGGCCCAATAAGCTCTATGCTCGAGCTCTACTGGTAAGTGACAAGTCTTTCCAAACACCAACCTATACGGTGAAGTACCAATTGGATTTTTGAACACTGTGCGATAGGTTCACAGTGCATCATCGAGCTTAAGGGCCCAATCCTTCCTATTGGTCTTAACTGTCTTTTCCAAAACCCGCTTGATTTCCTTATTAGATAACTCAGCAAGGCCATTAGTTTGAAGATGATGTAGCAATTTTATGATTAACCTTATATTTTTGCATCATGGATTCAAACAATTTATTGCAAAAGTGAGAACCCCATCACTAATAATAGCTCTAGGTATACCAAAACGTGTGAAGATGTCTTTATGCAAGAATTTTAAAACAGTGCGAGCATCATTGGTCCTAGTGGCTATGGCTTCTACCCACTTAGATACATAATCTACTGCAACTAGAATATATAGATAGCCATCAGAAGAAATAGGGAAAGGCCCCATAAAGTCAATACCCCAAATGTCAAAGAGCTCCACTTCTAAGATAGGTTTCATTGGAAGCTCATGTTATCTAAAAATATTGCCAGTACGTTGGCACCTATCACATGATTTAACTAAAGTATAACAGTCTTCGAAAAGGGATGGCCAATAAAATCCTAACTGAAGTACCTTGGATGCAGTTCTAGTGGGTCCAAAGTGACCTCCATAGGGGGAGGCATGACATGAATTTAGAATACTTACCACTTCCTCTCGAGGCACACACTTCTGTATCATATTGTCAGCACAAACCTTGTAGAGAAGTGGGTCCTCCCAATGGTAAGACTTAACATGGTGTAGGAATCTCTTCTTTTGTTGAGAGTTCATGTCAGGTGGCAAATGTCCTCCTGCAAGATAGTTAACTATGTCAGCAAACCAAGGCAAACTATCTTTTACCTGATACAGTTGTTCATCCGGGAACATCTCAACAATTGGGGGCCATGATGTAGCATCCCCATTCTCAATTCTGGACAAGTGGTCTGCAACCACATTTTCACATCCTTTCCTGTCTTTGATTTCTAAGTCAAATTCCTGTAATAATAATATCCACCTCATTAGCCTAGGTTTGGAGTCTTTCTTAACAAACAAATACTTTAAAGCAGCATGGTCAGTATGCACCACTATTTTAGAGCCAAAAAAATATGGTCTAAATTTATCAAGGGCAAACACAATAGCTAGTAGTTCTTTTTCAGTAGTAGTGTATTTCTGTTGAGTATTATCAAGAGTCCTACTAGCATAGTAAATTGCCCTAAACATTTTATCTTTACGTTGGCCTAAAACAGCTCCTAAAGCATAGTCACTAGCATCACACATGATCTCAAAAGATGGACTCCATTTTGGTACAACAATAATAGGTGCAGAAATTAGTCTTTCCTCCAAAGCATTAAAAGCTAATAGACATGCATCATCAAAGATAAACTTAGCTTCCTTTTCTAGCAAATTACTCAACGGTTTAGCAATTTTAGAAAAATTTTTAATAAATCTCCTGTAAAACCCAGCATGCCCTAGGAAGCTTCTGACTCCTTTCACATTGTTGGGGGGGGTGGCAATTGTTCAATGGCAGCTATTTTAGCCCTATCCACCTCCAATCCCTTTTGAGAGACTTTGTGCCCCAAGACGATGCCTTCCTTCACCATGAAGTGACACTTCTCCCAGTTTAGAACAAGGTTAGCATGTTGACACCTCTGCAAAACACGAGTTAGATTAGCAAGATAAGAATCAAATGGAGTCCCAAATACAAAAAAATCATCCATAAAAACCTCCATTATATATTTAATGAGCCCTTGAAAAATAGACATCATACAACCTTGGAAAGTGGCAGGGGCATTACATAAACCAAATGGCATTCTCTTAAAGGCAAATGTCCCATAAGGACATGTAAATGTTGTCTTTTCTTGATCCTCAGGAGCAATGACAATTTGATTATAACCTAAGTATCCATCTAGGAAGCAATAATGAGAATAACCTGCAAGTCTGTCAAGCATTTGTTCTATAAAAGGAAGAGGAAAATGATCTTTCCTAGTAGCCTTATTCAACTTCCTATAATTAATGCATACACGCCATCCTGTTACAGTTCTAGTAGCTATCATTTCATCTTTTTCATTCTTAACCACAGTCATACCACCTTTCTTGGGTACCCCTTGAACAGGACTTATCCATGAACTGTCAGATATGGCATATATGATTCCTGCATTCAAAAGCTTGAGCACTTCTTTCTTAACTACCTCCTTCATGGTGGGATTAAGTCTCCTTGGGTGCTCTACCGATGGTCTAAAGGTATCTTCCATCAAGATTCTGTGCATACAGACTGTTGTTGCGCATGCAATGCTGAAGTACAAAACTTGTTGCTGCGTTTATTGATTATAATTAAGCTTCCTATGCGTTTATCATTCTATGCGTCTTTCTTATACTTAATATTATGCGTTTGTTATCTGTCAAGTTTTCCTATCCTTTACCCAAGTATAAGTAAAGGACTAGGTTTTCTCGGTGAGTCCGAGGTCGAACACAGAGATTATGTTGATTCTATGTTTAAGTGGATTATATGCGGTGTAGGGGTAACCAAGAATAATTTGCGAGAGATGTTTGTTTCTAATATAAAGAAAGCAATAACTGTACACTAAACTAAAATGTGGAAGATGAAAAAGCATGCGACACAGCAAAGTCAGCTAGGTGAATTTAATGAATGGGTAAAAGGAGGGTTCGGGTTGATTAACATCTAACATCAGAAACGCATGGTGATAATCTACTTAAACTTGCGACTCTTCTCCCGGTTGTCAGCTGCTATGCGTTATATGTCTATAATGCATAGGAGAGTGTTAAATGCCAAGGTTGTTCCTATGTCTAGGCAACACTACTTAGCCTTGTCAATTGATTTCCACAATCACTTACCCTCTCGAGCAGTCTGATTATTACTACTTATATCGATTAGCTAAATGGGCATAAGCATCGGATTAAGATTACAATTGACAAGATCCAATAGTTACACTATGGTTCTTATTTAGATGCTAATGCAACCCTTAACCCTTGATGGATTAGTTACTCATGGATTCAAAGTAGAAAGCGGAAATTGTAGAGAAATGAGTAGACATGGAAGAAATATAGATTGATGAACTGATTACAACTTTAGATAGCTCAATGTCTTGACACAAATCTAAAATCAAACTAGAAAACAAGATAGAAAGCAAGAAAAGGGTGCCAATGTCTTGAGTCGCCGGAATGGAAGCGTGAGGATCTGCTATGAAGTGGTCAGGCGGAGGGAAGACTCTTCTCTATCAAGCTATTCATCTCCAGTTGTGTTCTGGAGAGAACTCTGCTGTCACTTAGGAATTCTTTCGAGAATGAACAACCCTTTCTCATCTTGCAGGACTGCCCTTTTATAGATATTGCGGTTGCAATCAATGGCAGATCTGCTTGATTGGTGGCGAAATTGATATCATGCGTCCATCTCACGTAATTTCATAATTCGCAGGTCAATTTAGATCCACCACTTTAGCCACAGATTATGCATGTCAATCTTCCGACAATCTCTCAGGATTATGATCTGATTTTCCGTGCCTTGCGTCCTTTGTCTTTATACGTTCAAGGAGGAGTTTGGTGGATTTCAACGCGTCATAGGTTGCTAACGCACAGTCTTGCGTTAGGAGGTAGTCAACTCATTGTTTGCATTCCTGCGTTGAAACATGCGTTTTAGTCTCACAAAAGTAGTAAAATTATTATCTTCATAAAAATATGAGAGTATAACGCGTAGGAAGATTTATTAGTAGAATTTAGCTTAAACTACCGCATGCTTCTCTATTTATTCTCTATTTATCTAAGAAAAAGGTTACAATAACTTGTATTTCTACAAGTTATCACACCCGCAAACTTAGATAAATGCTTGTCCTCAAGCATAACATCTATCTAAGACACTTCAATCATCCCCAGAGTTTTATCAATGCATTGACTAGTCTCTCAGAATGCTATGCTCAATCAGCTACCTGTCAGTTATAGTACTTCTTTACCTCTATATTATTTTCTTTAGAACGAGTCTAGTTTGTATGTGGCAAGCTTTCTTTTCATTATTCACAAAATTTTTGTTTCTTCTTTTAACATTGAGTCTGAAAAGATGAAGATATAAAGTTCCTTTTTCTGTTTTATCGTTTATACGTAACCATGCGTCGAGTAGGGTTACCCACGTTCGTTCTGACATACCAACTATGGGGTGGTGGCAGCCAACTACGAGCAAGTGTCCTTCTCGACTAAACTCTTATCTAAGTTCGGTTTCCTCATTAGACATTGGAGTTTGTTATTTTATCTTTGCGTTGCTGATTACGATTACCCACATGAAGGTGGCCACTACGGGCAAGTGTCGTTTTCAGCTAAACTCTTAACAAGATGAATATATTAGTCTTGTTAGCGGAGTTTTGCATTTAAAAGATTTTTTTTTTTTGTAGAGAAATAAGTTCCTCATATTTTTATCTTTGACAGTTCAAACCTCTTCCACTCCCAAACTTGAGAGCAATAAGGTTTTCATTGCTTAAATTGTAAACAAAGATGATGTTGCAAAATTTTGTAACAGAGGTTTGAATTGGCCGCTTGCATACATGCAAAGTAGGTTTGCGTTTCTAAGGAATAGTATGTGGACGAATTGAAAGTAATCTAACTTAAGAGTGTGCAAAAGGTGTAAGCATGATGATCATCATAGTGACTAACTTTTCAACACAAGGATAAAAGTTGGGAATAATTATATATGTACTTAGAATGGATTTACAACAAGGGAAAATGCAAAAAGGTAATTAGAAACTCAATGTGATAGAGAATTTTTCATTGTATTAATTATTTTCCACAACCGCATACATTTTATAGAAGAGGAATATAAGGAAAGCAGTCAAGAAGATACAACTCCGATTTCACCCCTAAATTTTAACTATCTGATTTGTCTTCATCAGTGTTGCGTTTCTACTCAGGTGCAGGACGTTGCGGCATTAGGAAGACAAGCGGATGTTGTAGGCGTTCAGGAATGTTAGGGGGTGGGACTTCCGGTCGAATCGAGAACAGTTGATGAATATAATTCAGTGTGAAGTGAAACTGCTCCGTCTGCCGGCATGCTAACATATTCATTGAATGCATCATTGGACGCAATATTGATTGCTGCAGATATGTTTGCACTATCTCCCAGTCAAGGTCGAGTTGGGCTTCTTGAGGTTGAGGTTGCGTTTGTGGTTGAGGACGGGTTGGCTGAGGGAGAGAAGTGGATGGAGTTTCATCAAACGCAGGGGATGATGGACGCCTAAAAGTTGCTCCAAAATCTCCGTAGTGTGAGTCATCAACTCTTATTGAGGAGGTTGGGGAGATAAATTTTGTGGAAGGTTGAGATTGAGAGGGTTCTGGGCGATGCGTCTTAGGAGGAGGTGGAGTTGGTTCTCTTCTGGTTGTTGGGAGTGGGGGTAAAGGACTTGAGGAAGGGGGTGGTCTAACGGTGGCATCAGGACTTGCCACAATCTTTGGAGGCGACACTCTAGTTGATTGAGTGGGTTGATGAGGTCTTTTGGTGGCCTTAGCAGGCTCTGGCAGATGTTGCAATCCTCTCATCAACCGACGCAGAGTCTTATGGGCGATTACCCCATTGACTTCGATCATCTTGTCTATGTCTAACACCTCTGTCGGTCCTCCAATGGCGGCATTTGTAAGCACTGACTTGTAATATCAAGTGTTGGGGAGAGCAATACGATTGAGGTTATGTGTTACTAGAAGAAGAATAGCCGAGAAGTAGCCAAGAAGTAGAGCAAAATTTTAGTTAAGTGGTGGCCAAGACCATGCATTGGTGAAAGTAGCGGGAAGTTGAATTATTTGAGGAACCATGCGTTGTTGATTGAATCAAGAAGGGTTGTGAGATGAAGTAGTCGTCGCATCGAAGGATAAGTGATCATTGGCGGGAAAAGAATATGCTTGAACCATGCGTTGAAGACAGCCATGCGTCGAAGTTACCATGCATCGAAAACAGCCATGCGCTGAAGTCACATTGCGTCCAAGACAGAACGGTCCTGACGCGATGAAGCTAGTGGTGTGAATGACTATGTTGTATGCATCGGAGGTAGGAGGCGTCGAGAACACCATGCACTGAGAATGGTTAGTTGCTGAAGACGCTGGAGGAGAACATAGACATGAGTGCCTTGCATCGAAGGAAAGACCAGTGCCAGCCTACGGATGAGGGGTAAGTCGGCATTATCATCTCGGTACTTGTGAGGGATAAGTCGGCAGTATATATATAGGTGAGTTTAATTACTTTCAGACATTTCTAGAACTTAAGTCGGTTCCATCTTTCAGAGAAACCACCAGAGAAGGAAGAGGAAGGTGTTCTTATAGTTTTTGGGCGAAATTCTACCCGTTTTGGTGCTGAAATCCGAGCTGGAATAGATGATTGATCGTAGACGCACAGACTGAACAGTGGTCGATGTTTGGAGAATAACGACTCGAGGAAGCCGAATTTAGGGATGAAATTTTGAGGTTAGTAAGTTAACATAATTCCTAACAAGTCTTATGAAAAATGGGTAAGCTGAAATTGAGGTTAATCACATGAATCTTTTGGTAAAAGTAGCAACTACAGAACTGCTATGCAATCCGGAGCAACGCGGAGTGATTTTGGCATAACTGGAGAACGAAAAAGAGTTAAGCCTTGAAATTTTGAGGTAAGCTGTGGGAATTAATTCTTTACAAGTTTGTACAAGGGAAGAAGTCTTAATATGGGCTAGAAATGCGTTTTTAGCAGGGATTAAGCAGAGAGATCAAGGCTGTAGCAGTCAGCTTTGTGAAGGAGTAGTTAAAGCTCTACGTGGGTATAACAGCAGGAGTAAACTGCACACAAAGTGTCCCTAGAATCAGGGTATAACAGAAGGGTAAGGAACAATTAGTAGTTATCGCTTTAGTGTTAAAGTTTGAGAATAAACCTATGAGAGCCTAATTGTGTGACGAATTACAAACATTGTGGGTGTAATGAGTTACTGTTTATGTTTTGATGAATGGAAAGGAAGTATAACAAGGGAAAATATCTATTTCAGGCCAAGAGGAAATAGGAAAGGCGTATAATCCACTCAAGGCCTAGGAAGAATTGTGAGTGACACTTCTTTTACTTTAAAACGATTTTGTCAAACATGATAGTTCGGTTTTCCAATGAAATGTGAATTTGTGAGTAAATGATTTATGAAGCATATTTATGTTCTTAAAGCTATTGAAAAGCATGTTCATGAAATGTTATTGATATAATAATTGCCCTGTATTCTTATGAGCGATTTGTATACGAACGGTTTGTATAAAATGTTGCTTCTAAAAAGGAAAATGTTTTAGAGGAGGCTCAATGCTGAAGGACATGAGAAGGCATGTGAACTTCCCCGAGACCCAGTAATGAAGGACATGGAGAAGGTATTTGGGCAACCCGCCATAGTCCTATGTGCACATAGTGGTTATATGCTGGTGCGTTAAGTCTTGCTCCGCATCGAGCCTTATATGTTTTCGACGTTGGGGTGTTGAGTTTTGCTCCACTTCAACTAAGGGAAAAATATTGTGTCTAAACTGTTTCCTTATGATTTGTTTAAAATCATGTATGAATTGATAAGGGCAATTGACTTTGTTTTACCTATGTATTTAAAGTGATTGCATGTTTTATGTTGATGTTGAACTCAGTTTTACTACTGATGATTTCTGAACTAAAATGGTTTGTTAACATTGTCACTCACTAGGCCTTTAGCTCATGTTTTCAATGTTTTCTTTCCCCTCCAACTAGCAAAGACGTTTTTGGTGCTTTGCCTACTCCCACTCGCCCTGCTTAAGCTTCGAGTCTCTGGAAAATCTGACTTGTTGAAGTGTTATTTGTATGTTAAACCTTAATTAGGTGGCATGTAGATATGTATGTACAATTACCAGGGGTTAAACTATGGGTTGTGTAAGGACATGTAAAAGAGTTGAGAAATTTCGTTTTTGGCTTGTATATACTTTTCTATATGTGATGTTTAAAATGTCTTAGAATGTGGAGATTACATTGTGAACAGTGTAGAATGTGTGTGAAGGAATGGATGGTATGCGTCATAAGAGGGGTGATGCATACTGTCCTCACGTCTCCTTTCAGGTTATGCAGGTAAACTTGGGAGGGGGTGTGACAGCATTGGCGCTTAAGTTCATGTCGGTCCTCCAATGGCGGCATTGGTGCTCAAGTTCATGATAAGAGTGGGGAAAAAGAGTTGACCTCTTGGTTTGTTGAAGACTCCTCTTATCTGCGATGCAATTATGCGTCCTACATCAAGGGGAATGAGACGCATAATGCAATAGGCTGCCATGACCCAATCTCTTGATACTGTTCTGTCATACATCATCGGGATTAGCCGCTTCTTCAGCAAGTATACCCACAGGTTGGCCTCTGGCTGTAGGCTGTTGGCAGGAAAGGTTTTAATGCCTATGGGTGATACGTCCCACTTTGCCCCGGGCTTTGCCAATATGCGAATTGTGTCTTCCATTAACTCCAGGGGAGTTGACTCTATTATTTTGTTTCCATCCGCATCTGCGTTGTCCCTCAACTTATATATTGCATTTATTTCTCTCGCGTTGAATGGGACCTCATTTTCTTCGACTACTACCACGTCCTCCTCTTCGTCGATGCGTCCGTTATAAAAATTGCGGACTAAGTCGGGTTGGATCCAAGGAGTGCTGGAACAAAAATTTCTCCACCCGTGGTAGTCGACGATTTCGGTAATGTATGGCGGCAACGGGGCTTCTTTCGAAAAATATCCCACCTCTATCAGTAAATCAGGGAACGCCCTGTGTCTCCCTTTCCCTCTTCTTCTTTGGCGACGCATTCGCCACCTTCTCTTTTCCTTTGGCCTTGGCAGGTATTTTATCCACGGTCTTTTTATTGCTCTTGGCCAGGTTAGTTGTAAGATCTTAATTCAGAATTCTTAAGATGGCTAGTAAGGAAAGAAATAAGACTAATTGAACGCATAATATTACGAAAGAAATGGATATTTCACTAAGAGTGAGAATGAAAGATGGAAGGCATAGTTTGGGACTTAGTTAAGTGTTTAAATGTATTTCGAACATAGCCCGGTTAATGCATGGATGGTAACGCGCTAAAGTGTGGTACCTTAATTTAGAGAGAATTTAATATTGAATTTTGAAAAGGGAACAACAATCAGGAAAAAGAGGAAACGCATGGCTCACAATTAGTCTTGGAAACTAATAGGTTATGGGATTAGCTTTGAAGGGTGTTAAGCTAGAAAGAAAAGAGAAGCCAAAGAACCTTGGGGCGTGAACAGCATGCGTTGAAGGTTTATTATGTATTAGTAAGGATTTTGGTGTTGATAAAGAAGTCTATGCCCAAAGACCAAATGTTTAAGGCAACTACGAACGAAGGGTTGCTGTGTGTTGAGGGGTGACTACCAGCTATGCGTTGAGGAACTCAATTTCATGGTAAATGGAAATATAATTTTCATTTCGGATAAATGCATAGGTTATAATTAAAGAGTTCAAAGAGTAGGAAGTTGGATGCATGGTATGATGTGGTAAGGTACAAATGCATAGTAGTATGCATTTGGGACACTAACGCCTAGCAAGATACGATGAAGAAATGGTTTCAAAGGTATTATGGCGGAAGGTAAAGGAAATTTGGTGAACGCACATGGGTAGTATGATTAAATGAAAAGTTTGTATATTGGAATATGTTAGACGTATAAGATAAGCTTATAAGGGCTAGGTGGCTTTATAAAAACTTGACACCTTATAAGCAGGAGGTGTTAGAAGTATGTTAAGTATTTCATGCAAGGTGACGCTTGGATAAATGCATATTTGGTTAAACATGTAGCTTGACATGTGGCAAGCAAATAGCCAAAAGGGAAAAGTAGTATGACCAGCCCTCTACTCCAAAACTATAAAGAGGACATTGAGGGAAAAGGAGTGACTGATGATGCTGAAGTAAGAATCCTTGAGAGAAAGAAGGAATTCTGGTGTCTGTAATAGAAGTATGCGGCCAAGGAAGAAGATATTCCAGACAACTTAGCTATATCTTGTGTTAAAGAAGTTGTCTTGCGTAAAAAATGATCAGTCTTACGTTTAAGTATCAAGGTGAACGATGCGTCCAAGTGGGACCTTGTGCGGTCGACGCATCCAAAAGAGAAGTAAGAAAGAGTTGGGAAGCACCTCGTGTTAGCTATCAACCTTGCATCCAAGGGCAGGGTTGCGACCAACCGAGCTGCCAGAGGAATATAAGGCCTTGCGTTCCAGGATTAGAACGCTGCGTCCAAGAAGCTGGGGGAAAAAGGAAATAGCGGGATAGAGGAGAAACTATCCTTAAAGTGATCTGTGAGTAACACCTGTGTTTTACAAAATATATATGAGTTCTTTATGAATATAATTTTATGGGTTTCTAATAAAACAATGCATGCGTTTTCATATATGAAGCATATGAACATGTTGTGTATAAAACTAAGAGCATGCATTTATATATATAAAAGAATATGAGCCAGCTGAGAAGAACGCATTTTACTTGAAAACTTTAGAATGCTGGGTAATGCATGGTAACTTTGAAAACGCTGAGTAACACATAGTAAATTTGAGAATGCTGGGTAACGCATGGTGATTGATTGAAACTTGTATTCATGGTTTTTCTAAAAAGTATGGTGTTTTATAAAGCTTTGAAAATGGACCTCAATGCTCAAGGACTCGTAGAAGGCATTGTGGGCAGCCCGAGTTATAAAAGGTACCCAATGCTCAAGGACTAGATGAAGGCAAATGGGTAACCGGAAAATAGAAATGGGACCCAATACTCAAGGATAAAAGGAAGGCATATGGGCAACCCGAGTAATAATATCTATGTGCACATAGAAGAATATATATACACGATGCTGATGTGTTGAGATTACTCCACACAGCTAAGGAAAATCGACGTTGAGAGCATTGAGCACTGCTCCGCCTCAACTAAGGAAAAAGTATTTGAAATGAATGAGATTTATATTATTTATTCCAAACAGATATGTATACATGATATAACAAAGAATTGATCATGTTATATACTGATTTTTTGGTGATATTTCATACGAGTTCAATTAGTTTTACACTTAAAGTATAATGTTTTTAGAAACTGTTACTCACTGAGCTGTTAGCTCATGCTTTCATATGTTTTCCATTTTTCTTGTAGCATGACAGTGTCCGTTGCCGATCGAAGTCGAGGTTTGTCAAATGTATAATGGTATCGTCGTCCTAGGGAGGATGGTTAAATGGGCATAAAGTAAGTGTCGACAGTGGAAGTCGATAATAGAGTCGATGACTGCTGTCCTCATGCTCCGTCTCGGGCTACAGGAGGGTAGTTCGGGATGGGGTGTGACATCAGTTACTTCCTTTTCTTCTTTTTCAAGGCTCTGACACCTTGCTCCTCTAATGCATCCTCTCTTATGTGTTCCTTCTGTGTAGGCGAGTGGTGCCTACTTTTATTTTTCTTTTTCTTCTTGCCCTCCCTATCTTCTTAGGCATTTATTTATGCAGCCAATTCCTCATCTTCTTCTATTTGCAGCTTTCTCTCAAGCTCCTCAGCTACTTTTTCTATTCTTTCTTCTTCTTTCATTTCCTTCTCTAATGCCATAGTAGCTTCGTCAATTTGAGAATCAGGAAGGCCTTGCGTTTCTCCGTCTTTCTCAGGTCACACTACCCTGCGCACCTTTTTGCTGGACAATGCGTCCTTTGCAATTTTCTCTGCTCCTTTTCTTAGGGCCCTGAGCTCTTTCCTCAACTTGGCCCTTTTTCTCTTCATTTCTCTGCCAATCTATCAAAGGATGTCGCCGCAATCGGGGACTCAGGTCTGTCTCCTTGCTCTGCGTTTGTCGACTCTTCATCCTTGGCAATTTCTTCTGATACCCTTCTTTTTTTCCTTATTAGGGGTTCCACTTCTTCTTCTTCTTCTCTTCTTCTTTTGGCCTCTATGGCCATCACAACTTTTTTTATGGGTCCTTCATTGGAGTCTAGGGTTGTCTCCTCAAGACTGATGGACACAGGGACTAACCCATGCGTTTCAACTAGCTCGCCTACGACCTCCTTGCTGTAGGCGGCGTCTCTCTCCTCATTGCCCCCAGTCTCTTCACCCTCCCGAGTCTCTTTTGGCTAACTCTGGTCCTCTTTTATCGGTGAGGGTGATTCTCTTCTTGCGTTTGAAACGCATGCTTCAAACGGATCTCGCAGGCCGCTGAGAATTTGTGCTATCCATTCGTCTGGGGAACGCGCCTAGTTCACTTCCCCTTCTTCCACCACTACATTCTCTTCTACTTCTCCCCCTACTTCATCGGTCCCTCTTGTGCTAGGGTGTCTTGATGAAGGCAAAGGCTGGTTGACCTCCTCGTCATCCTCCTTAGCCTTTGCGTCTCTTTCCTCTTGAGTGATTCTCTTCAGAATGTCGCCGAATACCTCTCTCTCTTCTCTTCGGCGTACTTCGCTGCTTCCGTACAATGTGCTGGCTTCATCGCGAACCATTCCAGCACCCGGTTGCTCGGCCTCAAAGTTTTCCGTGCTTAACCTTTGGTTTCCGGTATTGAAGTTCGCGGCGAAAAACTCCCTCACATTCTTCATTCTGGGCCTAGAGATACAAGATTTGACTCGACTTTTGGGTTTTGGAGTAGGTACCAGGTCGATTCGGCTCAAGGGGTGGATATTTAGGACTTCCACACAGTCGTCTGAGTCAAGGTCAACTACTGGTGGACGGATTGGGGGTCTGAAGAATGGTCGGAAAAATGGGTTTATAGGAGATCTTTGGGCAATAGCCCTGATTCGCGAAGCCGAAAAAGTTGGGATAAATGGTGGATTGGGATTTGGAGGTCTTGAGCGGACCGGAGAAGCAAAAGGCTTCACAGGTCTAGTGGAAGAGAAAAATAGAGTTCGAGGGTTGAGAAATACCTCGGGGACTGGGCGTGGTTCAGATGAACAAGAAGATGGGGTTGAATATTGGGTGCTGTAGGAAGATATTGGGGAAAAGTCGCTGGCGAAATGTTCTTGATTTTGGGAGTCGGTTGGCTAGACATAGACAGAATCGCGAAGAACACAAATCGTCGGAGGTTTTGAAGATGAAGGGTTGAAAATGGTAAATGGAGAATCAAATCGCGTTAATAAAGGGCTAATTAAGCCGTCGGCAATAAATGAAGATACGCGATATCTGAAATCCCACTGATCTAGGTAAATTTATTAAGCCGCACACCCATCAAGTGTGATGGGCAGCCAATGACGCAAATAAGCACTCGAGTGCTTCTGGAAAAACGCAACGACTCAAAAGACGCACGCGTTACCCGGTTTGCTCTTCCTAAAACGCACTCATTTAATTGACAAACGCATACTGATGAACGCATGGTTCTCAGTTCAGTTATGCATTAGACGCAGCATAAATAGCAGAGTATGCGGTGAAATCATAGTTTACATTAAAGCTCGACGCATAATTTCATGCTCATTTAATTTACACTACTCCTAAAACTGAATTTAAAGAATGAAAAATAAATACTAAAAACAAAGTACAAAAGAAAGAATGCAACAGAGAAAAAAAAATTAATAATAATAAAATAAAATAAAGTAAAATAGACTAAAATAAAATAACATTAATACAAGTATGTACAAAAAAAAAAAAAAAACAAGAGTAAAAGAAAGCGTCCTTGGAAAAGTAGGAATTCTTAGCATCGCAGGGACTCTTCAACGCAAGCTCAGTTTTTACACTCCCGTAGATCAATGGAGGTTCTGTCGATTTCCAACTCTCCAATGTGGTAGGGTTTTACCCTTTGTCCATTGACCTTGAAGGAGGTAGTTCCGTTTTCATTTGTTAGCTTGACAGCACCATACGGAAACACTTCCTCGATTATGAATGGTTCAAACCAGCGAGACTTCAGCTTACCTGGAAATAAACGCAACTTTGAGTTAAATAATAGGACTTTCTGGCCGATGTATAGCGTTCTCTTACTGAAATTTTTGTCGTGCCATTTTTTGGTCCTCTCTTTATACAGCTTTGCGTTTTCGTAAGCTGAATGTCTCCACTCCATGAGTTTGTTTAATTGAAGCTTTCTTGCTTCTCCCGTTGCGTACTGGTCTAGATTGAGCTTCTTCATGGCCCACATGGCCTTGTGCTCCAGCTCTAACGGGAGATGTCATGCTTTTTCGAATACCAACTCATAGGGTGACATGCCTATAGGTGTTTTAAATGCGGTTCTGTATGCCAAGAGAGCTTCATCTAGACTCTCCATCCAATCTTTCCTTGATGTGCTCACCACTTTTTCAAGTATGGACTTAATCTCCCTATTTGTTATCTCAGCTTGGTCGTTTGGCTATGGATGATAGGCAGTTGCTACCCTGTGCGAGATATTAAATTTCGTCAATAAATTAGTGATTATGAGATTTATAAAATGTGTACCTTCCTCACTAATTATCGCCCTTGGTGTCCCAAACCGAGAAAAGATCTGTCTCTTTAAGAACTTGGACACCGTGTTTGCGTCGTTCTTTCCACAGGCCGCTGCTTCTACCCATTTTGATACGTAGTTGACCGCTACCAGGATGTATTGATTATCGCAAGACAGAGGGAATGGTCCCATAAAATCGGTTCCCCATATGTCGAACAACTCAACTTCCAGGATTGAATTTAGAGGCATCTCATTTCGGTTGGAAATATTGCCTGTCCTTTGACAACGATCGCAAGCTACCCCATATGCCCTTGCATCTTTGAATAATGTGGGCCAGAAATACCCACTCTGCAATACCTTCGCAGCTGTTCTCTGTCCCCCGAAGTGTCCTCCGTAAGGTGCTTCATGACAACTTCTCAGAATGCTATGCGTTTCATATTCTGGAACGCATTGACGCAAAATGTGGTCCGGGCCAAGTCGCATAGATATGGCTCATCCCAGCAGTAGAACTTACTTTCGTGTCGGAGCCTCTTCCTTTGTTGAGAGTTGAAATCTTCAGGCCATTGGTTGCAGACCAAATAATTCACTATGTCTGCATACCACGGTTCCCGACTCTCTACGTTCATGATGTGCTCGTCTGGGAACCGCTCCTCTATATCACTCTAGCTTTCTTGGACCTCCTTATTTTCCAACCGAGATAGGTGGTTCACAACCTGATTCTCGGTTCCCTTCCTATCTTTGATCTCCAAATCAAATTCTTGCAATAACAAGATCCATCGGATGAGTCTAGGTTTTGCGTCCTTTTTCGCCATTAAATACTTGATCGCAAAATGATCAGTATAGATGGTCACCTTTGACCCTACCAAATATGCCCTAAATTTGTCAACCGCAAAGACTACAGCTAACATTTCCTTTTCAGTGGTAGTGTAGTTCTCTTGAGCAGTGTTTAATGTTTTACTGGCATAAAAGATGGGGTGCATGATTTTCTCTTTCCTTTGCCCCAGCACTGCTCCCACTGCATGGTTACTTGCGTCGCACATCAGCTCAAATGGGAGGACCAGTCTGGTGCAACTAAAACTGGTGCTGATATTAGGGCCTGCCTTAAAGACTCAAACGCATGCAGACATGTGTTATCAAAGTTGAACTCCCAATTAGCTTCCAGTAGTGCGCTCAGTGGTTTTGCAATTTGCGAAAATCCTTTGATGAATCTTCTATAGAAGCCCGCATGGCCTAGGAAACTTTGCAAAGTCTTAACATTTGTGGGGGCTGGCAGCTTGGCTATCGCATCTATTTTTGCTTGGTCAACTTCCAGTCCAACCTTAGAAATCTTATGATCCAACACAATACCTTCCGTGACCATGAAGTGGCTTTTCTCCCAGTTGAGGACTAGGTTTGTTTCTTCACATTTCTTTAATACTCGTTCCAGGTTGGCCAAGCATTCATTATATGATTCCCCAAATACTGAAAAGTCGTCCATAAACACCTCCACTGAATGTTCCAGATATTCGGAGAATATTGCCATCATGCATCTTTGGAACGTTCCTGGTGCGTTACATAGCCCAAATGGCATGCGTCTGAACGCAAAGGTGCCATATGGTCAAGTGAACGTTGTTTTCTCTTGATCTTCCAGAGCTATCATGATTTGGTTATAGCCGAAATATCCGTCAAGGAAGCGAAAGAATTCATTTCCTGCTAGCCTATCTAGCATCTGGTCGATGAATGGCAATAGGAAGTGATCTTTCTTTGTCGTCGCATTCAGCTTGCGATAGTCCATACAGATCCACCATCCAGTGATCGTTAGTGTTGGTATCAGCTCATTTTAACTGTTCGTGATCACTGTCATCCCCCCTTTCTTTGGTACACACTGAACTGGGCTTACCCAGCTGCTATCAGAGATTGGATAAATGACCCCTACGTCGATCCATTTGTTGATTTCTTTCTTCACAACCTTCTTCATGGCTGGGTTAAGCCTGTGCTGTCTTTCTACTGAACTTGCCTTACCCTCTTCCAACCGAATTTTATACATACAGTATGAAGGGCTTATTCCTCTTATGTCCGCTAAGGTCCATCCAATGGCTTTGATATGATTTCTCAGTATCTGCAGCAAAGCCTTTTCACGGTCTGTGGTCAACGCAGAGGATATGATGACCGGTAGCGTGCTATCTTCTCCCAAGTATGCATACTTAAGATGCGTCGGCAGTGTCTTTAGCTCAAGGGTCGGTGGCTCTTCTAGAGATGGCTTTGTCTTCTCTGTGGATCGGTTGCTCAAATCTAGGCATTCGAAGCTTGCATTGGAGATTACACCAATTTCCGCCTCTTTTTCCTCATCCATTTTGTCCAGCATTGTTTCATCTTCTGACCATGCGTCTATAATGCTTGCCTTTTCTTCAGTTATTTCTTCAATCATCTGGCAAGAGTGAAAATCATCAGGATATTTCAATGCATTAAAAACATTAAACTTTACCTGCTGGTCATCCACACGAATTGTTAGTTCCCCTTCTTGGACATCAATCGGGACGCGTCCCATAACTAAGAAGGGTTTTGCCAGGATAATGGGCACCTCTCTGTCAGCTTCATAATCCAGGATTATGAAGTTAGTTGGGAAGATGAATTTGTCCACCTTCACAAGAACATCCTCGATTTTTCCCTCTAGGTGCTTGATGGAGCGGTCCGCAAGTTGAAGTGTGACTGTAGTGGGCTGTGCTTCCCTTATACCTAACTTCTTGAATATAGACAGTGGCATTAAATTTATACTGGCTCCTAAGTCACATAGTGCCTGACCTACGTCCATTCCCCTATGGAGCATGGCAATGTAAAACTCCCTCGATCTTTCATTTTGGCAGGTATATTGTGTTTGAACAACGCACTGCATTCCTGCGTTAATGCTATAGTCCCAAATTCTTCGAGCCTTCTCTTTTTGGATAGTATGTCTTTCAGGAATTTGACATAACTTGGCATTTGTTCCAGGGCTTCCACCAACGGAATGTTGATGTGAAGTTGTTTGAGAACGTCCATAAATTTTCTAAATTGGCCCTCATCGTTTTTCTTCTTTAGGCGTTGAGGAAAGGGCGGACGCGTAGGGGGAGTGGCATCTTGATATACCGACGCAGGTTCTGCCTGCGTTGCTTTTTCTCTCCTCTCTCTATTCTCCTGCTCTTGAGCAGTTGTGGTGATTGATGATGGTTGCGGATTATTGGTTGGTGCTGTTGGAGATGGTTGTGGAGTGATGTGAGGCTGCAAATTTCCTTGCATCCTCTTGTCTTGCGTCTCAGTGGGAAGAGTTTTCCCACTTCTTAATGTCACAGCTTGACATTATTCCTTACCGTTGCCTCGTGGGGCTTCGGTATTACTTAGCAATGCTCCTTGAGGTCTGTTTTTGAGTTCACCTGCAATTTGTCCCATTTGCACTTCTAAATTGCGAATTGCAGTGGCCTGACTTTGGAGCATCGCATCATTCTTACTGATATATTCTCATAGTATAGCTTCCATAGATGATGATGATGCATTTGATGACTGGTTTCTTTGTGGCTGATGCCCTTGAAAACCTTGGTTGTGAACTTGAGGGTTGCTTCTCTACGACTGTTGCTCAGTTCCCTGCGTCTGTTGTTGGTTTCCTCCCCATCCAAAGTTAGGATGGTTTCTCCAACTGGGATTATATGTTCTAGCGTATGGGTTATTCTGAACATAGCAAACGGATTATGGATTGTAAGGGCACATATCATACAGGTGGCCTTCACTGCATTGCACACAGCTTACAGATGCTGTTGCCTTCATTGTGTCCATCGCAACAACGGATCCACCTTGGTTGTTCAATGCTATTGTCTTTAGCAAAGATGTTATATTGGCAATCTGAGCTGCAAGATTAGTGGCTGCATGTAAGACCCTAACTCAGAATTCTTAAGATGGTTAGTAAGAAGGAAAAAAAAAAGTGAGAAAAGAAGACTAGTTGAACGCTCAATATTAGGAAAAACAATGGATATTCTCGAACATAGTTCGGTTAAGGCATAGATGGTAAAGTGTTGAAACGTGATACTTTAATTCGGGAGGAATTTGATGTTGAATTCTGAAATGGAAAACAAGAATTTGGAAAAAGAGGAAAACGCATGGCTTAAACTTAGTCTTGGATTAACAAGTTATGGGATTGACTAGATGCTGTTAAGCTAGAAAGAAAAGAGTAGCCAAAGAACCTTGGGGCGTGAACAGCATGCGTTGAAGGTTTATTATGTATTGGTAAGGATCTTGGTGTTGATAAAGAAGTCTATGCCCAAAGACCAAATGTTTAAGGCAACTACGAAAGAAGGGTTGTTGTGTGTTGAGGGGTGACTACCAGCTATGCGTTGAGGAGCTCAATTTCATGGTAAATGGAAATATAATTTTTGATTTCGAATAAACGCATAGGTCATAATTAAAGAGTTCAAAGAGTAGGAAGTTGGACGCATGGTACGATGTGGTAAGGTACAAACGCGTAGTAGTATGCATTTGGGACACTGACGCCTAGCAAGATACAGTGAAGAAATGGTTTCAAAGGTATTATGGTGGAAGGTAAAGGAAATTTGGTGAACACACAAGGGTAGTATGATTAAATTAAAAGTTTGTATATTGGAATATGTTAGACGTATAAGATAAGCTTATAAGGGCTAGGTGGCTTTATAAAAACTTGACACCTTATAAGTAGGAGGTGTTAGAAGTATGTTAAGTATTTCATGCAAGGTGACGCTTGGATAAATGCATGATTGGTTAAACATGCAGCTTGACATGTGGCAAGCAAATGGCAAAAAGGGAGAAGTAGTATGACCAACCCTCTACTCCAAAACTATAAAGAGAACATTGAGGGAAAAGGAGTGACTGATGATGCTGAAGTAAGAATCCTTGAGAGAAAGAAGGAATTCTGGTGTCCGTAATAGAAGTCTGTGGCCAAGGAAGAAGATATTCCAGACAACTTAGCTATATCTTGTGTTAAAGAAGTTGTCTTGCGTAAAAAAGGGTCAATCTTGCGTTTAAGTATCAAGGAGAACGATGCGTCCAAGTGGGACCTTATGCGGTCGATGCATCCAAAAGAGAAGTAAGAAAGAGTTGGGAAGCACCTCGCGTTAGCTATCAACCTTGCATCCAAAGGCAGGGTTGCGACCAACCGGTACCAAAGGAATATAAGGCCTTGCGTTCCAGGATTAGAACATTGCGTCCAAAAAGCTCGGGGGAAGAGGAAATAACGGGATAGAGGAGAAACTATCCTTAAAGTGATCTATGAGTGACACCTTTCTTACTTCAAATCAATTTTGTTGTATATGTTAGTTCGGTTTTCCAATGGAATACGATTTTATGTTCAAATGATTTATGAAGCATACTTTATGTTCTTAAAGTTATTGAAAAGTATGTTTATGAAATGTTACTGATATAATAGTTGCCCTGTGTTCTTAAGAATGAATTGCAGACGATTTTTTTTTTGTATAAAGTGTTGCTTCTTTAAAGGAAAATGTTTAAGAGGAGGCTCAGTGCTGATGGACTTGAGAAGGCACTTGAGTTTCCCCGGGACCCAGTACTGAGGGACATGAGAAGGTACTTGGGCAACCCGCCATATTCCTATGTGCACATAGAGGTTGATATTGCTGGTGCGTCGAGTTTTGCTCCGCATCGAGCCAGGAATGATTTCGACGTTGGGTATGTTGAGTTTTGCTCTACCCCAACTAAGGATGTTTTCGACGTTGAGCGTTGAGTTTTGCTCCACCTCAACTAAGGGAAATTGTTGAAAACAAACTGATTTTATGTACAACTACTCTGGAATGTATTCATGTGATTTGATTATAAGTTGAAAAGTATGATTTTATAGTGGTGATGACTTGAATTAAGTATTTTGCGAGATAATGATGATAACATGCCTGCTTTTGAACTAAAGATAGTTTCAAAAAATCTGTCACTCACTGGGCTTTTAGCTTATCTTTTTATATGTTTTTCATTTTCCAGGTAGCACGACAGTTTCCGTTGCCGATCGAAGTTGAGGTTTGTCAAATGTATAATGGTATCGCCATCCTAGGAAGGATGATTAAATGGGCATAAAGGAAGTGTTGACAGTGGAAGTCGATAATAGAGTCGATGACTACTGTCCTCATGCTCCGTCTCGGGCTACAGAAGGGTAGTTCGGGATGGGGTTTGACACTGCATCAGTTTCAATCATACCAGCTTGCGTTCGTCTCTTGTCAACGAATCGAGATCCATATCCATCATTCACCCATTCATCAGTATTCCTTGAAATTCTATCGACAATATCTTTGGCTTGCGTATAAGTCTTGTCCATTAATCCTCCTGTGATGGAGGCGTCAGCCACTGATTGTGATGTTTTGTTTAATCCTCCATAGAAGATCTCCATCTACACACAATCAGGAATGCCATTGTGCGGACAATTCCTTACCAGCCTCTTAAATCGGGTCCAAGCCTCACTAAGAGTCTCCGAATCATGTTCCATTGGAAAACCGAACTATCATGTATAACAAAATTGTTTTAAAGTAAGAAAAGTGTCACTCACAACTCTTTCTAGGCCTTGAGTGGATTATACGCCTTTTCTATCTCCTCTTGGCCTGAAATAAATACTTTCCCTTGTTATACTTCTTTTCCATTCACTTAAACATAAACAATTCATCATATGCACAATGTTTATAGTTCATCATGCAGTTAGGCTTTCATTGGTTTATTCTAAAGCCTTAAACACTAAAGCTATTATTGCAAGCTATTCCTTACCCTTCTGTTATACCTTAATTTCAAGAAAAGTTTTCGTGCAACTCACTTCTTCTTCCACACCAACGATTTGAGTCTTACCTTCTCCTTAACAAAGCCGACTGCTGCAGCTTCGGTATCTCTGATTCATCCCTGTTAAAAACACATTTCCAGTCCAAACTAAGATTTCTTCCCTTCCACAAACTTGTAAAGAATTAAGTTCTACAGCTTACCTCCAAGTTTCAAGGCTTAACTCTTTTTCGTTCTCCAGTTATTCTAAAATCACTCCGCGTTGCTCTAGATTGCCTAACAATTCTGTAATTGCAGCTTTTACCAAAAGATTGACATGATTAACTTCAATTTCAGCTTTACCATTCTTCATAAGACTTTTTAGGAATTATGTTAACTTACTGACCTCAAAATTTTAGCCATAAACTCGGCTTCCTCGATTCGTTCTACTCCAAACATCAACCATTGTTCAATCTATGCGACTAAGAATCAATCTTCAGTTCCAACTCTGTTTTCAGCACCAAGATGAGTAGAATTTCGCCCAAAATCTACAAGAACACCTTCCTCTATCTTCTCTTGTGGTTTCTCTGAAAGATGGAGCCGACTTAAGCTCTCAAAAATGTCTACAAGTGATTAAACATTCAATTTATTCACCTATATATACTACCGACTTAACCCTCACAAGCACCAAGATTTATGTTGCCGACTTACCCATCACCCGCAGGCTGGCGTGGGGTCCTCTCTTTGATGCAAGGTGCTGATGTCTAAATTCTCCTTCAACGCCTTCCGCAATTAACCACACTCAGCGCATGGTGTTCTCAACGCTTCCTACTTTCGACGCATGCAAGTCAGTCATTCACACCACTAACTTCGTCGCGTCAAGACCGTTCTGTCTTCAATGCAATGACTTCAACGTATGGTTCAAGCAACTTTCGACGCATGCAACTCAGTCATTCACCACTAACTTCGTCGCGTCAAGACCACTCTGCCTTCAACGCAGAGTGACTTCAACGCATGGTTCAAGCATATTTCTTCCCCTGCCAACGATCACTTATCCTTCGACGCGGGCAGCTACTTCAGCTCACAACCCTTCGTAATTCAATCAACAACGCATGGTTTCTCAAATAATTCAACTTCCCTCTTCAATCACCAACGCATAGTCTTGGCCAACACAGCCAAAATTTTGCTCTTCAAAAATTTTGCCCTCATTCTCGGCTACTTCTAGGCTACTTTTCCTCTAGCAACGCATGGCCTCAATCTCATTGCTTCTCCCCAACACTTGGTATTACAAATCAGTGCTTACAGTCGCCGCGTCATTCCCAGCGCATGAGACTGCTTCGACCCATTTTGATACGTAATCCACAGTTACCAGTATATAGTTGTGGCCCTTTGGTGGCGGAAATGGGCCCATAAAATCAATACCCCAAACGTCAAAGAGCTCAACTTCTAAGATAGAGGTAAGTGGCATTTCGTTCCGACTTGAGATATTTCCGATGCGTTGACATCTGTCACATCTGATCGCATAGTCCCTGGCGTCTCTAAAAAGAGTTGGCCAGAAGTATCCGCTTTGTAGGACCTTGGCTGCAGTTCGCTGTCCTCCAAAATGTCCTCCATAGGGGGAATCATGACATTGAGATAGGATGCGTTGGTACGAAGTCTCTGGGATGCATAGTCTGAAGATGTGATCCGGCCCCCTTTTGTAGAGCTGGGGCTCGTCCCAATAATAGAACCTCGTGTCATGCATCAACTTTTTCTTCTTCTGTGTGTTGAAATCTTCGAGAAATTGCTTGCACACCAAAAAGTTGACAATGTCTGCATACCACGGCCCGAACTCTGTGACTTTTAATACAGCTTCATCTGGAAAGCTTATGTTGACGTCTAGCTATTTGCGATCGTGTTCCATATTCTCGAGTCTGGAAAGATGATCTGCTACGTTGTTCTCTGTACCTTTGCGATCAACTATTTCTGCGTCGAACTCTTGAAGAAGCAGAACCCATCGGATGAGCCTCGGCTTGGCATCTTTTTTAGTCATCAAATATCGAATAGCTGAGTGGTTAGTATGGATGATGACTTCCGATCCTAGAAGATATGCTCTGAATTTTTCAATAGCGAACACTACTGCTAACAACTCTTTCTCTGTAGTGGTATAATTCGCTTGGGCTGTGTTGAAAGTTTTACTGGCGTAGGCTATGGGATGCAGCATTCTGTCTCTGCGTTGAACCAACGCAGCGCCCATCACATAGTCGCTGGCATCACAAATTAGTTCTAATGGCTGCGACCATCTAGGGCAATTAAAATTGGTGCTGACACCAGTGCTATTTTCAGAGTCTCAAATGCCTTGAGGCATTCTTCATAAAAGATGTAGGGTCGATTCTGCTCCAGCAATGAGCTTAAAGGGCGTGCAATTTTTAAAAAGTCCTTGACGAACCTTCTATAAAAGCCTACATGTCCTAAGAAGCTGCGAAGTGTCTTTATATTTGTAGGCGGTGCTTTTCTACTGCTTCAATTTTGGCCTGATCGACTTCAAGGCCCTTCTTGGATATCTTGTGACCGAGGACAATTCCTTCATTCACCATGAAGTGACATTTTTCCCAATTGAGCACTAAGTTGGTGTCCTTTCATCTTTTCAGTACTTTCTCCAAATTGGCTAAACATGCTTCAAACGAATTTCTGAAGACCGAAAAATCGTCCATGAATATCTTCATAGATTCTTCTAGAAATTCAGAGAAGATTGCCATCATACACCTCAGGAAGGTGCCTGGGGCGTTACATAGTCCAAACGGCATGCGTCGAAATGCAAATGTACCATAAGGACATGTAAATGTTGTCTTCTCCTGGTCTTTTGGAGCAATCATGATCTGGTTGTAGCCTGAATAGCCATCCAAGAAGCAGAAGAACTCATTTCCCGCAAGTCTATCTAACATTTGGTCAATGAAGGGTAACGGGAAGTGATCCTTCTTCGTCGCCGCGTTGAGCTTCCTGTAGTCCATGCAAATTCTCCACCCCATCACAGTGCAGGTGGGGATCAATTCGTTATTCTTTTTTGGGACTATAGTCATACCTCCTTTCTTGGGAACGCATTGTACAGGACTTACCCAGTTACTATCAGAGATGGGAAAGATGACGCTGCATCCAACCATTTAAGCACTTCTTGCTTGACAACTTCTTTCATTGCTGGGTTTAGCCGCCTTTGAGCCTCGATAGATCCGTCTTTTCCTTCTTCTAGACGAATTTTATGCATGCAGTATGTGGGGCTGATCCCCTTGATATTAGCCAACGTCCATCCGACAGCTCGGATGTGCTTTTTCAGAATGAATAACAAGGCTGATTCTTGATTAGGGGACAAGGCAGCTAAAATAATAATTGGAAGAGAGTTACCTTCTCCTAAGTAGGCATACTTCAGGTGAGCTGGCAACACTTTTAACTCGATTTCTGGCACTTCTTCCAGAGATGGTTTTGTTCGTTTGTTGATTTGATTTGGAGTCAAGGGTTCAAAAGCAGAATGGACCAAAGCACAGCATTGTTCAGGCTGCTGCACGTTCAGATTTGCAATAGTTTCATCATTTTCTTCAAGCCACATTTCATGGAACTTATTCTCTGCGTCGAGGTTCTGGCAGGTTTCCTGTTCTGTTGGATATTCCAACGCTTTAAAAAGGTTGAATATCACTTCATGATCATTAACTCTCATAATGATCTCCCCATTGTGGACGTCAATGAGTGTACGACCCGTTGACAGAAATGGGCGTCCAAGTATGATAGGGACATCCTCGTCTGCGTCATAATCCAGGATAATGAGGTCTGCGGGGAGAATAAACTTGTCTACCTTTACCAACACATCCTCGATCCTTCCTTCAGAATGCACCACGGATCGATCCCCCAATTGTAGGGTAACTGTTGTTTGCTGCGATGCAATCCCCAATTTGTTGAATACTAACAGAGGCATGAGATTAATGCTAGCCCCTAGATCACACAACGCTTTTCCTATATGAACTCCTCCAATAGAACAAGGAATGGTGAAGCTCCCTGGGTCTTTCATCTTTGTGGGGACACGTTCACAGACCATGTCACTGCACTCCTGCGTTAGAGCAATGGTCTCATATTCACCCATTCCTCTCTTTTTAGACAGTATGCCCTTGAGGAATTTGGCATTTGTAGGCATTTGTTCCAACGCTTCCACCAGCGAGATGTTGATGTGCAACTGTTTGAGTACATCCAGGAAGCATTTGAATTGCTTCTCATTATTTTTCTTCCTTCTTAACTGCTGAGGATAAGGAGGCGTTTGCAGCTCGGCTGACATGCTTGTTGATGCGCCTTTCCCTGATGAACTTCTTTGCATGGCAGCTTGTTTTTGCTGCGTTGATTGGTTAGAATCAGTTGTGGGGTTGGAAAGATGAATTGTTGGTTGAGAGTTCTCTAGGGCGGGAAGTTCATTCATGGCTCTTCCACTTTGCAATGTCACAGCTTGACATTGTTCTTTCCCTGAACTACCCGTACTGCGTGGGGCTTCGATGTTGCTCGGAAGGGAACCTTTCTGCCGCGTCTTAGATTCTCCAGCAATCTGGCCAATCTGAAGCTCTAAATTCCGGATGGATGACGCTTGGGATTGTAACAAGGCGTCATTCTTCTGCATATATTCCTTTAGAAGAGCTTCCATGGATGATGATGGACTAGGCGCTGACTGATGTGAATTTTGCCTCTAATGTCCATGGGAGAATACAGATGATCCTCCTCTTTCGTGCATAGGCGCACTGTAAGATCCTAACTCAGAATTCTTAAGATGGCTAGTAAGGAAAGAAATAAGACTAATTGAATGCATAATATTAGGAAAGAAACGGATATTTCACTAAGAGTGAGAATGAAAGATGGAAGGCATAGTTTTGGAAATTAGTTAAGTGTTTAAATGTTTTTCGAGCATAGCCCGGTTAATGCATGGATGGTAACGCGCTAAAGTGTGGTACCTTAATTTAGAGAGAATTTGTTATTGAATTTTGAAAAAGGGAACAAGAATCAGGAAAAAGAGGCAACACATAGCTCACAATTAGTCTTGGAAACTAACAGGTTATGGGATTAGCTTTGAAGGGTGTTAAGCTAGAAAGAAAAGAGAAGCCAAAGAACCTTGGGGCGTGAACAGCATGCGTTGAAGGTTTGTTATGAAAGGATTTTGGTGTTGATAAAGGAGTCTATGCCCAAAGACCAAATGTTTAAGGCAACTACGAACGAAGGGTTGCTGTGTGTTGAAGGGTGACTACCAGCTATACGTTGAGGAGCTCAATTTCATGGTAAATGGAAATATAATTTTGGTTGCAGATAAACGCATAGGTTATAATTAAAGAGTTCAAAGAGTAGGAAGTTGGACGCATGGTACGATGTGGTAATGTACAAACGCATAGTAGTATGCATTTAGGACACTGACGCCTAGCAAGATACGGTGAAGAAATGGTTTGAAAGGTATTATGGCGAAAGGTAAAGGAAATTGGTGAACGCACATGGGTAGTATGATTAAATGAAAAGTTTGTATATTGGAATATGTTAGACGTATAAGATAAGCTTATAAGGGCTAGGTGGCTTTATAAAAACTTGAAACCTTATAAGCAGGAGGTGTTAGAAGTATGTTAAGTATTTAATGCAAGGTGACACTTGGATAAATGCATGATTGGTTAAACATGCAGCTTGACGTGTGGCAAGCAAATGGCAAAAAGGGAGAAGTAGTATGACCAGCCTTCTACTCCAAAACTATAAAGAGGACATTGAGGGAAAAGGAGTGACTGATGATGCTGAAGTAAGAATCCTTGAGAGAAAGAAGGAATTCTGGTGTCTGTAATAGAAGTCTGCGGCCAAGGAAGAAGATATTCCAGAAAATTTAGCTATATCTTGTGTTAAAGAAGTTGTCTTGCGTCAAAAAGGGTCAATCTTACGTTTAAGTATCAAGGTGAATGATGCATCCAAGTGGGACCTTGTGCGGTCGACGCATCCAAAAGAGAAGTAAGAAAGAGTTGGGAAGCACCTCGCGTTAGCTATCAACCTTGCATCTAAGGGCAGGGTTGCGACCAAAGGAGCTGCCAGAGGAATATAAGGCCTTGAGTTCCAGGATTAGAACGCTGAGTCCAAGAAGCTCAAGCAAAAAGGAAATAGCGGGATAGAGGAGAAACTATCCTTAAAGTGATCGGTGAGTAACACCTGCGTTTTACAAAATATAAATGAGTTCTTTATGAAGATAATTTTATGTGTTTCTAATGAAACAATGCATGCGTTTTCATATATGAAGTATATGAACATGTTGTTTATAAAACTAAGAGCATGCGTTTATATATAAAAGAATATGAGCCAGCTGAGAAGCATGCGTTTTACTTGAAAACTTGAGAATGCTAGGTAACGCATGGTAACTTTGAAAATGCTGAGTAACGCATAGTAAATTTGAGAATTCTGGGTAACGCATGATGATTGATTGAAACTTGTATTCATGGTTTTTCTAAAAAGCATGGTGTTTTATAAAGCTTTGAAAAGGGACCCCAATGCTCAAGGACTCGTAGAAGGCATTGTAGGCCGCCCGAGTTATAAAAGGTACCTAATGCTCAAGGACTAGATGAAGGCAAATGGGTAACCGGAAAATAGAAATAGGACCCAATGCTCAAGGATAAAAGGAAGGCATATGGGCAGGCCCAGTAATAATATCTATGCGCACATAGAAGAATATATATATACGACGCTGATGTGTTGAGATTACTCCACACAGCTAAGGAAAATCGACGTTGAAAGCATTGAGCACTGCTCCGGCTCAACTAAGGAAAAAGTATTTGAAATGAATGAGATTTATATTATTTATTCCAAACAGATCTGTATACATGATATAACAAAGAATTGATCATGTTATATACTGACTTTTAGTGTGATATTTCATACGAGTGCAATCAGTTTTACACTTAAAGTATAATGTTTTTCAGAAACTATTACTCACTGAGCTGTTAGCTCATGCTTTCATATGTTTTCCATTTTTCAGGTAGCATGACAGTTCCCGTTTCCGATCAAAGTCGAGGTTTGTCAAATGTATAATGGTATCGCCGTCCTAGGGAGGATGTTTACATGGGCATAAAGGAAGTGTCGACAGTGGAAGTCGATAATAGAGTCGATGATTGCTGTCCTCATGCTCCGTCTCGGGATACAGGAGGGTAGTTCGGGATTGGGTGTGACACGCACCTTGCTGCTCAGGCTGACAATTACCACCCCATGAGAAGTTCGGATGATTCCTCCAGCCAGGGTTGTAGGTATTGGAATAAGTGTTGTTACGTATAAAGCATACAGATTGAGGGTTCTGTGAACATACCTCATACGCATGCGGCTCCCCGCATCCAACACATCCCGCAGCATTCACTTGATTTACTGCATTCACTTGGCTGTCGCCTCCTGTATTCGACTGATTCAGGGCCATAGTCTGTAACAGGTTAGTCATGGCGGTGACTTGAGCTTGTAATGCAGCAACACTATTATGCTCAGGTGCTGCTGACGCATTGTTTTGCCCGCGGCCAGATCGGCTATATCCATGGTCCTCCCAATCCTCGTGGTTTCTTGATATTCTCTCTAGAATTTCCTTGGCCTCAGTATAAGTTTTATCCAGCAGTCCTCTTGCGGCGGTAGCATTTGCAGCGATCTGAGAGGCCTCAGTCAAGCCATCATAGAATATCTCCATTTGAACACAGTCAGGCAATTTCTCACCAATCTCTTGAATCTTGCCCAAGCATCGCTCAGGGTTTCTCTGTCTTTTTGTTGAAAATTGGCGATGTCTCTTCTTCTTCGAGCATTCTCCGTCGGTGGGAAGAACTTTTTCATAAACTTCTCTATCATTTGGTTCCAGGTGGTGATCTCGCCTGGTTCCAAGGAATATGCCCACTGTCTCGCCTCATCTTTGAGGGAGAATGGGAACAACATTAATCAGATGTCATCTGCACTTATGTTTGGGATGACGAAAGTATTGCAGATTTCAATGAAGCTCTTTAGGTGAGCATGAGGGTCCTCACCAGGTGATCCGCCAAACTGACCTGCTGTTTGTAACATTTGCAGCATGACTGGTTTCATTTCAAATCTTGAACCTTGAGACTCGGGTCGCATAATTCCAAGTGAAAAATTATACAAGATGGGTGACGCATAATCCCTGATCGGACGATTTCGATCATGTGCCAATAAGATGGGATGAGTTTGTTGATCAATCTGCTGAGCTTGAAGTTGCGCTTGGGCTAACGCATGGTTCACTGCTTCTTCTTGTCTGTCGTTAGCCGCATTGTCAGCTCTCAAAGGCTGGTTGGCGTTGTTTGTTTGATTTTGCATCTTTTTCTCTCTGTAAAGTTGTCATCGCCTTTGGAATGTCTTACTTCTTTTCCGGAAGGTTCTCTCGATCTCAGGGTCAGAAATGAACACAGGCTGTTCTTTGCTCATAAACTATCAGATACGTCTTCGGCTAAACGTTCTGTACGATCCAAGATTGAGATTTTTCACTGGGAGATGACTCTGAAGGTGCTCAGAATCCTTCTCTCAGAAGAGCTCGAAATGGAGGCTGGTTATGGTGAGGGAGAAATAGTGCAGAGTTTTCGCCTCTTGAACTAGTCTCTCTTTTTCTCTTCTCTTTTCTCGAAGAAGCTTTTGGGCTATTTATAGGCGTCAAAAGGTTGATATCATGGTGACCTAACACCTTTGTATTAAATTTCAGCCACGCTGTATAGACTTTTCAAATTTGTCAGTCTATTTGTTCTGCCATGATCTGATAGGTTGTTGCTCTTTTTCATAATGACATGACAGCTGTTTGAGCATGCGTCTATTTCTTCATCGACGCATGGTTTCAACGCATAGGCTCGATGCATGGGTTTCCACTTGTTCTTGCAGCAGCCTCGTCTCTTCGTACTTGGTTGTTTGCACTTCTTTTCTTCTTAACCCTGCGTTGGGAACAGAAAAGCTCATTGTTTTTCAGGCATTTTCTTTTGTAAGTAGTGCCAACGCATGGTGATACATTTTTCATCATTCAACTACCAAAATCATGCATTTAACTCCAAAGTTACTCTAATTAAATCAAATAATAACTATAATAACTTGTATTTCTATAAGTTATCTCACCCCCAAATTTGAGTTAATGTTTGTCCTCGAACATTTATTTAAAGATTTATTAAATTCTACAGCCCGTCTAAGTAAAAGTGCACCCTCTCAACATGCCTTCCAATCCTTGACTATATCAACAATCAGATAACCATACCAAGTTCTTTTTCAATCGACACTTTGGAAGTACTTCTAATTTTTAGATGCGGCAAGCTTATTCCTCAAAAATACCCTTACTCATTTCCAGCCAATCTGATGTCCTCATTTTAGTAATGTGCTTTAGATTTCATTCCACGGCAACAGCGCCAAAAACTTGTTTGAGATGAATATCTTAATTAAATTGAATTGAGTTTCTTAGCTTGTTGCACAAAAATAGATTTTAACATTTCAGTACAAGGATGCGTCGGGAATTACCCTAAATGTGATCATGATTAAGCAAGTTTTCCTATAAAGACCCAAGTATAAGTATTTATAGGTTTCCTGGTGAGTCTAGGGTTGAATGCAGGGATTTGTAATAACTAGGCGTTTAGATTATATGCCCGACTATGCGGTGATCTATACATGTAATATGTGCATTTGTTGGTTGTATGTGTCAAACTATACATAAAAAATGAAAAGAGTTTCCTACTACTAATAATGAGGTGGATGCGGTGATGGTTAGTCATATGTCATTGCGTCAGATAGCATGCGTTGAGAATGAATGAAACCATGTGATAGGAGTAGAGTTAACGCAGGAGCTAGTTATTACCTAAACCTTCTAAGTACAATTACATACCTACAAACTGCGTTTGTGTCACACCCCATCCCGAACTACCCTCCTGTAGCCCGAGATAGAGCATGAGCTAACAGCTCAGTGAGTAACAGTTCCTGCAAAACATTATACTTTAATTGTAAAATTGATTGAACTCATGTGAAATATCACACTGAAAATCAGTATATAACATGATCAATTCTTTGTTATATCATGTACACAGATCTGTTTGGAATAAATAATATAAATCTCATTCATTTCAAATACTTTTTCATTAGTTGAGGCAGAGCAGTGCTCAATGCTCTCAACGTCGATTTTCCTTAGCTGTGTGGAGTAATCTCAACACATCAGCGTCGTATATATATATTCTTCTATGTGCACATAGATATTATTACTCGGGCTGCCCATATGCCTTTATTTTATCCTTGAGCATTGGGTCCCATTTCTATTTTCCGGTTACCCATTTGCCTTCATCTAGTCCTTGAGCATTGGGTACCTTTTATAACTCGGGCTGCCGACAATGCCTTCTACGAGTCCTTGAGCATTGGGGTCCCTTTTCAAAGCTTTATAAAACACCATGCTTTTTAGAAAAACCATGAATACAAGTTTCAATCAATCACCATGCATTACCCAGCATTCTCAAATTTACTATGCGTTACTCAACATTTTCAAAGTTACCATGCATTACCCAGCATTCTCAAGTTTTCAAGTAAAACGCATTCTTCTCAGCTGGCTCATATTCTTTTATATATATAAATGCATGCTCTTAGTTTTATAAACAACATGTTCATATACTTCATATATGAAAACGCATGCATTGTTTCATTAGAAACCCATAAAATTATCTTCATAAAGAACTCATTTATATTTTGTAAAACGTAGGTGTTACTCACCGATCACTTTAAGGATAGTTTCTCCTCTATCCCGCTATTTCCTTTTTCCCTGAGCTTCTTGGACGCAGCGTTCTAATCTTGGAACTCAAGGCCTTATATTCCTCTGGCAGCTCGGTTGGTCGCAACCCTGCCCTTGGATGCAAGGTTGATAGCTAACGCGAAGTGCTTCCCAACTCTTTCTTACTTCTCTTTTGGATGCGTCGAACGCACAAGGTCCCACTTGGATGCATCGTTCACCTTGATAATTAAACGTAAGATTGACCCTTTTTGACGCAAGACAACTTCTTTAACACAAGATATAGCTAAATTTTCTGGAATATCTTCTTCCTTGGCCGCAGACTTCTATTACGGACACCAGAATTCCTTCTTTCTCTCAAGGATTCTTACTTCAGCATCATCAGTCACTCCTTTTCCCTCAATGTCCTCTTTATAGTTTTGGAGTAGAGGGCTGGTCATACTACTTCTCCCTTTTTGCCATTTGCTTGCCACATGTCAAGCTGCATGTTTAACCAATCATGCATTTATCCAAGCGTCACCTTGCATGAAATACTTAACATACTTCTAACACCTCCTGCTTATAAGGTTCCAAGTTTTTATCAAGCCACCTAGTCCTTATAAGCTTATCTTATACGTCTAACATATTCCAATATACAAACTTTTCATTTAATCATACTACCCTTGTGCATTCACCAAATTTCCTTTACCTTCCGCCATAATACCTTTGAAACCATTTCTTCACCGTATCTTGCTAGGCGTCAGTGTCCCAAATGTATACTACTATGCGTTTGTACCTTACCATATCGTACCATGCGTCCAACTTCCTACTCTTTGAACTCTTTAATTATAGCCTATGCGTTTATCTGAAATCAAAATTATATTTCCATTTACCATTAAATTGAGCTCCTCAACACATAGCTGGTAGGCACCCCTCAACACACAGCAACCCTTCGTTCGTAGTTGCCTTAAACATTTGGTCTTTGGGCATAGACTCCTTTATCAATACCAAAATCCTTTCATAATAAACCTTCAACGCATGCTGTTCACGCCCCAAGGTTCTTTGGCTTCTCTTTTCTTTCTAGCTTAACACCCTTCAAAGCTAATCCCATAACCTGTTAGTTTCCAAGACTAATTGTGAGCTATGCGTTTCCTCTTTTTCTTGATTCTTGTTCCCTTTTTCAAAATTCAATATCAAATTCTCTCTAAATTAAGGTACACACTTTAGCGCGTTACCATCCATGCATTAACTGGGCTATGCTCGAAATACATTTAAACACTTAACTAATTCCCAAACTATGCCTTCCATATTTCTTTCTCACTCTTAGTGAAATATCCGTTTCTTTCCTAATATTATGCGTTCAATTAGTCTTATTTCTTTCCTTACTAGCCATCTTTAGAATTCTGAGTTAGGATCTTACAGTTTGTGAATCCATCTCTCGATGTTTCGACGCCACATTAATCTTATCTTAAGACGCATGGTAAGTTTGCATTAGCAAAAGATGAACTACATCTCTACAACTCATCTAGTCTTAATAAATGCTAAAGATTAACTATCCACTCTCTCAAGCTCGACAGTCATGCTTACTACTTGTGTTTGTCAGACAAAGTTATGCAAGCTAAAGATATGCATTAATCAAGATGTAATATACTCAGGATTGCTCAAGAAAAACTAACTTTTAACATCAAACCCATTTAGCATTCCAACATGGTGTAAGGTGTTTAATATGGAAATAGATGGAAGATAATAGTCAATCAAACTCATATTAAGAAAATAAGTCATTCTCTCGAATGTCATTAACAAAATATAAGCAAGAAGAAGAGAAATGGGAATAAAACAGAAATGAAGGGCGTCAAGCCGCCACTGGCAACGTCTTGCTTCATGGAGGCTTGAGATGGTTGCTATCTGATACATAAATTCCATAGGGTGAAGGTTCTCACTCACTTGGAGACGACTCTGAAGGTGCTCAAAATCCTTCTCTCAGAAGAGCTCGAAATGGAGGTTGGTTATGGTGAGGGAGAAATAGTGCAGAGCTTTCGCCTCTTGAATTGGTCTCTCTTTTTCTCCTTCCTTTTCTCGGAGAAGCTTTTGGGCTATTTATAGGCGTCAAAAGGTTGATATCATGATGACCTGACACCTTTGCATTAAATTTCAGCCATGCTGCATAGACTTTTCAGATTTGTCAGCCTATTTGTTCTGCCATGATCTGATAGGTTGTTGCTCTTTTTCATAATGACATGACAGCTATTTGAGCATGCGTCTATTTCTTCATCGACGCATGGTCTCAACGCATAGGCTCGACGCATGGGTTTCCACTTGTTCTCGCAGCAGCTTCGTCTCTTCGTACTTGGTTGTTTGCACTTCTTTTCTTCTTAACCCTGCGTTAGGAACATAAAAGCTCATCGTTTTTCAGGCATTTTCTTTTGTAAGTAGTGTCAACGCATGGTGATACATTTTTCATCATTCAACTAACAAAATCATGCGTTTAACTCCAAAGTTAATCTAATTAAATCAAATAATGACTATAATAACTTGTATTTCTACAAGTTATCACTCTCCCACAACTTGGCCAATTTTCTTTACTCGCCTGCCCCATAATTCTTCTTACTTACCTTCTCCCAATAACAAGTACGGGGCTTACACCACCAACACCAACAATTTCCAACTCATTACCATCCTAACTTGAGGAACCATGAAAACTTTTCTTATTCTAACAGTAGGAATGTTTTGCAAGGTCTTCCCGGTTTATCCAATGTAGGTCCATCACACACCGAAAAGAAGTACAACTTAGAAGACTTGATGATAGAGTTCATAAAAGAATCAAGAGGAAGGACCACCGCATTGGAAAGCACAGTACAAAGTCATGGTAAGGCCATTCACAACATTGAGGTGCAAATAAGCCAAATCGCCACTTCATTTCAAACAATGCAAAAGGGCAAATTTCCTAGTTGTCCCGAGATAAATCCAAAGGAGGAATGCAAGGCCATGACTTTGAGAAGTGGGAAAAAGCTATCCACTCCCTTGATCATGGATGAGGATGATGAGCAAGAGGTAGATGACACTATCCAAGAGCCAATTTTAGAAGATGAATCAAAGAAGATCTTAAAAAAGGTAGGTAAAGGTAAAAGAGTCAACATCTTCAAGTAAGTCATCTAACCCTCTACCCGTTTTACCTAATACTATGCCATATCCTCAACATTTTAAAAAGAAAGAAATAGACTCCCAATTTGCTAAATTTCTTGAGTTATTCAAAAAGCTTCACATTAACATCCCATTTGCTGAGGCTTTAGAGCAAATGCCCAACTATGCTAAATTCATGAAAGATGTCTTGTCTAAAAAGAAAAAGTTTGGGCAATATGAGATGATTAGCATGACTGAGGAATGCAGTGCTGTGCTGTAAAAGAAGCTACCACAAAAGTTGAAAGATCCAGGGAGTTTTACTATACCTTGCACTATTGGTTCCTTAAATGTTACTCGAGCTCTTTGTGATATTGGTGCTTCTATTAATTTGATGCCTTTATCTGTCTATAGGAAGCTTAACATTGGAGAGGTGCAACCTACCACCATCACCTTGCAACTTGCTGACAGATCTTTAGCCTATCCTAAAGGTATTGTTGAAGATGTATTGGTTAAAGTTGACAAATTTATCTTCCCTGCAGATTTTCTAGTACTGGACATGGAGTAAGACTCTGAGATTCCTATCATACTTGAGAGGCCATTCCTAGCAACTGGAAACACTATCATAGATGTCCAACAAGAGAAGTTGACTCTAAGGGTAAATGATGAGAATGTTGTATTTGATATTTACAAGTCCTTGAGTCATCATGATGAGAGTAGTCCTTGCCATGCTATAGACATAATTGATCATACCATTTTTAAGCATGTAGAGGTTATGTTGGCTAGTGATCATCTGGAACAAGGTATAATGGATGTTGAGAATGAAGATACAATTGTTGATGAAATAGCCTTTTATGCTAGGTGGTTAGATAGTTTGCCAATATGTTCTAAAATTGATAGACCAATACCTTTGGCTCCCTTGCATGTGGTGAATGATATTGAGAACACTAAGCTTGAATTAAAGGTGTTACCTCCTCACTTAAAATATGCATTCTTAGATGATTTATCTTCTTTTCCTGTTATAATATCTTCTGATCTTAATTCGGGGGAAGAAGAAAAATTGTTGAGAGTATTAAGGGATTATAAGTCTGCCATTGGTTGGTCTATCGAGGACGTAGGTATTAGTCCATCGGTCTGTGATAACTTGTAGAAATACAAGTTATTATAATCTTTTTCTTAGATAAATAGAGAATAAATAGAGAAGCATGCGGTAGTTTAAGCTAAATTCTACTAATAAATCTTCTTACGCATTATACTCTCATATTTTTATGAAGATAATAATTTTACTACTTTTGTGAGCCTAAAACGCATGTTTCAATGCAGGAATGCAAACAATGAGTTGACTACCTCCTAACGCAAGACTGTGCGTTAGCAACCTATGACGCGTTGACATCTGCCAAACTCCTCCTTGAACGCATAAAGACAAAGGATGCAAGGCGCGAAAAATCAGATCATAATCCTAAGAGATTGTCGGAAGATTGACATGCAAAATCTGTGGCTAAAGTGGTGGATCTAAATTGACCCGCGAATTACGCAATTAGGCGAGATGGATGCATGATATCAAATTTGCCACCAATCAAGCAGATCTGCCATTGATTGCGACCGCAACATCTATAAAAGGGCAGTCCTACAAGATGAGAAAGGGTTGTTCATTCTCGGAAGAATTCCTATGTGACAACAGAGTTCTCTCTAGAACACAACCGGAGACGAATAGCTCAATAGAGAAGAGTCTTCCCTCCGCCTGACCACTTCACAGCAGATCCTCACGCTTCCATTCCGGCGACTCAAGACATTGACGCTGTAAGCACCTAATTGGTAAGCACGTTCAAAAGTTTTAAGCGAATTAGTATTAATAATCTCATATTGTAGATTAAAAAGAAAGGAATTAGAATTTAAAAAGAAGAAAAGAGAAGAAAAAGGAAAAAAAAGAGAAGAAAAGATAAGGATGAAAGTCGGTTTTTAACCTTTTATTGGACAGAAAAGTTGCCGACTTCTTTCTACTCATTTCCAAACTCCATTCTATGCTATTTTTCAACTGCACGTCGTGGAGAGGTTGAAGAAGAGTTCTAGGGCAATTTCGTGCAAAGTTTTGGAAGATTTCATGGTAAAACTGAGGCTAAAATAGAAGCTTCATCTGCTGTCGCACAACTCGAACCAGGACGCGTTAAGCCACGAAATTTTTAGGTAAGCTAGAAAACATGTTTCTCTACAAGTTTTTAGAAGGAAAGAAGTTCTAAATCTGGCTGGAAATATGACTTTGAATTGACAGAATTGAAAACATACAGGAAAGGAGGAAACTCCGCTGTCGGGTGTCGTTTGGAAGCAGGTAACGCTGAGAATTGGAGCATGAGTAGCGACACTGGTCTCGCTGGTCATGTAAAGGAGGATTTGCTCTCAAAAATCTCACTGGCTCTCGGTCAATATCGCTCATCAGGTAGTCTCGCTAGTATCGTTTATGCTGGTGTCGCTATTGCCGTGACCTGTTGTGTAATTTTGTTATTAAACTCGCTAGTAAGGTGAAATTTCGTTGCTAATCTCGCTAGTGACATAAAATCTCGCTTATTATGTGTATTTTAGGAAACAAAGGGAGTCTCGGTGGTGAATCATGATTAGAGTTTAAGTATGCGCATATAATGATCATGTAAAGGAAGTTTAAGGAAAACGTAACGTGAGGAATGTGTATTTAAAGGCCAAGAAGAGCTCGGAAAGGCATATAATCCACTCAGGGCCTAAGGACAAGTTGTGAGTGACACTTTTCCTTCCTTGAAAACGAATTTATTGAAAATGTTTAGTTTGGTTTTTCTTATGAGATATGGCTTTGAGATGAACTATTTTCTTGAAAAGCATGATGTTTGATGATATTGTTTATAAGACACGTTTTATACGTTTTCTATAAGACGTTGAATGGCATGTTGTGAAATGTTGTTTATCGTGATATACCTGATTTTTCATGAAAGGTTTTCAGGTGAACTATTTACGTAAAATATTGGTTCCTAAAATGTTTTAGAGGCGGCTTAATGCTGAAGGACATGAGAAGGCATGTGAGTTTCCCCGGGACCCAGTACTGAAGGACATGGAGAAGGTACTTGGGCATCCCGCGACATTCCTATGTGCACATAGAGGTTATATGCTGGTGCGTTGAGTCTTGCTCCGCATCGAGCCTTATTCGTTTTCAACGTTGGAGTGTTGAGTTTTGCTCCACTTCAACTAAGGAGAAATATTGCAACTAAACTGTTTTCTCATGATTTGCTGAAAATCATGTATGAATTGACAAGGGCAATTAAGTATGTTTTAACTAGTGTATATGAAGTGATTTCATGTTTTAAACATGACGTTGAACTTAGTATTATTCCTGATGATTTTCGAACTAAAATAGTTTGTTAAATTAGTCACTCACTGAGCGGTTAGCTTATGTTTTCAAGTTTTCTTTCCCCTCCATGTTACACCCTTTTTCTAAGATTTACGTGAAAGAGTCTATGAAAAGGAGAAATAGGACAAGAGCAGTTGTGCACAAGGGTTGGATTACATAAGCCGTAAAAGAAACTTGAAGTAAAAGGATTTGATAAAAAGGTTGCGTTGAGTAAATTTTGAATCTTGGAATCAGAGTAAGTTTTAAAGTTAAGAATTCTAATGTAGGATACACGGGTTAAGAGAATGCAACCATGATTTTAAGCTTAGAAGTAAGCGAAGTTGGATGTATACTAAGCTGGAAATACCATGTTGGACGCATGGTAGAGACGAAGGAACAGACGCATAGAAGTAAACATCTGAGACTATAATGCCGAGTAGTATGTGGTAGAGAAATGCTGTAAGCTTCTACCCGACATTTGGGAGTTGGCAAGTTAAGAATGAAATTTGAAATGTGCAGTGATTAAGTTGGCTGAGTATTATGGGAGCAAAAGTGGCTAAGTGCTAACCATGTGTTAGTAGGATTATGCGTTGAGAATATGTTGGAAGCCACGAGGCGCTGGAAGCCACCCTGCGTCATAGATAGCCATGCGCTGAAGATACCTTGCGTCTAAGACAGAATGGTCTTGACGCGATGAAGTAAGTGGCGGGAGACTATGTTGTATGCGTTGACAGTTGAAGGCGCTGAGAGCATCATGAGTTGAGCGTGGTTGGTTGCTGAAGGCGCTGAAGGGAATTCGGACATAAGTACCCTGCGTCGAGGAGAAGATCAGCACCAGCCCACAGATGAGTAAGTTAACATTATCATCTCGGTACTTGTGAGGGATAAGTCGGCAGTATATATATAGGTGAGTTTGATCATTTTCAGACATTTCGAGAGCTTAAGTCGGTTCCATCTTTCAGAGGAAACATAAAAGAAGATAGAGGAAGGAGTTCTTATAGTTTTTAAACGAAATTTCACTCGTTTTGGTGCTGAAATCAGAGTTGGAAAAGAAGATTTATTTGCAAATGCATAGATTGAACAGTGGTCGATGTTTGGAATAGAATGACTCGAGAAAGCCGAGTTTAAAGCAAAAATTTGGAGGTTAGTAAGTTAACACAATTTCTAACAAGTCTTATGAAGGATGATTAAGCTGAAAGTGAAGTTAATCATATGAATCTTTAGGTAAAAGCAGCAGCTACAGAACTGCTATGCAAACTGGAGCAACGCGGAGTAATTTTGGCATAACTGGAGAACGATAAGGAGTTAAGCTTTGAAACTTTAAGGTAAGCTGAAGAACCTAATTCTTTACAAATTTGTAGAAGGGAAGAAGTCTTAGTTTAGGCTGGAAATGCGTTTTTAGCAGAGACTAAGCAGAGACATCAAAGCTGTAGCAGTCAGCTTTGTTAAGGAAAAATTAAGGCTCGAACGTGAGTATAGCAGCAGAAACAAGCTACACATAAAGTATCCTTAAGATTAAGGTACAACAGAAGGATAGGGAACACCTAGTAGTTATAGCTTTAGTGTTGAGACTTGAGAGTAAACCGATGAAAGCTTAACTGCATGATGAACAATTAACATTAAGCATGTGATGAGTTGTTGCCTCTGTTTTAATGAATGAAAAAGGAAGCATAACAAGAGAAAGTGTCTATTTCAGGTCAAGAGGAGCTAAGGAAAGCATATAACCCGCTTGGCGTCTGAAAGAAGTTGTGAGTGACTTTATGGTTTAGTATAAGTTAACTTGAATGTTAATATCTCCTATATGCTTAATGATACCTCTGAATTAGGAGATGAGATGTGTTACTGTGTATGAAACTAGCATATTTCTTAAACGTGAGATAGAGATTGATAATGTATTAAATATTGTGCTAAATCTCATCAAGCTAGTTGCTACATAATGTTCTGGGAAGCTAAGATATCATGATTATAGTTAATGCGGAGAAACGTATTATGTATGTTGTGTACTAGAATTACTTGAATGGGACCCAATGCTGAAGGACATGAGAAGGCATATGGACAGCCCTAGCATCTCTTTTAAGCTCTCACCTAAGGATATAAAGACGGTGGTTGAGTACTTTCCCTGGGACCCTAGTACCAAAGGACATGAGAAGGTACACGGGCAGCCCGAGAACAGACAGAATTGTAAGCAAAATAACAGAGCATTTGACGCTGTTGTGTTGAGATTACTCCACACAGCTAAGGCTTATTGACGTTATGTGCGTTGAGTTTGCTACGCCCTAACAAAGGTTCAATAGGAAGATATCTATTTATGTAATGCTAATACCTTTCAATCATGGTTAATTACAAGTTTATGAATGGAATGTGAAGCGGGGTTAAACAGGTTATAAAAATGATTGTAGTTATATGTTATTGAGTTATTTCTTTAGTTAGTCACTCACTGAGCATTGTAGCTCATAATGTTTCTCTGTTGATTTCTTTCCAGGTAGCAAGTGTGATCGCGGTACCTAGCCTATCCTCCAGATTTGTCTGAGATAAATTAGAATTTTGTTTAGGTGGAACTTGTAAACTCTATTCTTATGTAAAAGTTGTTTATATTTGAAGGGGATTTGAGTAGGTCACCTGGCAAACCTGTAAACTTTGCACAGAGTCTCTTAACTTTTACTTTTAATGCTATCTTATTAGGAAAATTTGCATAACTATTGTAAAGGTTAAACATTTTGTTAGCTAGTTATGATATAGAATGTATATGAATAGCGATGTTTAGCAGGATACAGATTAGGTAACACTCACTCCTAGAAAAGAATATAGAGATAAATAAATATCTAGGTTGAGGGTGTTACACTCCAGGTAGCAAGGACGTTCCTGGTGCTTTGCCTACTCCAACTCGCCCTGCTTAAGCTTCGAGTTTCCAAAAAATCTGACTTGTTTTGAAGTGTGGCTTGTATGTTAAACCTTATTTAGGTTGCATGTAGACTTAGATATACATTTACAAGGGGTTGAACTATGGTTTATAGAAGGGCATGTGAATGAGTTGAAGATTTGAATTATCGGCTTGTATATAACTTCCTATGTGTTATATTTGAAATGTATTAAGGTGTGAAATGTATATTGTGGATAGTTCAGGATATTTAGTGAAGGAATGGATGGTATGCGTCACAAGAGGGGTGATGTATACTATTCTCACATCTCCTTTCAGGTTATGTAGGTAAATTTTGGAGGGGATGTGACAGCGACAGTCTCAAATTTTCTTCAGAAGAATATATTCACGAGATTTTGAACGCCGAGAACCCTTATTAGCGATAAAGGTATTCATTTCATTAATAAAATCATTTCCAATTTGCTAATAAAATACAATGTACATTATAGGGTCACAATCGCATACCACCCGCAGACAGATGGGCAAGCAGAAATTTCCAATAGAGAGTTGAAAACTATTTTGGAAAAGGTAGTTAACTCCTCTCAAAAGGACTGGGCGTCCAAATTAAACGAGGCGTTATGGGCATATCGTACAGCATTCAAAATGCCTATCGAGTTGTTACCGTACACGCTGGTATTTGGAAAGGCATGCCATCTGCCGTTGGAGCTAGAACATAAAGCATTGTGGGCTGCCAAGAGATTGAACATGGACCTGAAAGAAGCTAAAGAGGCGCGTTAGCTTCAATTGAATGAATTGGAGGAATGGAGACTGCAGGCCTATGAGAACGCAAAGCTATACAAGGAGCAAACAAAACATTGGCACGATCAACGCATCAGTAAGAAATCCTTGCATATAGGTCAAAAGGTCCTCCTTTTTAACTCAAGACTGCGTTTATTTCCAGGAAAATTAAAAACAAGATGGTCTGGTCCTTTCGTGATCAAGGAACTCTTTCCTCATGGTGTCGTTGAGCTGATGAAAGAAGACGACACCAACGCATTCAAAGTTAATGGTCAACACGTGAAACCATATTATGGAGACAGCCTGGAATGTGACAAAGTAACCGTTGACTTAGCAGAGATCGAATGAGGAAAAGATGGACGCGCCCTGCGTTGCCAACAAACACTCATATCCCAGGGACGCATCCTACTTTTTGTACCTTACCGCATTGTTTCATTTCTCCCTGTCTTTTCGTCATTTTACTTGATTTTATTTTATTTCTATTTTTAGTTTATTTATAATTTATTTTGATTTATTTTATTTTATTTGTTTATTTTTAGTCGCGTTGAAAAATTTTCTTTGGTGCTATCTATTATCTTGCGTTGAGTGAAACTGAACTCTCAATTTCAAGGCGTCGACATTTAAAACGATGCGATATGATTAGCTCGACGCCTAAAGGGGAATCTGAAGCGATTCTGTCAAATCGCTCAGATCAAGAATTCGAAAAGGCTGACGGCGCTTAAGTCGGCTGAGATTGACGGATGTCAAACCATTTAATGTGTCTATGATGTCACGCATCAAGCCGATCACCCATGTGCTCAGCCTAAACCCTTTATAAACCCCTCTTCACCCCTTTTCTAGGTTACGCTTCCATATCTCTCCAAGTTTCAAGATTACCGGGGCGATTTTCGGCTTATTCGAAAATTCTTTCGATTCCCACCCACTTTTCTCTCTTTTCACCAATACCATTCCCATGGCTTCCCAACAACCCACTTCCTCCAAAAGCCCTAAACCTATGGCCTCATCCTCGAGGTAGGGTAGTCGAAATCTGTCCACTACCTCCACCACACCTGAACCCCTCGCCATTGTTCGCCCCAACAGTCCTGAGCTGGAAGCAATCTCATCCCCATCTCCGCCACGCTCTAGGATCCTGTCTGAAGCTCAAAAGGTGGGAAGGAATGACGAATCCACCGTCTTCGGAGATATTCTAGACTCCATCGATGAAGAAGACGATGACTACTTGGACGGGTTGGTCGACTAGAGGATAACGAATGAATCGCGTGGGTCAGTCCCTGCGATGACTGATCTTGAGAAGTCAGACTCCTATGAAAGACCTATTAGAAAGGTAATAGCGGCGGTGGAAAAGAAGAATTCCGCCAAAGAAAAGAAAATCAGGCCAATAAGGGCCAGGGAAGAAGCCGATGAAGATGTCCCTCCGCTAAGAAGGAAAAATGAGAAAGTAAAGGACGCGGGGATATCCAAGGCCATCGCATCATCGGTCGCCGCATTATCTGTAGAGCGGTTAGCAGCAAAAGCGGCAGAGAAGTTTGAAAAGCTGAAAGACGACATCCAAAAGATGAAAGCAAGGACGGAGTCGTTTCTCGCCGCAAAGAAGAAAAGAAAAGAGGAAATTGCAGCTGGCGAACAAGCTGTTGAAAAGGCTGCCAGAACAGCCGAGTTTCTTCGTCCCATAGCAGAGATTGCGACAGAATTAGAAGTAGAGTCAGAAGTAAGTGATACGGAGAGGGCACCTAAAGCTGAACGCATCAAGGAAAATATTAAAAAAATAAGGGAGGAGAAAAAGAAAGAAAAAGAGGTAGCAATCACCAAAGAAAAGCTACCGGAGAAAAAGAAGAAGACAGGGGTGACTAAGGCACCTGGAGTTGTTATAAGGGACATGGACGCAGACAAAGCAAGGAGAATGCCTGCTAGTCCCATCAATAGGAATGAGAAGGGCAAAGGAAAATTGGTTGAGGAACCAACAAAGGAGGCAGCGAAGAGCCGAAAGAAACAATTCAGTGGGCTCTACACTGAAGTGAAATTTTTCCTAGAGCCAATTGAGCTGCCCGCCTTCATCATACAAGGAGTCGACGCATTGGGTTAGAGGCAATTTTGTGAAAGTGGCCAAGTCATCCAACCCACCGCCGTAGAAGCATTTTACGAAGGAACAATTCACCGTAGGGCACACTTAGTCAAAGTTGAAGATGAGGTGATTTCCTTCGAGCCTCAAGAGATCAACGTGTTGTTTGAGCTTTCTAACATCGCAGCGGCAGAAGGTAATAGAATAATGTCGACGCCTACAGACGCCGAAATGAATGACGCCTTTACAATCATCGCCAAACCGGGGTCAGAGTGGAACACTTCCCCAAAGGGCATTCAGTCATTGGCGTCCAACTGCTTGATTGCCGAGGCCAACCTGTGGCTTTATTTCATCAAGCGGTCACTGCTCCCCACAACGCATGATGCCTCAATTTCAAGGGACCGTGCCATGGTCATTTATTGCATCATGCGGGGAATTCAGCTGGACGTGGGACGCATCATTGCCCCACAGATTCGGGGGTTATTTTTCAAGCCAAGGGGTCAGCTATTCTTCCCCTTTCTTGTGACAAGACTGTGCGCCAGCACACAATTCATAGAGGATGCGTCAGTCAGAACAGTGAATGGAGTCCTTTCAGCACAAAGTCTGAGACGAATATTGAAGGACTCATCACATCTTCTTGACGCGGCCAACCCAAAGAAGAGGCCGCCAATGTCACAAGAACCATCATCCCCCCAACCTCAACCCAAGAAGAGGAAACCGGTCAAGAAGAATTTTGAGATTCAGGCGTCGAGCTCACAACCTAGTGAAGCCGAAGAAAATGTTCAACTCGACGCTTGTACCTAAGCATTGACCATTTATACTCCTCCAGTCGACCCAATCACTGAAGAGCCCTCTTCACCACCAACTTCCCCTTCTCCTTTTCCTAAAATTCAAAAAGAGCCACTCCACCTCCCTACCACCCAACGCGGCCTTCCAACGCCTCTTCAGCTTTCTATCGCAGACTTAAACGAAGAGACAAAGGAAGTGTCACTGCCTTCTTCGCCCTATCTGGAGTTAACCCTCTCCCCGCCTCAATCATCCACCTTTCGAGAGGCAACTCCACCACCACCACCACACTTTAAGCCGACTCTAACTCTGGATCCTGAGGAGTCAATGCTCTTTCAATTCTCACCGCCTCGCCATAAACCTCAATTTTCCAATCTTCCAACTCCACCAACTACCGAACCTTCTGCCTGCCCAATATCTCAACCGCAGGCAAAAGCAACTACCAGCACGCACCATCAAGAGGAACCATATCACTTGCGGCACGCCTCTGCTCTGCTGCCGTTTGTTGATTTAAATTTGGATGATTTGCTGCGGTGCTTGGATGATGGGATCCTTCACCCCATCATGGGAAACCTGGATGAAATTCGGCACAAGGAGATGGAAAGTCTCCAGTGGCAAGAAGAGTTGGCTTAACAAGTTTCATAATTGGGTCAGCAAGTGACTCAGATGGCACAGCAACAATCGGAGCTTCGGAGTTTTGTTCAACACCAAGCTCAGCGACAAGATGAACAATTCAGCACTTTGATGAATTATATCTATGAAGTGTTCGTCCAACGCATCCCAGCGCCAGTTATTCCTCCTTCTCTTCAGCAACCCCTTCAGTTCAACGATCCAAATGCTCCCCCTGTGGACAACAATGACAACGCCCCAGGGAGAACTTAAATTTGGGGGTGTTCTTTTGGTTTATTTTTCCCCTTCTTTTCTTACGTGTATTCCTTCTGAGTTTTGTATGTGTGTAAATTGTCCTAATGCAAATTGTTAAATGATGTCTTTATGCGTTCAACATGTCATGCTTTGAGCATGCTATGCGTCTTACTACTATGCGTTGGTGATCTGTCAAGTTCCCCTATCCTTTACCCAAGTATAAGCAAAGGAGTAGGTTTTCTCGGTGAGTCCGTGGTCGAACACAGGGATTATGTTGATTCAATATTTATGTGAATTACATGCGTTGCAGTGATAACCAAGAAATAATGGGGAGAGTGTTTGTTTCTGATCTAAAGAAAGCGATAATACAAGTTATCATAGTCATTATTTAGTTTAACTAGAGTAACTTTGGAGTTAAACACATGATTTTGGTAGTTAAATGATGAAAAATGTATCAACATGAGTTGGCACTACTTGCAAAAGAAAAATGCCTGAAAAATGATAAGCTTCTGTTCCTAACGCAAGGTTAAGAAGAAAAGAAGTGGGAACAACCAAGTACGAAGAGATGAAGCTGCTGCGAGAACATGCGTCGAGCCTATGCGGTGAGGTCATGCGTTGAAGACCATGCGTCGAAGAAGAAACTTAAGCATGCTTAAGTAGCTGTCATGTCATTACGAAAATGAGTAGCAACCTATCAAGATCATAGCAGAACAAATAGGCTGACAAATCTGAAAAGTCTATGCAGCATGGGTGAAATTTAATGCAAAGGTGTCAGGTCATCATGATATTAACCTTTTGACGCCTATAAATAGCCCAAAAGCTTCTTAAAGAGAAAAGAGAGAAAGATGAGTTCAAGAGGCGAAAGCTCTGCACTATTTCTCCCTCACCATAACCAGCCTCTATTTCGAGCTCTTCTGAGAGAAGGATTCTGAGCATTTTCAGAGTCATCTCCTAGAGAGTGAGAACCTTCACCCTATGGAATTTATGTATCAGATATCGACCATCTCAAGCCTCCATGAAGCAAGACGTTGCCAGTGGCAGCTTGACGCCCTTCATTTCTGTTTTATTTCCATTTTTCTCCTTCTTGCTTATATTTTGTTAATGACATTCGAGAGAATGACTTATTCGCTTAATATGAGTTTGATTGACAATTCTCTTTCATCTATCTTTATACTGAACACCTTACACCATGTTTGAATAAATGAGTTGATGTTAAGAGTTAGTTTTCTTGAGCAATTCTGAGCATATTACATCTTGATTAATGCATATCTTTAGCTTGCATGACCTTGTCTGACAAACACAAGTAGTAAGCATAACTGTCGAGCTTGAGAGAGTGGATAGTTAATCTTTAGCATTTATTAAGACTAGATGAGTTGCAGAGATGTAGTTCATCTTTTGCCAACACAAACTTACCATGCGTCTTAGATATATGATTATAGCGTCAAAACATCGAGAGATGGATTCACAATTGTAGTTTGTAGGTATGAAATTGTACTCAGAAGATTTAGGTAACAACTAACTCTTGCATTAACTCCTATCGCATGGTTCCATTCATTCTCAACGCATGCTATTTGACACTAAATGACATATGACTAACCATCACCGCGTCCACCTCATTATTAGTAGTAGGAAATTCTTTTCATTCTTAATGTATAGTTTTACACAACAAACAATTGCATATATTACATGTATAGTTCACCGCATAGTCAGGCTTATAATCTCAGCGCCTAGTTATTACAAATCCCTGCGTTCGACCCTGGACTCACCAAGATACCTATAAATACTTATACATGGGTATTTATAGGAAAACTTGCTTAATCATGAGCACATTTAGAGTAATTCTCGACGCATCCTTGTACAGAAATGTTAAAATCTATTTTGTGCAACAAGCTAGGAAACAACTTAATTCAAATAAGAAGTAATAACGAACAAGTTTTTGGCGCCGTTGCAGGGGATTTGAATTGATAATTTAGGTCTTGATATTACTTCTTGATTTATGCAGAAAATCTCAAACTTGGGCTGTACTGAGCATTTAGCCGAAGACGTATCTGACAGTTTATGAACGAAGAGCAGCCTGTGTTCATTTCTGACCCTGAGATCGAGAGAACCTTTCGGAAAAGAAATAAGACATTTCAAAGGCGGCGACAACTTTACGGAGAGAAAAAGATGCAAAGTCAAGCAAACAACGCCAACCAACCTTTGAGAGCTAACAATGAGGCTGACAGACGAGAAGAAGCAGTAAACTATGTGTTAGCCCAAGCACAACTTCAAGCTCAGCAAATTGATCAACAAACTCATCCTATCTTATTGGCACATGATCGAAATCGTCCAATTAGGGATTATGTGTCGCCCATCTTGTATAATTTTTCACCTGGAATTATGCGACCCCCGAGTCCTAAGGATCAAGATTTGAAATGAAGCTAGTCATGCTTCAAATGCTGCAAACAGCAGGACAGTTTGGGGGATCACCTGGTGAGGACCCTCATGCTCACCTAAAGAGCTTCATTGAAATTTGCAACACTTTCGTCATCCCAAACATAAGTGCAGATGACATTTGATTAACGCTGTTCCCATTCTCCCTCAGAGATGAGGCGAGATAGTGGGCATATTCCTTGGAACCAGGCGAGATCACCACCTGGAACCAAATGATAGAGAAGTTCATGAAAAAGTTCTTCCCACCAATGGAGAATGCTCGAAGAAGAAGAGACATCGCCAATTTCCAACAAAAAGACAGAGAAACCCTGCGTGATGCTTGGGCAAGATTCAAGAGGTTAGTGAGAAATTGCCCGCATAATGGTTTCCCCGACTGTGTTCAAATGGAGATATTCTATGATGGATTGACTGAGGCCTCTCAGACCGCTGCAAATGCTGCCGCAACAGGAGGATTGCTGGATAAAACTTATACTGAGGCCAAGGAAATTCTCGACAGAATATCATGAAATCACAAGGATTGGGAGGACCATGGATATAGCCGATCTGGCCACAGGCAAAACCATGCGTCAGGAGCACCTGAGCATAATAGTGTTGCTGCATTGCAACCTCAAGTGACCGCCATGACTAACCTATTACAGACTATGGCCCTGAATCAGTCGAATACAGGAGGTAGCGGCCAAGTGAATGCAGTAAATCAAATGAACGCTGCAGGATGCGTGGAATGCGGGGAGCCGCATGCGTATGAAGTATGCCCACAGAACCCTCAGTCTGTGTGTTTTATACGTAATAACCCTTATTCCAATACCTACAACCCTGGCTGGAGAAATCATCCGAATTTCTCATGGGGTGGTAATCGCCAGCTTGAGCAGCAAGGTGCCCCGATGCACAAAAGAGGAGGATCATCTGGATTCTCCCATAGACATCAGAGGCAAAATTCACATCAGTCAGCGCCTGGTCCATCATCATCCATGGAAGCTCTTCTAAAGGAATATATGCAGAAGAATGATGCCTTGTTACAAACACAGGCGTCATCCATCCTGAATTTAGAGCTTCAAATTGGCCAGATCGTCGGAGAATTGAAGACGCGGCAAAAAGGCTCTCTTCCGAGCAACACCGAAGCCCCACGCGGTACAGGCAGTTCAGGGAAAGAACAGTGTCAAGCTGTGACACTACGAAGTGGAAGAACAATGAATGAACTTCCCCACACAGAGAACTCTCAACCAACAATTCATCATTCCAACCTCACAACTGAATTTGACTAATCAGCGCAACAAAAGCAAGCTGACATGCAAAGAAGTTCATCAGGAAAAGACGCATCAACAAGCATGTCAGCCGAGCTGCAAACGCCTCCTTATCCTCAGCGGTTAAGAAGGAAGAAAAACAATGAGAGGCAGTTCAAACGCTTCCTAGATGTACTCAAACAATTGCATATCAACATCCCGCTTGTGGAAGCGTTGGAACAAATGCCTACCTATGCTAAATTCTTCAAGGACATACTGTCTAAAAATAGAGGAATGGGTGAACATGAGACCATAGCTCTAACGCAGGAGTGCAGTGACATGGTCTGTGAACGCATCCCCACAAAGATGAAAGACCCAGGGAGCTTCACCATTCCTTGTTCTATTGGAGGAATTCACATAGGAAAAGCGTTGTGTGATCTAGGGGCTAGCATTAACCTTATGCCCCTGTCAGTATTCAACAAGTTGGGGATCGCATCGCAGCCAACAACAGTTACTCTACAATTGGCGGATCGATCCGTGGTGTATCCTGAAGGAAGGATTGCGGATGTGTTGGTAAAGGTCGACAAGTTTATTCTCCCCGCAGACTTCATTATCCTAGATTATGAAGCAGACGAGGACGTCCCAATCATACTTGGACGCCCGTTTCTGTAAACGGGTCTTACGCTCATTGACGTCCACAAGGGGGAAATTATCATGAGAGTTAATGATCAGGAAGTGATATTTAACGTATTTAAGGCGTTGGAATATCCAGGGGAACAGGAAACTTGCCAGAACCTCGACGTCATACCAACGCATGAAAGGTGGCTTGAAGAAAATGATGAATCCCATGAATGGTGGCTTGAAGAAAATGATGAAACTATCGCAAATCTGGATGCGCAGTGTCACAATCTAACTTGGAGATAGTAGATTGTGACCCCACGTGTGCAGACAGTGCTGTGGCGACACAAGAGTGTCGACACAGCTGGCAATGATAGAGGGCCAAGAGAAGTGTCGTGGTGCGACCGACGAGGACGACGCATCACCCAACACACCAAGGTAAGTGGATAAATGTGTCAAGCTGAACAAACAAGTAAGAAGACAAGCATCAATGCCATCAGCAAGTGTCAGTGGCAAAGCCCAATAGGGGCCACGTGGGGGCCCCTGGCCATGGCCTCAGAAGTAGGGGCATCGTGGTGAGTTTGGGCGAGCAACTCTGGTGTTAGATCCATGTCGATAGAGGATGGAAGCACGTCAGATTCTGTGTCTATCGGAAGTCAGACGGGCGCTCTATGGGGTCGAGTGACCCCTCGCCAAGTTGCATATGCATGGGTGCCAAAGAAGAAAATGTTCAGAATGTACTATAGGGGGAAGGCATGGTGTTGGCTCTCCACCACCCCTGGGCCTTAGGGCCTAAGCAAGCTACCCCATGGCACATGAGTGTGTCATGGCGTGAGCGAGTGCCACGGGACGAGCGTCTCGGGCATCTTTCTGTGAGGAGGAGTAACTCAAGGACAGTGTCGGGTGACACGGGTGTGCCGACATTGCGCCTCCTCGGGTGAACTGGAGGTTGCTATATATGGCCGGGTTCTGGCACGGTATCCTCGTATGCCGTAGTATGGTCGCAATTGTCGTCATACCGAGGTAGGGTCCGAGTTGAGGGATGTCTTGTTGGTCCCCACAAATATACGAGTGACCTAAGCGTCGATCCCCGATGGACGTGTATGTATGTGAAAGAGGGACTTGTAATGTGTGAGGGGGCGATGCGCAATGTTGAGAGTAAATCTGGTTGTAGACGATGAGTTGAGAACGTTCTTTGAGACAAGGCCATTGGCAGGCGAAAGGATGCCCACAGGGGTGATAGGTCGAACAGGCGTTCGAGACAAGTCGGGAAGCCAGAGGAGTGGAAGTTCGGGTGAGGCAGTTAGGACTCGCCCACATAAAGGTTTGAGAAAAGAAGGTATTGGCTATGAGTTAGCCTCTAGGCTGGCCATGCGCGAAAGAATGTCATGGCGCCGCACGGTTGGAGAAGTACGACCGTGACACGCAGCAGCCTGAACAATGTTGTGCTTTGGTCCATTCTGCTTTTGAAACCTTGACTCCGAATCGAATCAACCAACAAACAAAACCATCTCTGGAAGAAGCGCTAGAAATCGAGTGAAAAGTGTTGCCAGCTCACCTCAAGTATGCTTACTTAGGAGAAGGTAACTCTCTTCCAATTATTATTTCAGCTACTTTATCCCCTAGTCAAGAATCAGCATTGTTATTCATTCTGAAAAAGCACATCCGAGCTGTCGGATGGACGTTGGCAGATATCAAGGGGATCAGCCCCACATACTGCATGCATAAAATTCGTCTAGAAGAAGGAAAAGACGGATCAATCAAGGCCCAAAGATGGCTCAATCCAGCAATGAAAGATGTTGTCAAGAAAGAAGTGCTTAAATGGTTGGATGCAGGCGTCATCTTCCCCATTTCTGATAGTAAGTGGGTAAGTCCTGTCCAATGCGTTCCCAAAAAGGGAGTATGACTGTAGTCCCAAATAAGAATAACGAATTGATCCCCACCCGCACTGTCACGGGGTGGAGAATTTGCATGAACTACAGGAAGCTCAACGCGGCGACGAAGAAGGATCATTTCCCATTACCCGTCATTGACCAAATGTTAGATAGACTTGCGGGAAATGAATTCTTCTGCTTCTTGGATGGCTATTCAGGCTACAACCAGATCATGATTGCTCTAGAAGACCAGGAGAAGACCACATTTACATGTCCTTATGGTACATTTGCATTTCGACGCATGCCATTTGGACTATGTAACACCCCAGGCACCTTTCAGAGGTGTATGATGGCAATCTTCTCTGAATATCTAGAAGAATCTGTGGAGATATTCATGGATGATTTTTCGGTCTTCGAAAATTCGTTTGAAGCATGTTTAGCGAATTTGGAGAAAGTACTAAAAGGATGCGAGGACACAAACTTAGTGCTCAATTGGGAAAAATGTCACTTCATGGTGAATGAAGGAATTGTCCTCGGTCACAAGGTATCCAAGAAGGGCTTGGAAGTCGATCAGGCCAAAATTGAAGCCGTAGAAAAGCTCCCACAGCCTACAAACATAAAGACGCTTCGCAGTTTCTTGGGACATGCAGGCTTTTATAGGAGGTTCGTCAAGGACTTCTAAAAAATTGCACGCCCTTTAAGCTCATTGCTGGAGCAGAATCGACCCTACATTTTTAATGAAGAATGTCTCAAGGCATTTGAGATGCTGAAAGCAACACTGGTGTCAGCACCAATTTTAATTGCTCCAGATTGGTCGCAGCCATTCGAACTAATGTGCGATGCCAGCGACTATGCGATGGAAGCTGCGTTAGTTCAACGCAGAGACAGAATGCTGCACCCCATAGCCTATGCCAGCAAAACTTTCAACGCAGCCCAAGCGAATTATACCACTACAGAGAAAAAGTTGTTAGCAGCAGTGTTCGCTGTTGAGAAATTCAGAGCATATCTTCTAGGGTCAAAAGTCATCATCCATACTGACCACTCAGCTATTCGATACTTGATGACTAAAAAAGATGCCAAGCCGAGGCTCATCCGATGGGTTATGCTTCTTCAAGAGTTTAACGCTGAAATAATTGATCGCAAAGGTACAGAGAACAACGTAGCAGATCATCTCTCCAGACTCGAGAATATGGAACACAATCGTAAACAGCTGGACGTCAACGCAAGCTTTCCAGATGAAGCTGTATTGAAAGTCACCGAGTCCGCACCGTGGTATGCAGACATTGTCAACTTCTTGGTGTCCAAGCAATTTCCCGAAGACTTCAACGCACAACAGAAGAAGAAGTTGATGCATGATGCGAAGTTCTATTATTGGGACGAACCCCAACTCTACAAAAGGGGGCCGGATCACATCTTCAGACTCTGCATCCCAGAGACTTCATATCAACGCATCCTATCTCAATGTCATGACTCCCCCTATGGAGGACATTTTGGAGGACAGCGAACTGCAGCCAAGGTCCTACAAAGTGGATACTTCTGGCCAACTCTTTTCAGAGATGCCAGGGACTATGCTATCAGATGCGATAGATGTCAACGCATCAGAAATATCTCGAGTCGGAACGAAATGCCACTTACCTCTATCTTTGAAGTTGAACTCTTTGACGTTTGGGGTATTGATTTTATGGGCCCATTTCCGCCATCAAACGGCCACAACTATATATTGGTAGCTGTGGATTATGTATCAAAATGGGTCGAAGCAATCTCATGCGCTAGGAATGACGCAACGACAGTCTCAAGTTTTCTTCAAAAGAATATATTCACGAGATTTGGGACGCCGAGAGCCCTTATTAGCGATGAAGGTACGCATTTCATTAATAAAATCATTTCCAACTTGCTAATAAAATACAATGTGCAGCACAGGGTGGCAACTGCATACCACCCGCAGACAAATGGACAAGCAGAAATTTCCAATAGAGAATTGAAAACTATTTTAGAAAAGGTAGTTAACTCTTCTCGAAAAGACTGGGCGTCCAAATTAAACGAGGCGTTATGGGCATATCGTACAGCATTCAAAACGCCTATCAGGATGTCACCGTACACGCTGGTCTTTGGAAAGGCATACCATCTGCTGTTGGAGCTGGAACATAAAGCATTGTGGGCTGCCAAGAGGTTGAACATGGACCTAAAAGCAGTTGAAGAAGCGCGTCAGCTTCAACTGAATGAACTGGAGGAATGGAGACTGCAGGCCTATGAGAACGCAAAGATATACAAGGAACGAACAAAGCGTTGGCACGATCAACACATCAGTAAGAAATCTTTGCATATAGGTCAAAAGGTTCTCCTTTTTAACGCTAAACTGCGTTTATTTCCAGGAAAATTAAAAACAAGATGGTCTGGTCCCTTCGTGATCAAGGAACTCTTTCCTCATGGTGTCGTAGAGCTGATGAATGAAGATGGCACCAACGCATTCAAAGTTAATGGTCAATGCGTGAAACCATATTATGGAGTTGGCTTGGAACGCAACAAAGTAACCGTTGACCTAGCAAAGATCGAATGAGGAAAAGATAGACGCGCCCTGCGTTGGCAACGAACACTCATATTCCAGGGACGCGCTTAACTCTTTGTATATTACTACATTGTTTTATCTGATTTTCATTTTTGTTCATCTCTAATCTATTTTGATTTACTTTATTTTTATTTATTTATTTATTTTATTTTATTTTACTTTATTTTATTTTTTGTTGCTTTGAAAAATTTTGTTTAGCGCTATCTATTATATTGCGTTGAGTGAACTGAACTCAATTTCAAGGTGTCGACATCGAAAACGATGCGATACGATTAACTCGACGCCTAGAGGGGAATCTGAAGCGATTTTGTCAAATCACTCAGATCAAGAATTCGAAAAGGCTGACGGTGCTTAAGTCGGCTGATATCGACGGATGTCAGACCATTTAATGCGGCTATGATGCCCCTGACGTATCGAGCCGATAACCCACGCGCTTTGCCTTCTAAACCCTATATAAACCCCTCTTCACCCCCTTTCTAGGTTACGCTTCCATATCTCTCAGTTTTCAAATTACCGGCACGAATTCCGGCGATTTCTGTTTCCAGATTCACCCATTTTTCTCTCTTTTCACCAATACCATCTCCATGGCTTCCCTACAACCCGTTTCCTCCAAAAGCCCTAAACCTATGGCCTCATCCTCGAGGCAGGGTAGTCGGAATCTGTCCACTACCTCCACCACACCAGAACCCCTCACCATCGTTTGCCTCAACAGTCCTGACTTGGAGGCGACATCATCCCCATCTCCGCACGCTCCAGGGACCTGTCTGAAGCCCAAATGGTGGGAAGGAATGACGAATCCACCGTCTTCAGAGATATTCTAGATTCCATCGATGAAGAAGACGATGACTGGTTGGACGGGTTGGTCAACCAGAGGATGAAGAATGAACCGCGTGGGTCAGTCCCTGTGGTAAGCGGTCTTGAGGAATCAAACTCCGATGATAGACCTATCAAAAAGGTAATAGCGGCGGTGGAACAGAAGAAATCCGCCAAAGAAAAGCTGATCAAGCCAATGAGGGCCAGAGAAGAAGCCGAGGAAGATGTTCCGCCGCTAAGAAGGAAAAGTAAGAAAGTAAAGGACGCGGGGACATCCGAAACTGTCACATCTTCAGTCGCCGCATCATCTGTTGAGCGGCTAGCAGCAAAAGCAGCAGAGAAGTCCAAAAAGCTGAAAGACGACATCCAATAGATGAGAGAAAGGACAGAGTCGTTTCTCGCCACCAAGAAAAAAAGAAAAGAGGAAATTGCGGCTAGCGTGCAAGCTGTCGCAAAGGCCGCCCCAAGAGCCGAGTTTCTCCACCGCATTGCAGAGATTGCGACGAAATTAGAAGTAGAAGTGGAAGTGAGTGATGCGGAGAGGCCACCCAAAGCTGAACGCATCAAGAAAAACATCAAAAAAATAAAGGAGGAGAAGAAGAAAGAAAAAGAGGTCGCGGTCACCAAAGCAAAGCGACCAGAGAAAAAGAAGACTGAGGTGCCTAAGGCACTTGGAGTTGTCATACGAGATTCGGATGCAGGCAGCGCAAGGAGAACGTCTGCTAGTCCCATCAGAAGGAATGAGAAAGGAAAAGAAAAAGTGGTTGAGGAACCAACGAAGGAGGCGGCGAAGAGCCGAAACAAGCAATTCAGTGGGCTCTACACACAAGTGGGATTTTTCCCAGAACCAATAGAGCTGCCCGCCTTCATCATACAAGGAGTCGACGCATTGGGTTGGAGGCAATTGTGTGAAAGTGGCCAGGTCATCCAACCCACCGCCGTGGAGGCATTTTACGAAGGAACAATTCACCGAAGAGCACACTTGGTCAAAGTAGAAGATGAGGTGATTTGCTTCGAGCCTCAAGAGATTAACGCATTGTTTGATTTGCCCAACATCGCGACGGCGGAAGGAAACAGAATAATGTCGATGCCTACAGACGCCAAAATGAATGACGCCCTCTCAATCATCGCCAAACCGGGGTCAGAGTGGAACATTTCCCCAAAGGGTATTCAGTCATTGGCGCCTAACTGCTTGATCGCTGAGGCCAACCTGTGGCTCTATTTCATCAAGCAGTCGCTGCTCCCCACAACGCATGATGCCTCAATTTCAAGGGACCGCGCTATGGTCATTTATTGCATCATGCGGGGAATTCAGCTGACGTGGGACGCATCATTGCCCCACAGATTCGGGGGCTATTCTTCAAGCCAAGGGGTTAGCTATTCTTCCCCTTTCTTGTGACAAGACTGTGCGCCAACGCACAATTCATGGAGGATGCGCCAGTCAGAGTAGTAAACGGAGTCCTTTCAAAGCAGAGTTTGAGACGGATATTAAAGGACTCACCGCATCTGCTTGATGCGGCCAACCCAAAGACGAGGCCGCCAATGTCACAAGAACCATCATCCCCTCAACCTCAACCCAAGAAGAGGAAGACGGTCAAAAAGAGTTATGAGATTCAGGCGTCGAGCTCACAACCTAGTGAAGCTGAAGAAACTGTTCAGCTCGACGCCTACTCCCAAGCCTTGACCATTTACACTCCTCCTATCGATCCAATCCCTGAGGAGCCCTCTTCGCCACCAACTCCCCCTTCTCCTTCCCCTAAAATCCAAAACGAACAACTCCACCCCCCTACCACCCAACGCGGCCTTCCTTTGCCTCTTCCACTCCCTGTCACAGACTTAAACAAAGAAACAAAGGAAGTGTCGCCGCCTTCTCCCCCCCCATCTGGAGTTAACCCTCTCCCCGCCTCAATCAATCACCTTTCGAGAGGCAACTCCACCACCACCACCACACTTTGAGCCAACCCTGACTCTGGATCCTGAGGAGTCAGTGCCCTTTCAATTCTCACCGCCTCGCCACGAACCTCAATTTTCCAATCTTCCAACTCCAACTATCGAACCTTCTACCCGCCCAACATCTCAACCACAGGCAGAAGCAACTACCAGCACGAATCATCAAGAAGAACCATACCACTTGCAACACGCCTCTGCTCCGCTGCCGTTTGTTGATTTAAACTTGAATGATCTACTGAGGTACTTGGATGATGGGATCCTTCACCCCATCATGGGAGACCTGGATGAAATTCGGCGCAAGGAGATGGAAAGTCTCCAGCGGCAAGAAGAGTTGGCTCAACAAGTTTCACAATTGGGTCAACAAGTGACTCAAATGGCGCAGCAACAATTGGAGCTTCGGAGTTTTGTTCAACGCCAAGCTCGGTGTCAGGATGAACAATTTAGCACTTTGATGAATTATATCTATGAAGTGTTCGTCCAACGCATCCCAGCGCCAGTTATTCCTCCATCCCTTCAGCAACCCCTCCCGTTTGACGATCCAAATCCTCCCCCTGCGGACAACAATGACAATGCCCCGGGGAGAACTTAAATTTGGGGGTGTTCTGTGGGATTCTTCCTCTAGTTTTCTTAATTTTTTTTTGTATATTCCTTTTAATTCTTTTTGTAAATAGAACAACGCATAATACATTTACATCAATACAATATTCAATTCATGAATCTCTTTGTTCTCTTTTGTTTGTGCTTTCAATTATTTCTTGCTTTATTATTTTCTCCGCCTTGTTTTTGTTTCAGCATCCAACCTTCATGATGATATCTATGCACTTCACCTGTGGACTTATTGAAATAAGAGGATTGACTCACAAAGCCTTAGGATATTACACTTGATAAATTACTTCTAAGAATTAGTATGCGTTGCAAGCTTTGCCTCAATCCTCTTTTACAAAAAAAAAAAAAAATAAAATTCTAAGGCAATCTCTTAACTTGATTTCAGCAATGAGGACCTTGCTGCCTTCAAATTTGGGGGTAAGAATGATTTGAGCAATGCGTTCAACGCATAATAATAATAATAATAATAATAATAATAATAATAATAATAATAATAATAATATTTCTTTGGACAAACAACTCCGCTGACAACGCATAAAATTAGCCTGTTAAGAGTTGAGTTGAGAATGGCTCTTTTAACACCCCATAATCAAAGGTGAGAGTCCAAGATCAGCGCAAGGTAAATAAATGGTACCACTATCGACGCAACCAAAAAGGAACGCGATAAGTGCCAAGTTGTGAAAGGGTATTTGCTCGATGTTGGCTGCCTCCATACACCCCATCGTTGGTATGTGAAAATGAAGGTAGATAGCCCGGATCAACACTAGTCCACTATCATCTAAAAAAAAAAATCTATACGAATGAATGAACTCCAAGGCACATTACTAAAATGAGGACATCAGATTGGCTGGAAATGAGTAAGGGTATTTTTGAGGAATAAGCTTGCCGCATCTAAAAATTAGAAGTACTTTCAAAGCGTCGATTGAAAAGGAACTTGGTATGGTTATCTGATTGTTGATATAGTCAAGGAGTAGAAGGCATGTTGAGAGAGTGTGCTTTTACTTAGACGGGCGGTAGAAATTAATAAATCTTCAAATAAATGTTCGAGGACAAACATTAACTCAAATTTGGGGGTGTGATAACTTGTAGAAATACAAGTTATTATAGTCATTATTTGATTTAATTAGAGTAACTTTGGAGTTAAACGCATGATTTTGGTAGTTAAATGATGAAAAATGTATCAACATGAGTTGGCACTACTTGCAAAAGAAAAATGCCTGAAAAACGATAAGCTTCTGTTCCTAACGCAGTGTTAAGAAGAAAAGAAGTGGGAACAACCAAGTACGAAGAGATGAAGCTACTGCGAGAACATGCGTCGAGCCTATGCGGTGAGGTCATGCGTTGAAGACCATGCGTCGAAGAAGAAACTCAAGCATGCTCAAGCAGCTGTCATGTCATTACGAAAATGAGTAGTAACCTATCAAGATCATGGCAGAACAAATAGGCTGACAAATCTGAAAAGTCTATGCAGCATGGGTGAAATTTAATGCAAAGGTGTCAGGTCATCATGATATCAACCTTTTGACGCCTATAAATAGCCCAAAAGCTTCTTAAAGAGAAAAGAGAGAGAGACGAGTTCAAGAGGCGAAAGCTCTGCACTATTTCTCCCTCACCATAATCAGCCTCTATTTCAAGCTCTTATGAGAGAAGGATTCTGAGCATTTTCAAAATCATCTCCCAGAGAGTGAGAACCTTCACCCTATGGAATTTATGTATCAGATATCGACCATCTCAAGCCTCCATGAAGCAAGACGTTGCCAGTGGCGGCTTGACGCCCTTCATTTCTGTTTTATTTTCATTTTTCTCCTTCTTGCTTATATTTTGTTAATGACATTCGAGAGAACGACTTATTCGCTTAATATGAGTTTGATTGACTATTCTCTTTCATCTATCTTTATACTGAACACCTTACACCATGTTTAAATGAATGAGTTGATGTTAAGAGTTAGTTTTCTTGAGCAATTCTGAGCATATTACATCTTGATTAATACATATCTTTAGCTTGCATGACTTTGTCTGACAAACACAAGTAGTAAGCATAACTGTCGAGCTTGAGAGAGTGGATAGTTAATCTTTAGCATTTATTAAGACTAGATGAGTTGCAGAGATGTAGTTCATCTTTTGCCAACACAAACTTACCATGCGTCTTAGAAATATGATTAATGTGGCGTCGAAACATCGAGAGATGGATTCACAATTGCAGTTTGTAGGTATGAAATTGTACTCAGAAGGTTTAGGTAACAACTAACTCTTGCATTAACTCCTATCGCATGGTTCCATTCATTCTCAACGCATGCTATTTGACACTAAATGACATATGACTAACCATCACCGCGTCCACCTCATTATTAGTAGTAGGAAATTCTTTTCATTCTTAATGTATAGTTTTACACAACAAACAATTGCATATATTACATGTATAGTTCACCGCATAGTCAGGCTTATAATCTCAGCGCCTAGTTATTACAAATCCCTGCGTTCGACCTTGGACTCACCAGGATACTTATAAATACTTATACTTGGGTCTTTATAGGAAAACTTGCTTAATCATGAGCACATTTAGAGTAATTCTCGACGCATCCTTGTACAAAAATGTTAAAATCTATTTTGTGCAACAAGCTAAGAAACAACTTAATTCAAATAAGAAATAATAACGAACAGTAGACATGGAATAATTATATTGATGAAACGAAATACAACTTTAGATGAGCTCAATGTCTTGACACAAATCTAAAATCAAGATAGAACAATAAGAAAGAAAGCAAGGAAAGGCGTCAATGTCTTGAGTCGCCCGGATGGAAGCGTGAGGTTATGCTGTGAAGTGGTCCGGCAGAGGGAAGACTCTTCTCCCTCGAGCTATTCGTCTCCGGTTCAAGTATGGAGAGGACTCTCCTGTCACTTATGGAGTTCTTCTGAGAATCAACAACCCTTTCTCATCTCGCAGAGCTGCCCTTTTATAGAGGATGCGTTCGCAATTAATGGCAAATCTGCTTGATTGGCGGCGAGATTGTTACTATGCGTCCATCTCACCTGATTGCGTGATTCTCGGGTCAATTAAGATCCACCACTTTGGCCACAAATCATGTTCGTCAATCATCCGTCAATCTCTCAAGAGTTTGCTTTGATTCTCAGCGCCTTGCATTAATGGTGGTCTATGCGTCCATGAATAGTTTGGTCGATGTCAACGCGGCGTAGGTTGCTAACGCGTAGTCTTGCATTGAGAAGTCATCAACGCATCATTTGCATTCCTGCGTTAAAACATGCGTTTTTGGCTCAAAAAGTGGTAAAATCATTTATCTTCATAAAAATACAAGAGTATAATGCAAAGGAAGATTTATTAGTAAAAATCACATACACTGCCGCATGCTTCTCTATTTAATCTCTATTTATCTAAGAAAAAGGCTATTATAACTTGTATTTCTACAAGTTATCATAGACCCGCTAGTAACATAGAGTATTGCTAGTTATTGATATGCATACCTAATGATTTTGAAAAAGGAGTCCAAAGGAAACCTAATATGAGAAATGTGTTTTACAGGCCAAGAAGAGCTCGAAAAAGCATACAATCCGCTCGGGGCCTAAGACAAACCGTGAGTGGCTCTCTAATTTATCCAAGGATCATCTTTAACAATGTGCAAGTGAAAACGAGTATATTATGTGAATTCCTGTATGTGTGTTATCTAAATGCAAACCACGGCCGAAGGACCCTGTGTGAAGGCCTATGGAGATATGATATATGATACACAGTGTCGAGGGACCATGAGTGAAGGCACTAGTGAAATTGATTGAGATAGTTTCTAAAGCCGAAGGACCTTGTGAGAAGGCATAGGGAAACCAGTATATGATGGCTCAGTGCTAAGGGACCATGAGTGACGACACTTGAGCAGTGAATTCATAAAAAAACTCAGTGCTGAGGGACAATATGAGAAAGCACTTGAGAGTAGAAACGCCGAAGGACGAAATGTGAAGGCGTATGAATATATGAATACTAGTAATTGAATTATGCGGTTAATAGCGTTGAGCTCTGCTCCGCTACTTATTAGATAAATATTTATGCTATTTTGTTAAATGGCACGAGTGACCTAGCAATCTGTACTAATAATCTATATAGCAGTTTTATGATCAGCATTAACTCAAGGATTAAATTGTGATTGATAATTTAGTCACTCATTGGGCTTTAAGCTCACGCCTTTTTGTTTATTGTTGTTCGTTTTAGGTAATGAGCGTGTCCGGGATGCCTAGCCTACAGAAGATCCTCGTCTGAGCTTACTTGGTTTTAGTTCTCTAGGATAGTTGCAAATACTCAGTCTAAGTACATATTTTGTCATATATGATTTTTGTGGCATAACGAGTGTGGGTTTTGTACTGTATGTTGGATAAATACACTTGTATGATAAATTATGAGTTGAGAAACCTTATGTAAAATTTATGATTACCTTATAATGTTTCGTTAGTACAAACGTTTGTACATTTGATCTAGTTTGTAATTGTGTTTCGAGATATAAGATGAAGTGTACGTGCATAGGTTGCACCCCCTCCCAGATTGCCTACTTAACCTGAAAGGAGATGTGAGGACAGTGTCACGGTCATACTTTTTCAACCGTGCGGCACCATGACATGCTTGATCATAGTTAGCCTTAAGAGAAACGCAAGTCCCAATCTACATTTTGCCCATTCTTTTTTAAGCTTCGTTGGATCTCAAGTAAGACTCTTTCGTCCTCAACCGAATTGAACTCATGCAGAACTGACTTCATTCGGTCTACACGTTGCTTGTACGTGCGACTTCCCTTCTTTCTTCACCATGATTTTCAACAACCCAACCCCCGTAATTCTGTATCGGTTCGGAACCTTGCCGGGACGAGTTTAGACCCTTCATCGAGCCAAACAGGCCTATGATATTCCACCAGGTCTTTCCGGGACATTAGACTACTTATCGGGACAACTCAGGCAAATACCGTGTCAACAAGGCTATCGAGACCCACCGACGCTTTTGGATGTCATCTCGAGTATCGAGACAACATCAGCTTTCTCTCTCCTTCTCGAGTCAGCTTATCGAGAACCTACGTGATCACCTCATGGGTATTTTTCCAACTAGAGATCTTCCAGACATCCATCCATCCGAACATCCCTGGGAATGGAGCTTTCCGTGTCCATGCCAGGTCAATGCCGAGCCAATATGGCATACCGGGTACTATATCGAACCTCCAACCCACGAGAAGGGGCGCAATGTCCACACACCCGTGCCGTCCGACACTGTCCTTCGAGATCCCATTCCTAATGGAAGACGCCCAAGACACTCATCTTGTAACGCTCGCCCATGCCATGACACACTCGTGTGCCATAAGGTAGCTCACTTAGGCCCAGGGCCCAGGGGTGGTGGAGAGCTGACACCATGCCTCGCCCCTATAGTACATTCTGAACAATTTTTTCTTTGGCACCCATGCATATGCAAAGTGGCGAGTGGTTACTCACCAGCGTAGAGCGCCCGTCTGAATTCCGATTGACATGGAATTCGATGTGCTTCCATCTTCTATCGATATGGAACTAACTCCAGAGCCGTTCGTCCAAATTCGGGACAAGACCCCTACTTTTGAAGTCATGGCCCGGGGCTCCATGTGGCCCCCACCGGACTTGTCGTTGACACTGCTAATGGCACCAACGCTCGTCTTCTTGCTTGTTGTTCAGCTTAACATGCTTGCTCACTTATCTTGGTGTGTTGAATGATGCACCGTCCTCCTCGGTCGCATCACGACACTTCACTTGGCCCTCTGTCATTGCCAGATGTGTCGACACCCTGGTGTCACCACTACACTGTCTGCACAAGTGGGGTCACAATCTACTATCTCAAGTTAGATTGTGACAGACAGCATACATCACCCCTCTTGTGACGTATACCACCATTTCTACAAACTGATCCTATGAGTTCACAACATACATATTGCTCCTTCATACATCCAAAACCATAACATATAGGAAGTTATATACATATCGATAATTCAAACTTTCAACTCATCCACAAGGCACTTATACAAAACCATATTTCATCTCCCAGTAAATGTACAACTAGGTCTACATGCCACCTATATAAGGTTTTACATACATACAACTCTTCAAAAAGGACAAATTTTTGGAAACTCAAAACTTAAGCAGGGAGAGTTGGAGTAGGCAAAGAACCAGGAACGTCTTTGCTACCTGGAGGGGAAAAGAAAACTTGAAAACATAAGCTAACAGCCCAGTGAGTGACTAATTTTTAACAAACTAATTTTAGTTCGAAAATTATCAGGATTTAAAAAAATCCCGACAGCATGAGTAAAACATAGAATCATCTCATATTCATTGATTAAATCATGTTTAAATGCCCTTATTAAATCATACATGGTTTTTCAGCAATTCATAAATAAAATAGTATGGTTACAATATTTTTCCTTAGTTGAGGCAGAGCAAAACTCAACATCCCAACGTCGAAAAAAAATAAGCCTCGATGTGGGGCAGAACTCAACACACCAGCATATAATCTCAATGTGCACATAGCAACATGGCAGATTGCCCAAGTACCTTATCCATGTCCTTCAATACTGGGTCTCGGGGAAACTCACGTGCCTTCTCCATGTCCATCAGCATTGAGTCTCCTCTAAAACATTTTCCTTTAAGGAAAGCAATACTTTATACAAACAGTTCATATACAAATCTTTCATGAGAAAATAGAGCAATTCATAAATCAATAACATTTCATAAACATACTTTTCATTATCGTTTAACAAAACATAAACTATGCTTTGTAAATTGATTGATCACAAAATCATAAATAAATTAGAAAACCAAACTAACATGTATAATGAAATCATTGAAACAAGAAAAAGTGTCACTCACAGCTCTTTTTGGCGCTGTTGCCGAGGATTTGAATTAATAGTTTAGGTTTTGAAATATTTTCTTGATCTATGCAGAAAATCTCAATCTTGGGTCGTACAGAGCGTTTAGTCGAAGACGCACCTGACAATTTATGAACAAAAGACAACCTGCGTTCATTTCTGACCCTGAGATCGAGAGAACCTTTCGGAAAAGAAACAAGACATTTCAAAGGCGACGACAATTTTACAGAGAGAAGCAAATGGAAAATCAAGTAAACGCCAATCAACCTTTGAGAGCGAATAATGGGGCTAATGACAGGCATGACGAAGCAATGAACCATGCGTTAGCCCAAGCACAGCTTCAAGCTCAGTTGCAGAATGATCAACAAACTCATCCTATTCTATTGGCACATGATCGGAACCGTCCGATTAGGGATTATGCGTCACCAATCTTATATCAAAAAGTGGTAAAATCATTTATCTTCATAGAAATACAAGAGTATAACGCAAAGGAAGATTTATTAATAAAAATCACATAAACTACCGCATGCTTCTCTATTTAATCTCTATTTATCTAAGAGAAAGGCTATTATAACTTGTATTTCTACAAGTTATCAGTCGTAGTCCATTCTGCTTTTGAACCCTTGACACCAAATCAGACCAACCAACGAACAAAACCATCTCTAGAAGTATGTTTACTTAGGAGAAGGTAACTCTCTTCCAATTATTATTTCAGCTACTTTATCCCCTAACCAAGAATCAGCTTTGCTAATCATTCTTAAAAAGCACATCCAAGCTGTTGGATGGACTTTGGCTGATATCAAGAGGATAAGCCCCACATACTGCATGCACAAAATTCGTTTAGAAGAAGGAAAAGATGGATCCATTAAGCCCCAAAGGCGGCTGAACCCAGCCATGAAAGAAGTTGTCAAGAAAGAAGTGCTTAAATGGTTGGACGCAGGCGTTATCTTTCCCATTTCTGATAGGAAATGGGTAAGTCCTGTGCAATGCGTTCCCAAGAAAAGAAGTATGACTGTAGTCCCAAACAAGAATAACGAATTGATCCCCACCCGCACTGTCACGGGGTGGAGAATCTGCATGGACTACAGGAAACTCAACGCGGCGACAAAGAAGGATCATTTCCCACTGCCTTTTATTGACCAAATGTTAGATAGACTTGCAGGAAATGAGTTCTTCCGCTTCTTGGATAGCTATTCAGGCTACAACCAAATCATGATTGCTCCTGAAGACCAGGAGACAACCTTTACATGTCCTTATGGTACATTCGCATTTCGACGAATGCCATTTGGACTATGTCGCCCTAAGCACCTTTCAGCTGTGTATGATGGCAATCTTCTCTGAATTTTTGGAAGAATCTGTGGAGATATTCATGGATGATTTTTCAGTCTTTGGAAATTCGTTTGAAGCATGTTTAGCCAATTTAGAAAAAGTATTGAAAAGATGCGAGGACACTAACTTAGTGCTCAATTGGGAAAAATTTCACTTCATGGTGAACGAAGGAATTGTCCTCGGCCATAAAATATCCAAGAAGGGCCTTGAAGTTGATCAGGCGAAAATTGAAGCCGTGGAGAAGCTCCCACCTCCTACAAATGTAAAGACACTTCGCAGCTTCTTGGAACGTGCAGGCTTTTATAGAAGGTTCATCAAGGACTTTTCAAAAATTGCACACCCCTTAAGCTCGTTGCTGGAGCATAATCAACCTTACAAGTTTGATGAAGAATGCCTCAAGGTGTTTGAGACTCTGAAAGCAGCACTGGTGTCAGCACCAATTTTAATCTCCCCAGACTGGTCACAGCCATTCGAGCTAATGTGTGATGCTAGCGACTATGTGATGGGAGCTGCGTTGGTTCAACGCAGAGACATAGTGTTGCATCCTATAGCCTACACCAGCAAAACTTTCAACGCAGCCCAAGCGAATTACACCACTGCTGAGAAAGAATTGCTAGCAATAGTCTTTGCTGTTGAAAAATTCAGAGCATATCTTCTAGGGTCAAAAGTCATCATCCACACTGACCACTCAGCTATCCGATACTTGATGACTAAAAAAGATGTCAAGCTGAGGCTCATCCGATGGGTTCTACTTCTTCAAGAGTTAGACGCAGAAATAGTTGATCGCAATGGTACAGAGAACAACGTGGCAGATCATCTTTCCAGACTTGAGAATATGGGACACAATAAAAAACAGCTGAACGTTAATGCAAGCTTTCCAGATGAAGCTGTATTAAAAGTCATAGAATATATGCCATGGTATGCAAATATTGTCAACTTCTTGGTGTGCAAGCAATTTCCCGAAGATTTCAACGCACAGCAGAAGAAGAAGTTGATGCATGATGCAAAGTTCTATTATTGGGACGAGCCCCAACTCTACAAAAAGGGGCCGGATCAAATCTTCAGACTATGCGTTCCAGAGACTTCATATCAACGCATCCTATCTCAATGTCATGACTCCCCCTATGGAGGACATTTTGGAGGATAACGAACTGCGGCCAAAGTCTTACAAAGTGGATACTTCTGGCCAACTCTTTTCAGATATGCTAGGGACTATGCAATCAGGTGCGACAAATGTCAACGCACTAGAAATATCTCAAGTCGAAATGAGATGCCACTTACCTCTATCTTAGAAGTTGAGCTCTAAGAATGATGCGATGACAGTCTCAAATTTTCTTCAGAAAAATATATTCACGAGATTTGGAACGTCGAGAGCCCTGATTAGTGATGAAGGTACGCATTTCATTAATAAAATCATTTCCAAGTTGCTAATCAAATACAATGTACATCACAGGATGGCAACTGCATACCACCCGCAGACAAATGGGTAGGCAGAAGTTTCCAATAGAGAGTTGAAGACTATTTTGGAAAAAATGGTTAACTCTTCTCGAAGGGATTGGGCGTCCAAATTGGACGAGGCGTTGTGGGCATATCGGACAGCATTCAAAACGCCTCTAGGAATGTCACCATACACGCTAGTCTTTGAAAAGGCATGCCATTTGCCGTTGGAGTTAGAGCATAAGGCATTGTGGGCAGCCAAGAGATTGAATCTGGACTTGAAGGAAGCTGGAGAAGCGTGTCAGCTTCAATTGAATGAATTGGAGGAATGGAGGCTGCAAGCCTACGAGAACGCAAAGATATACAAAGAGCAAACAAAGCGTTGGCACGATCAACGCATCAGTAAGAAATCTTTGCATATAGGTCAAAAAGTTCTCCTTTTTAACTCAAGACTGCGTTTGTTTCCAGGGAAATTAAGGACAAGATGGTTCGGTCCTTTCGTGATCAAGGAAATTTTTCCTCATGGTGCTGTAGAGCTGATGAATGAAGACAGCACCAACACATTCAAAGTTAATGGTCAATGCGTGAAGCCATATTATGGAGACTGCTTTGAACGAGATAAAGTAGCCGTGGACCAAGAAAAGATAGAATGAGGAAAAGATGGACGCGCCCTGCGTTGACAAAAAGTAAAAATATCCCAGGGACGCATCTTAACTTTTGTACTTTAATTGCTTTCGTCTTAATTTTTTTTTTCGCTTCCTGCAGTATTTCATTTCGTCCTCTTTGTTATTTGATTTGGTTTTAATTGATTTTTATTGTTATTTTAGTTTATTTTTTTTATCTGCGTTCAAAAATTTTGTTTGGATGCTATCTATTTTGCAATGAGTGAATATCTAAACTCATTCAATTACATGGCCTCAACATCAAAACGATGCGACACGATTATATCGACGCTTAGGGGGGAATTTGAAGCGATCTGTCACATCGCTATCAGATCAAGATTTCGAAAAGCTGACTGCGCTTAAGTCGGCTGACATCGACGGATGTCAGATCATTTAATGCGGCTATGACGTCACACATCGAGCCGATAACCCACGCGCTCAGCTAAAACCATTTATAAACCCCTCTTCAACCCCTTTCGAATTACGCTTCCTTTCTCTCAAAATTTTCAAGATTACTGGCGCGATTTTTGTCCTATCTGAACGATTTCCCGATTCTCACCCACTTTTCGATCTCTTTTCACCTATACCCTTCACATGACTTCCCAGCAACCCACCCCTTCCAAAAACCCTAAACCTATGGCCTCATCCTCGAGGCATGGTAGTCGAAATCTGTCCACTGCCTCCACCACACCCGAACCCCTCACCATTGTCCGCCCCAATAGTCCTGAGTTGGAGGCAACATCAACCCCATCTCTGCCACGCTCCAGGGACCTGTCTGAAGCACAAGAGGCGAGAAGGAATGACGAGTCCACCGTCTTCGGAGACATTCTAGACACCATTGATGAAGAAGACGATGACTGGTTGGCGGGTTGGTCGACCAAACGATGAAAAATGAGTCGCGTGGGTTAGTCCCTGCGATGAGTGGTCTTGAGGAGTCAGACTCCGATGACAGACCCATTGGAAAGGTAATAGCGGCTATGGAAAAGAAGAAGTCCGCCCCAAAGAGGAAATTCAGGCCAATAAGGGCCGAGGGAAGAAGAAGCCGAGGAAGATGTACCACCACTAAGAAGAAAAAATGAAAAAGTAAAGGATGCGGGGACATCCAAGGCTATCGCATCATCTTTCGTTGCATCATCTGTTGAGCGGTTAGCGACGAGGGCGGCAGAGAAATCCAAGAAGCTGAAAGACGACTTCAAACAAATGAAAGAAAGGACGGAGTCGATTCTCGCCGCAATGAAGAAAAGAAAAGAGGAAAGTGAATATGGCCAGCAAGCTATCAAGGAGGCCGCCAGAAGAACCGAGTTTCTCCGTCGCATAGCTGAGATCTCGGCGGAATTAGAAGTAGAAATGGAAGTGACTGATGCGGAGAAGCTAGCCAAAGCTGAAAGCATCAAACAAAATGTAAAGAAAATAAGGGAGGAGAAGAAGAAAGAAAAAGAGGTAGAATTAGCCAAGGAGAAGCTACTGGAGAAAAAAAAGAATAATGAAGTGGCCAAGGCACCTGCACTGGTTATAAAGGACGTGGACGTAGGCAGAGCAAGGAGAACGCCTGCTAGTCCCATCAATATGAATGAGAAGGGAAAAGAGAAATGGGTTGAGGAACCAACAAAGAAGGCGGCGAAGAGCCAAAAGAAACAATTCAGTGGGCTCTATACTGAAGTGGGATTTTTCCCTGAGCCACTTGAGCTGCCTACCTTCATTATACAAGGAGTCGACGCATTGGGTTTAAGGCAATTTTGTGAAAGCGCCCAAGTTATCCAACCCACCGCCGTGGAGGCATTTTACGAGGAACCATTCACCGCAAGGCAAACCAAGTCAAAGTTGGAGATGAGGTGATCTCCTTCTAGCCTCAGGAAATCAATGCGTTTTTTGATCTTCCCAACATCGCGACACCGGAAGGTAATCGAATAATGTTGATGCCTACAGAAGCCGAAATGAATGACGCCTTCACAATCATCGCCAAACCGGGGTTAGAGTGGAATACTTCCCCAAAGGGCATTCGGACATTAGTACCAACATGCTTGATCGCCGAGGCCAACCTGTGGCTTTACTTCATCAAGCGTTCGCTAATCTCCTTAACGCATGACGCCTCAATTTCAAGGGATCGTGCTATGGTCATTTACTACATCATGCGGGAAATTCGACTAGACGTGGGACGCATCATTGCCCCACAGATTCGAGGGTTGTTCTTCAAGCCAAGGGGTCAGCTATTCTTCCCCTTTCTTGTGACCAAACCTTGCGCCAACGCACAATTTATGGAGGATGCGCCAGTCAGTGCGGTAAATGGAGTTGTTTCAGCCCAAAGTCTGAGATGAATATTAAAGGACTCACCGCATCTGCTTGAGGCAGCCAACCCAAAGAAGCGGCCGACCAAGTCACAAGAACCACCCCTCAACCCCCCTCAACCCAAGAAGAGGAAACTTGTCAAGAAGAATTTTGAGATTAAGGCGTTGAGTTCACAACCTAGTGAAGCCGAAGAAGCTGATCAGCTCGATGCCAACACATAAGCCTTGACCATTTATACTCCTCCCACCGACCCAATCCTTAAGGAGCCCTCTTCACCACCAACTACCTCTTCCCTGGAAATCCAAAAAGAGCCATTGCAGGTACCCACCACCCAATGCGACCTCCCATTGCCTCTTCGAATTCCCATCGCAGACTTAAATGAAGAGTCGGCGGAAGTGTCACCGCCTTTTTCGCGCTACCTGGAGTTAACCCTCTCCCCAACTCAATCATCTACCTTTCGAGAGGCACCTCCATCACCACCCCCACCACCCGTTGAGCCTAACCTGACTCTGGATCCTGAGGAGTCAACCCCCTTTCAATTTTCACTGCCTTGCCAAGAACCTCAATCGTCCAATCTTCCAACTCCACCAACTACCAAGCCTTCTATCCGCCCAACTTCTCAACCGCAGGCAGAAGCGTCTACAAGCACGCATCACAAGAAGAACCATATCACTTGCGGCATGCTTCTGCCCCGCTACAGTTCGTTGATTTGAGTCTGGATGAATTGCTGCAGTACTTAGATGATGGGATCCTTCACCCCATCATGGGAGACTTGGATGAAATTCGGTGCAAGGAGATGGAAAGTCTCCAGCGGCAAGAAGAGTTGGCTCAACAAGTTTCACAATTGGGTCAGCAAGTGACTCAGATGGCACAGCAACAATTAGAGCTTCAGAATTTTGTTCAACGCCAAGCTCAGCGTCAGGATGAACAATTCAGCACTATGATGAATTACATTTATGAAGTGTTCGTCCAACGTATCCCAGCGCCAATTATTCCTCCTTCCCTTCAGCAATCCCTTCAGTTCAACGATCCAAATCTTCCCCCTGCGGACAACAATGACAACGCCCCGGGGAGAACTTAAATTTGGGGGTGTTGGGATTTTTCTTTTCTTAAGTTTATTCTTTGGATCCTTTTTGTAAATAATACAACGCCTAATACATTTACATCAATGCAATATTAAATTCATGAATCTCTTTGTTCTCTTTTGTTTGTGCTTTCAATTATTTCCTGCTTTATTATTTTCTCTGCCTTGTTTTTGTTTCTTTGTCCAACCTTCATGATGATACTTATGCTCTTCCCCTGTAGACTTATTGAAATAAGAGGATTAACTCACAAACCATAGGATATGGTAAATTACTTCCAAGAGTTAGTATGCGTCGCAAGCTTTGCGTTAAACCTCTTTTACACGATTTTTCTAAGGCAATCTCATAACTTGATTTCAGCAATGAGGACCTTGCTGCCTGTAAATTTGGGGGTATGAAAAGTTTGAGCCATGTGTTCAGAATTCAGAAAACATGAAAAAATAATATAATAAAAAATAAAAAATAAAATAAAATAAACTAAATAAATAAACGACTAAAAAAATTGATATAAGTATATTTCCGTGGACAAACAACTCCGCTGACAGCGCACAAAATTAGCCTGTTAAGAGCTGAGTTGAGAATGGCTCGTTATACCACATAATAAAAGGTGAGAGTCCAAGATCAGCAGAAAATAAATAAATGTTACCACTGTCGATGCAACCAAAAAGGAACCCGATAAGTGCCAAGTTGTGAAAGGGTATTTGCTCGATGTTGTCTGCCTCCATGCACCCCATCGTTGGTATGTCAAAACGAAGGTAGATAGCCCGGATCAACGCAAGTCCACTTCAAAAGAAAAATTTTGTTTGAGTTAGATAAAAATAGAAACTTTATGAATGAATGAACTCCATGGCACATTACTAAAATGAGGACATCAGATTGGCTGGAAATGAGTAAGGGTATTTTTGAGGAATAAGCTTGCCGCATCTAAAAATGAGAAGTACTTTCAAAGCGTCAATTGAAAAAGAACTTTGTGTGGTTATCTGATTGTTGATATAGTCAAGGAATAGAAGGCATGTTGAGAGGGTGAGCTTTTACTTAGACTTGGGCTATAGAATTTAATAAATCTTCAAATAATGTTTTGAGGACAAACATTAACTCAAATTTGGGGGTGTGATAACTTGTACAAATACAAGTTACTATAGTCACTATTTGAATTAATTAGAGTAACTTTAGAGCTAAGCGCATGATTTTGGTAGTTGAATTATGTAAAATGTATCACCATGCGTTGGCACTATTTACAAAACAAAATACTTGAAAAATTATGAGCTTTTCTGTTCTTAACACAGGATTAAGAAGAAAAGAAGCTACTGCGAGAACAAATGGAAACCCATGCGTCGAAACTATGCGTCCGAGACCATGCATTTAAACCATGCGTCGATACCATGCGTTGAGGAGAGTAAATACGGACGCCTGGGCAAAAGTTGTCAAGTCATTATGAAAAGGGACAACACATTATCAGATCATGGCAGAACCAATGTACCTACAATGTAAAAAATCTACGCAGCAGGGCAGGGAATTTAATGCAAAGGTGTCAGGCCATCATGAGCTTCAAAGGAAAAGGGATGAGAAAAACAAGTTCAGGAGGCGAAAGCTCTGCACAACTCCCCCACCATAACCAGCCTCCATTTCGAGCTCGTCTGAGAGAAGGATTCTGAGAACTTTCAGAATCATCTCCCAGTGAGTGAGAACCTTCACCCTATGGATTTTATGTATCAGATAGCAACCATCTCAAGCCTCCATGAAGCAAGACGTTGCCATTGGCGGCTTGACATCTTTCATTTCTGTTTATTTTCCATTTCCCTCCTTCTTACTTATGTTTTGTTAATGACATTCCAGAGAATGGCTTATTTTCTTAATATAAGTTTTATTGACGACTATCTTCCATTTATTTCCATATTAAATATCTTACACCATGTTATTTGAATGCTAAATGAGTTAGATGTTAGAGTTAGTTTTTCTTAAGCAATATGAAGTATGTTACATCTTGATGAATGTATATCATTAGCTTGCATAGCATTGTCTGACAAACAAATGTAGTAAGCGCGACTGTCTAGCTTGAGAGAGCAGATGGTTAATGTTTAGCATTTATCAAGACTAGATGAAGTGCAGAGATGTACTTCATCTTTTGCCAACGCAAACTTACCATGCATCTTAGAGATAAGATTAATGTGGCGTCGAAACATCGAAAGATGGATTCACAAACTCAGTTTGTAGGTATGTACTTATACTTAGATAAGCTTAAGTAACAACTAGCTCCTACGTTAACTCTACCTTTATCCATGGTTCCATTCATTCTCAACGCATGCTATCTAACACTAAATGACATTTAACAAACCATTGCCGCGTCCACCTCATTGTTAGTTGTAGGAAATTTCATTCATTATGTATAGTTATAGATACATACAAATTTTGCACATATTACTTGTATAGTCCACCACATAGTCAAGCATCTATTCTCAATGCCTAGTTATTACAAATCTCTGCGTTCGACCCAGGACTCAGCAGGAAACCTATAAGAGCTTATAGTTGGGATTCTTATAGGAAAACTTGCTTAATCATTATCATACGTGAGTAATTCTCGACGCATCTTTGTATGGAAAATGATATCATCTATTTTTGTGCAATTCGTTATGAAACTCAAATAAAAAAAAAAAAAAACCAACAACACTCACTCTCCAATTCTCCGGGATATCAGCTTCCTAGCGACACCCGACAGCAGAGTTTCCTCCTTTCCTTTTGTTCTCACTTCTGTCAATTAAAAGTCATATTTCCAGCAAAATTTAGAACTTCTTTCCTTCTACAAACTTGTAGATAAATATGTTTTCTAGCATACCTCAAATTTTCGTGGCTTAACTCGTCCTTATTTGTCAAATATTGCAAGATTTATCCGTACTACTATAGATTGCACAGAAATTCCTTATCAGTAATTTCCAGCTAAAGGTTTACATGTTTCTGTTCCATTTCAACCCAAACATCCTTAATAAAAGTTGTTCAAGATTGAGTTAACTTACTAACCTTAAACTTTCAGCCTTAGACTCGATCTCCTCGATTCATTTCACTCCAAACATCTGATATTGTTCAGTTTGTGCATCTACAAATAACGTTCTGTTCCAGCTTAGATTTTAACACCAAAACGAGTATACTTCTATCCAAAATTCACAAGAACACCTTCTTCTACCTTCCTTTGTACTTCGTCTGAAAAATGGAACCGACTTAAGCTCTCGAAAATGTCTAAAAATGATAAAATATTCAATTTACTCACCTATATATATATTGCCGACTTAACTCTCTTAGGCAGGCTAGCGCGCAAGGTTTCCTTTCTCAATTCAACGTAAGGCACTCAACGCAGCCTACCATCAACACCCTCAATAGATAGCCACCCTCAACGCATGGTGCCCTCAACGCCTCCTAACTTCAACGCATACAACTTAATTAACTATACCCGTCTTCAACGCATGGGGACTTTAACGCATGGCAACCTTACCAACGCATGGTAGATCAAAATATTTCTTTCCCCGCCAATGATCAACTTCTCTTCCATCGCAAGTGACTGCTTTAGCTTATAACTCTTTGTGATTTCGCCTTCAACGCATGGCCACTCAAAAAAGAAAAAAAATACTCTTCTCTGCTTTTATCGACGCATAGTCTTGGCCAATGCTTAGCTCTTCCACTCTCGGCTACTTTTCCTCTAGCAACACATAGCCACCATTACACTTGCCTGCTCCCAACACTTAGTATTATAAGCCAGTGCTTGCAGGTGGCCTCTATAGTGTCCTCTATCAACATAGTTGGCCGTCTCATTAGCTCCTCGTTCCAACTCCTTTTGTGTGGCCATCTCCGATGCCAAAGCAACAAGAGAGGCTATAGATGGTGGATTTGTTTGAGCTTGGCCTCCTGCAGTTAATTTAAAAAGAGCATTAGTAAGGGAAGCCATTTGGGCTTTGAGTGAGTTTACCTCGTCCACCTCATACAATCTGGCGGCTTTTGGGATGATTGGAGAAGCCTGTTTACATGGCCAATTGTAAGATGTAGTGGCCATATCACATCCCCTCCTTGATTACCTACTTAACCTGAAAGGAGATGTGAAGATAATAAACATCACCCCTCTTGTGATGCATATTGTCCCATTCTACATTACTTCCTGTATAAACATTTCCATACGTATACATTCATAGAATCCAACCATACTAACGCATGATCATAATATAACAATCCTTCCTGTACAAAGTACACTTTTATAATATACTTTCTCATAACCCACTTATAAACAACTAAATCTACATGCCACCAGTGTTAAGTTATTTACACGTACAACAACGAGAAAATAAACTGTTTCTGGAAACTCGAAGCTTAAGCAGGGCGAGTTGGCGTAGGCAATGCACCAGGAACGTCCTTGCTACCTGGAGGGGAAAGAAAACTTGAAAACATAAGCCAATAGCTCAGTGAGTGACTAATTTAATAAAACTAATTTTGTATAAAAACCTTTAAGCTTTAAACAATTTCTGGCATCATGAGTAAAACATAGAATCATATCATTTCCATTAATTAAATCACGTTTTAATGCCCTTATAAAATCATATGTGGTTTTTAAACCATTCGCAAGTAAAACAGTACGGTTACGATACTTTTCCTTAGTTGAGACGGAGCAAAACTCAATGCCCCAACGTCGAAAACAAGTAAAGCTCGATGCGGAGCAAAACTCAAAGCACCAGCATATTACCTCTATGTGCACATAGGAACATGGCGGGTTACCCAAGTACTTCTCCATGTCCATCAGTACTGGGTCCCGGGGAAACTCACATGCCTTCTCAACGTTCCTCAGCATTGAGCCTCCTCTAAAACATTTTCCTTTAGTTTATTACAAAACTTTATACAAAACCGTTCATAGTCAAATCTTCCATGAGAAAACAGGGCATTTATAAATCATTATCAATCCATAAATCTGCTTTTCAATATCGTTTAGTAAAACATCAACAAATAAGGAAAACCAATGTAACTTATACGAAAGAATTATGAAAACAAGAAAAGAAGTCACTCACAACTCTATTCTAGGCCTTGAATGGATTATACGCCTTTCCTATCTCCTCTCGACTTGAAAATGCAAATTTACCGGGTTAGGCTTCCCTTAACTTCCTTTCCATAACCAATCAAACTTAAATCATTCATATTTGATCAATATAACCTTAATGAGCGAGTTTCAACTCTACTAGCGAGACCATTAGCGATATTGGATTTCATTACACGCCATTAGCGATACCAAGGTGAGTGAGCAAGACTAGCGATACTCACCTGATCAGCAATATCCAGCGAGACCCAGCGAGAATTGTGAGATGCAAGGCTTCTAGCAACACCTGCGTTACCCATCTCGCTTCTCACGCTTAAACTTTAGCGTTACTTATGTTCCACAGCTTCTGCCTTCCCTCTTTTCCTTTTGTTCTTCATTGCTGTCGAGTAAAAGTTATAGTTTCAGCCTAAATTAGAACTTCTTTCCTTCTACAAACTTGTAGAGAATATGTCTTCTAGCTTATCTCAAATTTTCATAGCTTAACTCGTCCTCGTTCGTCAGATTTTGCAAGATTTCTCCGCACTACTACAGATTGCACAGAAATTCCTTATCAGTCACTTTCAGCTAAAAGTTTACATGTTTCTAATCCATTTCAACTCAAACATCCTTCATAAAAGTTGTTCAGAATTGAGTCAACTTACTAACCTTAAAATTTTAGCCTTAGACTTGATCTCTTCGATTTGTTTTACTCTAAACATCCGATACTGTCCGGCTTATGCATCTGCTAATATCGTGCTGTTCCAGCTTAGATTTCGATATCAAAAATGAGTAAAATTCTATCTGAAATCCACAAGAACCCCTTCTTCTTCTTTCCTTGTAGTTTATCTGAGAAATGGGAACCGACTTAAGTTCTCGAAAATGTCTAAAAATGATTAATTATTCAAGCTACACACCTATATATATATATATATATATTGCCGACTTAACTTTCTGGTGCAGGCTGGTGCACGGGGTTTCCCTTCTTAATTCCAGGTAACGCATTCAACGCAGCCTACCCTCCATGCCCTTAGCAAACTGATGTGCACTGTGAGTGTTAACCGCAAGTGTACGGGTCAAGTAATAATATAAGACGGTTAAGTCCGAATATCATTCCACTGGAGATCCAATTGTGAAGGTTTAAGTTACTTAGCTATTCTAGAGTTGAATCAATTTTATTTGAGGATTGAATTTGAAAATTATGAGTTATGGAAAATATAAATCAAATAAGGAAAGTATTAAAGTGAGAAACACAAGAGTCAAAGAGAGTTCTAGGGTAATGAATCCTTGTTTATTTCATCATGCAATATTATAGATTTCATGAATTTTATTGTCATTCATATGCCTAAGCCTAGAAACTTAATTCCAAGTTATTTTCTCTAGAAAACAACCCTTTCTCATGCAACTCGATTGATTATTAATCTCTTAAAACCAATACAAAATTACATGGCATTAAAAATAGTCTTTAACAACTTTTATTGTCAACCTAACTACTCTCGTGATAGATTAATAACAATTCATTGTTATGGTAAACATACAATCTCTCAATCATACATCTAACCTAACATGTGAAGATGGCTAATCCACAAGAATTAAACACAATAACAATGAAAAACATAATCATTCCAACAAAACCATGAAAGTCTACAAGATCAACATAATTTCATAAACAAATCATCAAAACCCTAAAACTAAAGAGTTTAGCCACTCATAGCTTGAAGCAACATGTTTGAGCAAAATAAACAAAGAAAGAGTGTAAAGAAAGGGAAACTCTACTGAAAAGAGGCTCTTGATTGAGGTAGCACCGTCACGATCTCCTTGGCTCTCACGTCGAAATTCGAAGGGCACCACGACTATCTCGAACTCTTTTCCTCTTCCTTGCAACTAACTCACTCTTTTAACTCTCACTCAATTCTCTCCTTTTTGTGCCTCTTTAGGTCTGCACTTCCTTGATTTGATTTTGATGCCTAAGGCTGCTGGAAACCCCCAAATTTATAGAGTTTGGCTGCCCAAAAATTTACCAAAAATAAGAAATTTTTCATTTAAGGAAAACTGGCGCCGCGGCACTATTGAAAAATCTGGGACAGCGTCGCGACGCTGTTGGAGAGCGCCGCGGCGCTAGGGCTGCGATCAGAAAAGCCAGCTCTCGGGTTTTAGCGTCGCGGCAGCGCCGTTCAAGCGCCGCGGCGCTGCTCCAATTTCTGCCATTTTGGGTTTTTCAGCTCTTTTTCGCGGTATTCTTGCTCGGTTTTAATCTTTTAGTCTTTTCTTCTAATTTTCCTCATTTTAACCTGAAAACCACTAGCAAATAAGTGAAATCTAATATAAACTCCCTTAATTTGAGAGAATAGAAAGCACTTTTCAAGTGCTTATCACAAACTGCCACCCTCAATGCCTCCTCATTTCGACGCATACAACTCAGTCATCCACACCATTATCTTCGCCGCATCGAGACTACTATCTTCGACGCAAAGTGACTTCAGCGCCTGGCCTTACCAACGCATGGTGGTTCAAGCATATTTCTTCCCCCGCCAATGATCACTTATCCTCCAACGCGGGTAGCTACTTTAGCTCACAACCCTTCGTGATTCCATCAGCAATGCATGGCCACTCAAAGAGTTCAACTTTCCTCTTCATTCACCAACCCATAGTCTTGGCCAACACTTAGGCAAAATTTTGCTCTCATTCTCGTCTACTTCTCCTCTAACAATGCACGGTCACATTTCAATTGCCTTGCCCCAAGACTTAGTATAGGAACGAATGCTTACAGGCCAAGTCTTCTAGTATGGTGTACGCTTCTTGAGCATTCTTGGAGAAGATTGATCCTTTGGCCGTTGCATCTAAGATGGATTTGGTTGAGCTTGCTAATCCATTGTAGAAGAGTTGAATTTGCAACCAATCCAAGTAACCATGTTGAGGGCACCTTCTCAAGAGATCCTTATACCTCTCCCAAGCCTCATATAATTGTTCATCCTCAAGTTGGCTGAATGTTCCAATCTCCGTCCTTGGTCTTTGAGATTTAGCCGATAGAAAATATTTGTTCAAGAAAGCTTGAGCTAAGATCTCCGACGTTGTAATGCTATCCGAAGGGATAGTTTCCAACCAATCCTTTGCACGGTCTTGTAAAGAGAAAGGAAAAAGTCTTGGTTTAATAGCATCATTAGAAACGCCATTCATCTTTACTGTTCCGCATATCTCCAAGAAGGATCGCAAGTGCTTGTGAGGATCTTCATTGGTTTTTCCTCTAAAGGCTAGCTCTCTAGCCATTTGGATCAATCCCGGTTTCAACTCAAAATTGTTGACATTGATGGGCACATTCATTATTCCAGGTTGATTTGTCGGTAATATGGATTGGAAGTAGTCCCTAATTGCCTTGGGTATCTCCTCCGCCATCTCCTCAGTTTGATTGAGTAAAGCCCTTAGATTCCGTCTATAAGTTCTATCAATCTCGGGATCAAGAGGGAGGAGGTTTGTAAGCCTCGTACTCGTTATTAAGAGAAAGTAAGTAAAAAGAAATTATGGGGCAAGTAAGTAAAGAAAATTTGCTAAGTTGGGGGAGAGTGAAAATGGTTAAGTGTTGGCCATGCGATGAGTGACCATGCGTTGAAGGATGTTTAAGATTGACAAGAGTTGCCGCTAATAAGCATGTGTTGAAGAGGGCAGCTCAGCGGGGAAAAAGATTTGAAGGGAGAAGGGCGCCATATGCGTTAATAGAAATATGCGTGGAAAGCTACTATGTGCTAGAAGTTGGCATCGCTATGCGTTGAGATGGCCTATGCTGTCATACCCCCTCCCAAATTACTTACATAACCTAAAAGGAGATGTGAGGACAGCATACATCACCCCTCTTGGGACGCATACCATCCACTTTTACCCACTGATCTTGTACTGTTTACAATATACGTATTGCTCCTTAATACTTTTCAAACCATAACGTAATAGGAATTTTATATATATCAATAATTCAAATTTACAACTCATTCGTAAAGACCTTATACAAAACCATGTTTCAACTCCCAGTAAAATACACAGTTGGGTCTACATGCCACCTATATAAGGTTTACATACAAGCAACACTTCAAAACAGGACAGATTTTTCTGGAAACTCGAAGCTTATGTAGGGCGAGTTGGAGTAGGCAATGCACTAGGAATGTCCTTGCTACCTGGGAGGAAAAGAAAACATAGAAAGCGTGAGCTAAAAGCCCTGTGAGTGGCTAATTTTGTAAAACTATCTTTTGTCTGAAAACAGGCATGTTAAAATCGTTATAGCACCATATACGTAAACGTGATTCAAATAATCATTTCTGTAAAATCATAATTTTCAACAATGTAATCAAATCACATATGTTCATGCCAAAATGATCATATACAAAAATTAGTTCGTTCTCAAAACTTTCCCTTAGTCAGGGCGGAGCGAGATTCAACGCACCCGACGTCGAAAACATCCTTAGTTGAGGTGGAGTAAAACTCAACGCACTCAACGTCGATAAACAACTTTAGTTGGGGTGGAGCAAGACTTAACACACCCAACATCACAACCTCTATGTGCACACAGGAATATCGCGGGTTGCCCAAGTACCTTCTATGAGTCCTTCAGTACTGGGTCCTAGGGAAACTCACATGCCTTCTCATGTCCTTTAGCATTGAGCCTCCTCTAAAACATTTTAGAAACTAGTATTATACATAAATAGTTCACATGAAAATCTTTCATGAAAAATCAGATATATCCCAATAAACAACATTTTACAACATGCCATTCCACATCTTATAGAAAACGGATAAAACATGCCTTGTGAACAATATCATCAAACATCATGCTTTCCAAGAAAACTAAGCCATATCTCGTAAGAAAAACCAAACTAAACATTTTCAATAAATTTCGTTTTCAAAGAGAGAAAAGTGTCACTCACAACTTGTCCTTAGGCCCTGAGCTGATTATATGCCTTTCCGAGCTCTTCTTGGCCTGTAAATACACATTCTTCACGTTACGTTTTCCTTAAACTTCCTTTACATGATTGTTAAATGTGCTTATTTAAACTCTAATCATTATTCACCACCGAGACTCCCTTTCTTTTCTAAAATAAACATAATAAGCGAGATTCTATTTCACTAGCGAGATTACCAACGAGATTTCACCTTACTAGCGAGATTACTAACGAAATTACACAAAAGGTACACGGCACTAGCGACACCAGAATAAGCGAGACTAGCGAGATTACCTGAGGAGCGACACCGAGCGAGAGTCAGCGAGATTTGTGAGACAAAAACCTCCTCTGCACTACCAGCGAGATTCGTGTCGCTACTCACGCTCCAATTTCTCAGCGATACCAGCTTCCTAAAGACACCCGACAGTAAAGTTTCCTCATTTTCTTTTTGTTTTCACATCTGTCAGTTCAAAGTCATATTTCCAGCCAGATTTAGAACTTCTTTCCTTCTACAAACTTGCAGAGAAACATGTTTTCTAGCTTGCCTCAAATTTTTGTGGTTCGTTAGATATTGTATCAGTAACTTCCAGCTAAAAGTTTACATGGTTCTATTCCATTTCAACTCAGGCATCCTTCATAAAAGTTGTTCAAAATTGAGTTAACTTACTAACCTTAAAATTTCAGCCTAAAATTCAATCTCTTTAGCTCGATATTCACCAAACACAAACCTAGTTTGAACTGTGCGACAGCAAATGAAGCTTCTGTTTCAGCTTCAGTTTTACCATGAAACCGTCCAAAACCTTGCACAAATTTGCCCTAGGACTCTTCTTCAACCTCTCCATGACGTGTAGCTGAAAGATAGCATAGAAATGAATTTAGGAATGAAGAGAAATAAGTCGGCAAAGTTTTCCCTTCAATAAATGCTATAACCGACTTCTCCCATCCTTATCTTCTTTTCTTTCTTTTTTCTTTTTTTTCTTCTCTTTTCTTTTTTCTAATTCCCTTTTTTGTCTTCTTTCCCTTTTGGTTTCCTCTTCCTTCTTTCTTTCTTTTTTTTTTTTTTTTTTTTTTTTTTTTTACATTTTGTTTTTTTTTTTTTTTTTTTTTTTTTTTTTACATTTTGTTTTTTTTTTTTTTTTTTTTTTTTTTTTTACATTTTGTTTTTTTTTTTTTTTTTTTTTTTTTTTTTACATTTTGTTTTTTTTTTTTTTTTTTTTTTTTTTTTTACATTTTGTTTTTTTTTTTTTTTTTTTTTTTTTTTTTACATTTTGTTTTTTTTTTTTTTTTTTTTTTTTTTTTTACATTTTGTTTTTTTTTTTTTTTTTTTTTTTTTTTTTACATTTTGTTTTTTTTTTTTTTTTTTTTTTTTTTTTTACATTTTGTTTTTTTTTTTTTTTTTTTTTTTTTTTTTACATTTTGTTTTTTTTTTTTTTTTTTTTTTTTTTTTTACATTTTGTTTTTTTTTTTTTTTTTTTTTTTTTTTTTACATTTTGTTTTTTTTTTTTTTTTTTTTTTTTTTTTTACATTTTGTTTTTTTTTTTTTTTTTTTTTTTTTTTTTACATTTTGTTTTTTTTTTTTTTTTTTTTTTTTTTTTTACATTTTGTTTTTTTTTTTTTTTTTTTTTTTTTTTTTGATTTACAATATGAGATTATTAATATTAATTCGCTTAAAGCTTTTGAACGTGCTTACAAATTAGGTGCTTACATATGCATTGAAGAATGGTATGCGTCAAACATAGAAAAGTGGCCAAGAGGGCCATGCAGTAATCAACTATCCGGAGCGGAGCAATCAGTGGCATAGTAAGTGGAGACTATGCGTTGCCGAAGCCATGCGTGGAAGGTGGCGTTGGCTAATTCTAGAAGGAGGATGAAGTTAGAGCTGGTAAGTCGGTGATTTATATTGACATATAAAGGAGTGCATCAAATAATTAAGCCTTTCTGGATACATTTTCGAACTCAAATTAACTCTATTTTGCAGACGAACAACGAGAAGAGATAGAAGAAGGTACTTATATCGAATTTGAGTAAAAATCAGATCAGTTTCATGATGATTTTGAAGCTGGAACAAGAAGCTTGATTGTTACTGATAGACTTGAACACCAACCGGTGTTTGAAGGAGAGTGAACCGAGGGCATCGAAGCAAGAACTGAAATTTTGAGGTAAGTAAGTTGAATCAATTCTTAGCAACTTTCATGAATGATGTGTAAGCTAAATTCGAGCGAAAATGTGTTAATCTCTAGGAAGAAGTAAGTGGAGTTGAACTGCTAAGCAAATCAGGGCAGCCGAAGTTATTTGAGGATAATTCTCAAATGAAGATGAATCATGGCCTGAAATTTTGAGGTAAGCTAGGAAACTCACTACTTTACAAGATTGTAGAAGGAGGGAAGTTCTGATTTTGGCTGTAATATGGTTTTAGCAGGATAAAGGAAGAGTTTGAAGGGAAAGAAGAAAACTGTGATATCAAGTGTCGCTAGACAGTGGTATCGCTAAGGAGCGGGAGAGTGAACAGCGGAACGGGTGTCGCTGATAAACACAAAGGAGCTTTGCATCTCACAACGCTCGCTGAAGTCTCGCTAGGTATCGTTCCTTAAGATGATATCGCTAGTCTAATTTACTCCAGTTTCGCTAGTGCAACACTCAGTAGTGTGAATCTCGCTGGTAGTCTCGCTAGTAACATAGAGTATCGCTAGTTATTAACATGCATACCTAATGATTTGAAAAAGGAGTTAAAAGGAAACCTAATATGAGAAATGTGTTTTACAGGCCAAGAAGAGCTCGGAAAAGCATACAATCCGCTCGGGGCCTAAGACAAACTGTGAGTGGCTCTCTAATTGTCCAAGGATCATCGTTATTAATGTATAAGTGAAAACGAATATATTATGTGAATTTATGTATGTGTGCTATCTAAATGCAGACCACGGCCGAAGGAACCTGTGTGAAGGCCTATGGAGATATGTGATACATAGTGCCGAGGGACCATGAGTGAAGGCACTAGTGAGATTGATTGAGATAGTTTCCAATGCCGAAGGACCTTGTGAGAAGGCATATGGAAATCAGTACATGAAAGCTCAGTGGTGAAGGACCATGAGTGAAGGCACTTGAGTGGTGAAATATATAACGGAACTCGGTGTTGAGGGACATTATGAGAAGGCACTTGAGCGTTGAAACACCGAAGGACTAAACGTGAAGGCGTATGAATGTATGAATACATGAATATATGAATATTAGGGACGGAATATTTGATATAAGGTTAATAGCGTTGAGCTTTGCTCCGCTGCTTTTTAGAAAGGTATCGATGTTATTTTGTTAACTGGCATGAGTTATCCAACAACTTGTACTAATAAGATACATGTAAGCACTAGCTTATAATGCTAAGTGTTGGGACAAGGCAAGAGAAATGTAGCCATGCATGGTTAGAGAAAAGTAGCCGAGAATGAAAGAGTTAGGCATGGGCCAAGACTATGCGTTGGTGAAAACAAAGAGGAGTATTGTTCTTTTGAGTGACCATGCGTTGAAGGTGAAAATCACGAAGAGTTATGAGCTGAAGCAGTCACTTGCATTGGAAGAGGAATTTATCATTGGCGTGGAAGGAAGTGTTTTTAACAACTATGCGTTGGTGAGGTTGCATGCATTAAGGTGTCCATGCGTTGGAGACGGACATAACTGATTGAGTTAGAGGCGTTGAGGACACCATGCGTTGAGAGTAGCCGTCTGCTAAGGGTGTTGATGGTGGGCTGCATCGAACACCTTACCTTGAATTGAGAAGGGAAACCCCGTGCGCCAGCCTGCATAAGAGAGTTAAGTCGGCAGTATATATAGGTGAATAAATTGAATATTTTATCATTTCTAGACATTTTCGAGAGCTTAAGTTGGTTCCATTTTTTAGACGTACAAGTAAAGGTAGAAGAAGGTGTTCTTGTGGATTTCGGGTAGAATTTTACTCGTTTTGATATCGAAATCTAAGCTAGATCATCACGTTATTAGCTAACGCACAAGCTGGACAGTATCGGATGTTTGGAGTGAAAAGAATCAAGGAGATCGAGTCTAAGGCTGAAATTTTAAGGTTAGTAAGTTAACTCAATTTTGAACAACTTTTGTGAAGGATGTTTGAGTTTAAAAGGAATAGAAATATATAAACTTTTAGCTGGAAGTAACTGATAAGGAATTTCTGTGCAATCTGTAGTAGTGCGGAGGAATCTAGCAATATCTGAAGAACAAGGACAAGTTAAGCTACGTAAATTTGAGGTAAGCTAGAAAACATATTACTCTACAAGTTTGTAGAAGGAAAGAAGTTCTAAATTTGGCTGGAAATATGATTTGTAACAGATAGAAGTGAGAATAAGAGGGAAGGCAGAAGCTGTGGAAGATAAGTATCGCTGGACTGCAAGTAACGCTAAGAGTTTAAGCGTGAGAAGCGAGACGGGTAACGCAGGTGTTGCTAGAAGCCTTGCATCACACAACTCTCACTGGGTCTCGCTGGATCTCGCTGATCAGGTGAGTGTTGCTAGTAGAATTGAATCTCTCTTGTTAAGATTTATTGATCAAATATGAATGGTTAAAGTTTATTGGTTATGGAAAGGAAGTTTAGGGAAGCTTAATCCAAGAAATGTGTATTTTCAGGCCAATAGGGAATAGGAAAGGTGTATAATCCATTCAAGGCCTAGAAAAGAGTTATGAGTGACACTTCTTTTCTTGTTTCAATAATTCTATTGTACATGTCAGTTTGGTTTTTCTTATTTATTGATGTTTTTGCTGAACGATATTGAAAAGCAGATTTATGGATTGATATTGATTTATGAAATGCCCTGTTTTCTTATGAAAGATTTGACTATGAACTGTTTTTTACAAGTATTGTATTAAACTAAAGGAAAAATGTTTTAGAGGAGACTCAATGCTAAAGGACATGAGAAGGCATGTGAGTTTCCCCGGGACCCAGTACTGATGGAGATGGAGAAGGTACTTGGGCAACCCGCCATGTTCCTATGTGCACATAGAGGTTATACGCTGGTGCGTTAAGTCTTGCTCCGCATCGAGTCTTATTTGTTTTCGACGTTGGGGCGTTGAGTTTTACTCCGCCTTAACTAAGGAAAAGTGTTGTAATCGTATTGTTTTATTTACGAATTGTTGAAAAACCATGTATGATTTGATAAGGCCATTTAAACGTGATTTAATCAATGAAAATGTGATGAATTCTATGTTTTACTCATGTTATCAAAATTTGTTTAAATCCTGATGATTTTCGAACTAAAAGAATTTGTTTAAAATTAGTCACTCACTGAGTTGTTAGCTTATGTTTTAAAGTTTTTCTTTCCCCTCCAAGTAGCAAGGACGTTCCCGGTGCTTTGCCTACTCCAACTCGCCCTGCTTAAGCTTCAAGTTTCAAGAAAATTGTTCTGTTTTGCAAAGTTGCTTGTATGTAAAACCTAATATAGGTGGCATGTAGACCTAGTTGTACATTTACTGGGAGTTGAAACATGATTTTGTATAAGGGCTTTATGGAAGAGTTGTATTCTGAATTATCGTTATGTATATAATTTCCTATACGTTATGGTTGGTATATATTAACGAGTGTTATGTATGTTGTAAACAGTATAAGACAAGTGTGTTAGTGGATAGTATGCGTCACAAAAGGGGTGATGTATGCTGTCTTCACATCTCTTCTCGGGTTGGGTAGAGTAGCCTGGGAGGGGGTGTGACAATACATATTAATGTTATAAACAGCATTAACTCAAAAATTAGATTGTAATTGGTATTTTAGTCACTCACTGGGCTTTAAGCTCACGCCTTTTTGTTTATGTTGTTTGTTTCAGATAGCGAGCGTGTCCGGGACGCCTAGCCTACAGAAGATCCTCGTCTGGGCTTATTTGGTTTTAGCTCTCTAGGATAGTTGTAAATATTCAATCTAAGTACATATTTTGTCATATATGATTTTGTAGCATAACGAGTGTGGGTTTTGTACTAGCTGCTGAACAAATACACTTGCATAACTTATGATTACCTTATAATGTTTTCACTAGTATAGAAGTTTGTCCATTTGATTCGGTTTATAATTGTGTTTCAAGATATAAGATGACGTATATATGTATAGGTTGCACCTACTCCTAGGTTAAGAGGGTAATCTGGGAGGGGGTGTGACAAGGTTAGTATTATCACGAGGCATAAACCAACAAATTAATCAAAATAAAATAAAATAAAATAAAATAAAAAAGAAATATATATATATATATATATATACATATATATATATATATATAATACAATAAAATAAAATATCAATAAATAAATAAATAATCAACCAAAAAATATGTAAGACCCTAACTCAGAGTTCTTAAGATGGCTAGTAAGAAAAGAAGTAAGACTAGTTGAATGCATGATATTAGGAAAAGAATGGATATTCCATTATAAGTGAGGATGAAGGATTGGAGGCATAGATGTATTTTGAGCATAGTCAGGTTAATGCATAGGTGGTAAAGCGTTAAAGTGTAGTACTTTAATTTAGAGGGAATTTGATATTGAATTTTGAAAAGGAAACAAGAATTTGGAAAAAGAGGAAACACATGGCTCACACTTAATCTTGGAAATGGGATTAGTTTTGGAGGGTGTTAAGCTAGAAAGAAAAGAGGAACCAAAGAACCTTAAGGCATGAGCAGCATGCATTGAAAGTTTATTATGCGTTACTAAGGATTTTGGTATTGATAAAGAAGTCTATGCCAAAAATAAGGACATTTAGTGTTTAAGGTAATTATGATCGAAGAGTTGCTATGCACTATCCGTTGAGGAGCTAAATTCCATGGTAAATGGAAATATAACTTTGATTTCGGGTAAACGTATAGGATGTAACCGAGAGCTTAAAGGGAAGAAAGTTGGACGCATGGTGCGATGCGGTAAGGTTGTAATGAGCGTTTGGGACATTGACGCCTAGTAGTAAGCGATGGAGAAATAGGTTCAAAGGTATTATGGCGAAGAGTAAAAGAAGTAAATGATGAAGCTAAAACCTTAAAGGAAATTCAGTGGATGCATAGAGGCAGTAAGATTGAATGAATAGTTTGTATATGTTGGGCATATGAGATAAGCTTATAAAAGCTAGGTGGCTTTATATAAAGTTGACACCTTATAAGCGAGAGGTTTTAAAAGGCATGTTAAGTATTGCATGCAAGGTGACGCTTGGATAAATACATGGTTGGTTAAGTTGCAGCGTGACATGTGAAAACAAGTGGCAGAAAGAGAGGAAAAGTAGTATGACCAGCCCTCTACTCCAAAGCTATAAATAGGACCTTGAGAGGAAATGAGTGACTGATGATGCTGAAGTGAGAATTCTTGATAGAAAGGAGAAATCCTTGCGTCCGTAGAAGAAGTCTGCAGCCAAGAGAGAAGATATTTTGACATCTTAGCTATAGCTTGTGATAAAGAAGTTGTCTTGCATCTAAAAGGGTCAGTCTTGCGTTTAAGACGAATGATGCGTTCAAGGTGAACGATGCGTCCAAGTTGGACCTTGCGCAGTCGACGCATCCAAAGAGAGAAGTAAAGAAGAGTTGGGAAGCACCTCGCGATAGCTATCAACCTTGGGTCCAAGGGCAGGGTTGCGACCAATCGAGCTGCCAGTGGAATATAAGGCCTTGCGTTCTAGGGTTAGAACACTACGTCCAAGAAGTTCGAAATAGAGGAGAAACTATCCTTAAGTGTTTAGTGAGTGACACTTTTCTTTCTTTAAAAATGTTTTATTGGAAATGTTATTCCGATTTTATTCCGAGCTATGATTTGAAGAAAAGTGTTCATTTGAAAAGCATGATGCTTAAATATATTTAGTTCACAAGGCATGCTTTATCTGTTTTCTATAAGTTGTTGAAAAGCATGTTGTGACATGTTGGTTTCTAAAATGTTTTAGAGGAGACTTAATGCTGAAGGACATGAAAAGGCATGTGAGTTTCCCCGGGACCCAGTACTGAGGGACATAAGAAGGTACATGGGCGACCCGCCATATTCCTATGTGCACATAGAGGTTGATATAGCTGGTGCGTCAAGTTTTCCTCTGCATCAATCCAGGAATGATTTCGACGTTAGGCGTGTTCAGTTTTGCTCCATCCCAACTAAGGATATTTTCGATGATGAGAGCGTTGAGTCTTGCTCCGCCTCAACTAAGGGAAATTGTTAAGAACAAACGGATTTTATGTACAACTACTCTGGAATGTATTTATGTGATTTGATTTAAAAGTTGAAAGTATGATTTTATAGAAATGATGTTTTGAATTAAGTATTTTGTGATGTAAAGATGATAACATGCCTGCTTTTGAACTAAATATAGTTTTACAAAATTTGTCACTCATTGGGCTTTTAGCTCACTATTCCATATGTTTTTCATTTTTCGGGTAGCATGACAGTTCCCGTTGCTGATTGAAGTCGAGGTTTGTCAAGAGTTAATGGTATCGCTGTCCTAGGAAGAGTGGTTAAAAAGGGCATAAGGGAAGTTCAACAGTGGAAGTCGATAATATGGTTGATGACTGCTGTCCTCACGCTCCGTCTCGGGCTATAGGAGGGTAGTTCGGGAAGAGGTGTGACATAATATACACCTCAAATTAAGATCTATCAATTCTAATGAATATTAAATAACAAAAATCGTTCTTTGGATCCCCGACAAATGGCGCCAAAAACTTGATGCGCACTTTGAGTGTTAATCGCAAGTGTATAGGTCAAGTTATAATATAAGACAGTGAAGTCCGAATATCGTTCCACTGGAGATCCAATTGTGAAGGTTTATGTTACTCAGCTACTTTAGAATCGAATCAATTTTATTTGAGGATTGGAATGGAAGTTGTTAATTATGGAAAATATAAACCAAATAAAGAAAGTAATAAAGTGAGAAACACAAGAGTCAAAGAGAGTTCTAGGGTAATGAATCATTGTTTATTTCATCATGCAATATTATAGATTTCATGGATTTTATTGTAATTCATATGCTTAAGTCTAGAAACTTAATTTCAAGTTATTTTCTCTAAAAAACAACCCTTTCTCATGCAACTCAATTGATTACTAATCTCTTGAAACCAATACAAATTACATGGCATTAAGAATAGTCTTTAGCAACTTTTGTTGTCAACCTAACTACTCTCGTGATAGATTAACAACAATTCATTGTTATAGATCAAGTTAAACATACAATCTCTCAATGATACATCTAACCTAACATGTGAAGATGGCCAATCCACAAGAATTAAACACAATAACAATGAAAAGCATAATTATTCCAACAAAACCATGAAAGTCTCCAAGATCAACATGAATTCATAAACAATTCATCAAAACCCTAAAACTAAAGAGTTTGGCCACTCATAGCTTGAAGCAACATGTTTAAGCAAAATAAACAAAGAAAGAGTGTAAAGAAAAGGAAACTCTACTGAAAGGAGGGTCTTGATTGAGGTAGCACCGTTGCGATCTCCTTGGCTCTCATGTCGAAATTCGAATGGCACCACGACTATCTCGAACTCTTTTCCTCTTCCTTGCTACTAACTCACTCTTTGAACTCTTTTATGAACTCTCCCCTCTTTAAGTTTGTAAATTGATAGTTGATTTCCGCCTTTTTTCAATCATTAGGGCTGCTGGAAACCCCCAAATTTATAGAGTTGGCCGCCCAAAAACTTACCAATAACCTATTTTCATTTAAGGAAAACTGGCACCGCGGCGCTATTGAAATTTTTGGAACGGCGCCACTCCTCAAAGTCATGGCCTTGCATTCCTCCTTTGGATTTATCACGGGACAACTAGGAAATTTGCCATTTTGCATTGTTTTGAGTGAAGTGGCGATTTGGCTTATTTGCACCTCAATGTTGTGAATGGCCTTACCATGACTTTGTACGGTGCTTTCCAATGTGGTGGTCCTTCCTCTTGATTCTTTTATGAACTCTATCATCAAGTCTGCAAAGTTGGACTTCTTTTCGGTGTGTGATGGACCTACATTGGATAAACCGGGAGGACCTTGCAAAATATTCCTATTGTTAGCATAAGAAAAGTTTTCATGGTTCCTCAAGTTAGGAAGGTAATGAGTTGGAAGTTGTTGGAAGTAGTCCCTAATTGTCTTGGGTATCTCCTCCGCCATCTCCTCATTTGATTGAGTGAAGTCCTTAGATTCCGTCTATAAGTCCTATCAATCTCGGGATCAAGAGGGAGGAGGTTAGTATTATCACGAGGCATAAATTGACAAATTAATCAAAATAAAATAAAATAAAATAAAATAAAAAAGGAAAAAATATATATATATAATACAATAAAATAAAATATCAATAAATAAATATATAATCAACCAAATAATATACACCTCAAATTAAGATCTATCAGTTCTAATGAATATTAAATAACAAAAACCGTTCTTTGGAACCCCGGCAACGGCGCCAAAAACTTGATGCACACTTTGAGTGTTAACCGCAAGTGTACGGGTCAAGTTATAATATAAGACGGTAAAGTCTGAATATCGTTCCACTGGAGAGCCAATTGTGAAGGTTTATGTTACTCAACTATTCTAGAATCAAATCAATGTTATTTGAGGATTGGAATGGAAGTTGTTAATTATGGAAAATATAAACCAAATAAGGAAAGTAATAAAGTGAGAAACACAAGAGTCAAAGAGAGTTCTAGGGTAATGAATCCTTGTTTATTTCATCATGCAATATTATAGATTTCATGGATTTTATTGTAATTCATATGCCTAAGTCTAGAAACTTAATTCCAAGTTATTTTCTCTCAAAAACAACCATTTCTCATGCAACTTGATTGATTACTAATCTCTTGAAACCAATACAAACTACATGGCATTAAGAATAGTCTTTAGCAACTTTTGTTGTCAACCTAACTACTCTCGTGATAGATTAACAACAATTCATTGTTATATATGAAGTTAAACATACAATCTCTCAATCATACATCTAACATGACATGTGAAGATGGCCAATCCACAATAATTAAACACAATAACAATGAAAAGCATAATCATTCTAACAAAACCATGAATGCCTACAAGATCAACATGAATTCATAAACAATTCATCAAAACCCTAAAACTAAAGAGTTTAGCCACTTATAGCTTGAAGCAACATGTTTAAGCAAAATAAACAAAGAAATAGTGTAAAGAAAAGGAAACTCTACTGAAATGAGGGTCTTGATTGAGGTAGCACCGTTGCGATCTCCTTGGCTCTCACGTCGGAATTCGAATGGCACAACAACTATCTCGAACTCTTTCCCTCTCCCTTGCAACTAACTCACTCTTTGAACTCTTTTATGAACTCTCACTCAATTCTCTCCTTTTTGTGCCTCTTTAGGTCTGTAAATTGATAGTTGATTTCCTCATTTTTTTCGATCATTAAGGCTGCTGGAAACCCCAAAATTTATAGAGTTGGCCGCCCAAAAACTTACCAAAAGTAACCTATTTGATTGGAAAGTAGTTGTTATACTTTGATAAGGCTGCCAAGCGTTGAAAGGTGTTGCTAAGCGTTGATGAGAATAATTTGAATTGGAAAGTAGTTGCATGAAATAGGCTATAGCTATGCTGTCACACCCCCTCCCAGATTTCCTACATAACCTGAAAGAAGATGTGAGGACAGCATACATCACCCCTCTTATGAACCATACCATCCATTTCTCCAAACTGATCTTGTGAGTTCACAACATACATATTGCTCCTTCATACATCCAAAACCATAACATATAGGAATTTATATACATGTCGATAATTCAAATTTACAACTCATCCAAAAGGCACTTATACAAACCATATTTCAACTCCCCGTAAATGTACAACTAGGTCTACATGCCACCTATAAAATGTTTTACATACATACAACTCTTTAAAACAGGACAGATTTTCTGGAAACTCGAAGCTTAAGTAGGGCGAGTTGGAGTAGGCAAAGCACCAGAACGTCCTTGCTACCTGGAGGGGAAAGAAAACTTGAAAACATAAGCTAATAGCCCAGTGAGTGACTAATTTTTAAACAAAACGGTTACTGTCACACCCTCTCCCAGATTACTCTCTTAACCCAAGAGTAAGTGCAACCTATACATATATGCATTATCTTGTATACTGAAGCATAATTTAAAACCTAATCAAATGTACAAACTTCTATACTGATGAGAACATTATAAGGTAATCATTAGTTATACATAAGGTTTCTCAGCAAATAATTTATCATACAGGTGTACTTGTTGGACATATGTTCAAAACCCTACACTCGTTATGCCACAGTGATCATATACAACAAAATATGTGCTTAGACTGGGTAATTACAACTATCCTAGAGTACTAAAGCCAAGTAAGCCCAGACGAGGATCTTCTGTAGGCTAGGCGTCCCGGACACGCTCGCTACCTGAAACAGAGAACAATAAACAAAAGGCGTGAGCTTAAGCTCAGTGAGTGACTAAACTATCAGTTACAATTCAATCCTCGAATTCATGCTGATCATAAATGTAAGCCCCGTACTTGTTATTAAGAGAAAGTAAGTAAAAAGAAATCATGGGGCAAGTAAGTAAAGAAAATTTGCTAAGTTGGGGGAGAGTGAAAATGGTTAAGTGTTGGCCATGAGATGAGTGACCATGCGTTGAAGGATGTTTAAGATTGACAAGAGTTGCCGCTAATAAGCATGTGTTGAAGAGGGCAGCTCGGCGGGGAAAAAGATGTGAAGGGAGAAGGGCGCCATATGCGTTAATAGAAATATGCGTGGAAGGCTACTATGTGCTAGAAGTTGGCATCGCTATGCGTTGAGATAGCCAATGCGAAGGGTATGCGTCGGACATAGAAAAGTGGCCAAAAGGGCCATGTGGTAATCAGCTATCCGGCGTGGAGCAATCAGTGGCATAGTAAGTGGAGACTATGCGTTGCCGAAGCCATGCGTGGAAGGTGGCGCTGGCTAATTCTAGAAGGAGGATGAAGTTAGAGCTAGTAAGTCGGTGATTTATATTGAGATATAAAGGAGTGCATCGAATAATTAAGCCTTTTGGATACATTTTCGAATTCAGATTAACTCTATTTCGCAGACGAACAACGAGGAGAGGTAGAAGAAAGTACTTGAATAGAAATTGAGTAGAAATCCGATCAGTTTCGTGATGATTTTGAAGCTGGAACCAGAAGCTTGATTGTTGCTGATAGACTTGAACACCAACCAGTGTTTGAAGGATAGTGAACTGAGGGCGTCGAAGCAAGAACTGAAATTTTTGAGATAAGTAAGTTGAATCAATTCTTAGCAACTTCCATGAGGGATGTATAAGCTAAAACCGAGTGAAAATGTGTTAATTTCTAGGAAGAAGTAAGCAGAGTTGAACTGCTAAGCAAAGCAGGACAGCCGAAGTTATTTGGGAATAATTCTCAAATAAAGATGAATCATGACCTGAAATTTTGAGGTAAGTTAGAGAACTCACTACTTTACAAGATTGTAGGAGGAAGGAAGTTCTGATTTTGGCTGTAATATGGTTTTTAGCAGGATGATGGAAGAAGTTTGAAAGGAAGGAAGGAAACTGTGATATCAAGTGTCTCTAAATAGTGATATCTCTAAGGAGCGAGAGAGTGAGTAGCAGAACGGGTGTCGTTGATAAACACAAAGGGCTCTGCGTCTCACAATTCTTGCTGAAGTCTCGCTAGGTATCGCTCCTTAAGATGATATCGCTAGTCTAATTCACTCCAGTTTTGCTAGTGCAGCACCCAGTAGTGTGAATCTCGCTGGTAGTCTCGCTAGTGACATAGAGTATCGTTAGTTATTAACATGCATACCTAATAATTTTGAAAAAGGAGTCCAAAGGAAACCTAATATGAGAAATGTGTTTTACAGGCCAAGAAGAGCTCAAAAAAGCATACAATCCGCTCGGGGCCTAAGACAAACCGTGAGTGGCTCTCTAAGTTGTCCAAGGATCATCGTTAATAATGTGCAAGTGGAAGAGAATATATAATAGGTGAATTCCTATATGTGTGCTATTTAAATGCAAACCATGGTTGAAGGACCCTGTGTGAAGGCCTATGGAGATATATGATACATAGTGCTGAGGGACCATGAGTGAAGGCACTTGTGAGATTGATTGACATAGTTTCTAATGTCGAGGGACCTCGTGAGAAGGTATATAGAAACCAGTATATGATGGCTCAGTGCTGAGGGACCATGATTGAAGGCACTTGAGCAGTGATTTAATATTGAGACTCAGTGCTAAGGGACAATATGAGAAAGGGATAAGCACTTGAAAAGTGCTTTCTATTCTCTCAAATTAAGGGAGTTTATATTAGATTTCACTTGTTTGCTAGTGGTTTTCAGGTTAAAATGAGGAAAATTAGAAGAAAAGACTAAAAGATCAAAATCGAGCAAGAATACCGCGAGAAAGAGCTGAAAAACCCAAAATGGCAGAAATTGGGGCAGCGCCGTGGCAGAAGAGCAAGTTTTTCTGGACACAGACCTAGTGCCACGGCGCTCTCCACGGCGCTCTCCAACATTGTCACTAGCATTGTGGCGCCAGTTTTCCTTAAATGAAAATTGATATTTTTGGTAAGTTTTTCGGCGGCCAAACTCTACAAATTTAGGGGTTTCCAGCAGCCCTAGGCATCAAAATCAAATCAAGGAAGTGCAGACCTAAAGAGGCACAAAAAGGAGAGAATTGAGTAAGAGTTCAAAGAGTGAGTTAATTGCAAGGAAGAGGAAAAGAGTTCGAGATAGTCGTGGTGCCCTTCGAATTCCGACATGAGAGCCAAGGAGATCGTGACGGTGCTACCTCAATCAAGAGCCTCTTTTCAGTAGAGTTTCCCTTTCTTTACACTCTTTCTTTGTTTATTTTCTCAAACATGTTGCTTCAAGCTATGAGTCACTAAACTCTTTAGTTTTAGGGTTTTGATGATTTGTTTATGAATTTATGTTGATCTTGTAGACTTTCATGGTTTTGTTGGAATGATTATGCTTTTCATTGTTATTGTGTTTAATTCTTGTGGATTGATCATCTTCACATGTTAGGTTAGATGTATGATTGAGAGATTGTATGTTTAACTTGATCTATGACAATGAATTGTTGTTAATCTATCACGAGAGTAGTTAGGTTGACAATAAAAGTTGCTAAAGACTATTTTTAATGCCATGTAATCTTGTATTGGTTTTAAGAGATTAATAATCAATCGAGTTGTATGAGAAAGGGTTGGTTTTTAGAGAAAATAAATTGGAATTAAGTATCAAGACTTAGGCATATGAATGACAATAAAATCCATGAAATCTATAATATTGCATGATGAAATAAACAAGGATTCATTACCCTAGAACTCTCTTTGACTCTTGTGTTTCTCACTTTAATACTTTCCTTATTTGGTTATATATTCCATAACTCATAATTTTCAAATTCAATCCTCAAATAAAATTGATTCAACTCTAGAATAGCTAAGTAACTTAAACCTTCACAATTGGATCTCCAATGGAACGACATTCGGACTTAACCGGGGATCCAAAGAACGGTTTTTGTTATTTAATATTGGAGGTGTATATTATTTGGTTGATTATTTATTTATGTATTGATATTTTATTTTATTGTATTATATATATATATATTCCTTCTTTATTTTATTTTATTTTGATTAATTTATCGGTTTATGCCTCGTGATAATACTAACCTCCTCCCTCTTGATCCCGAGATTGATAGGACTTATAGAAGGAATCTAAGGGCTTTACTCAATCAAACTGAGGAGATGGTGGAGGAGATACCCAAGGCAATTAGGGACTACTTTCAACCCATGTTACCGGCAAATCAACCCGGAATAATGAATGTGCCCATCAATGTCAACAATTTTGAGTTGAAACCGGGATTGATCCAAATGGCTAGAGAGCTAGCCTTTAGAGGAAGAACCAATGAAGATCCTCACAAGCACTTGCGATCCTTCTTGGAGATATGCGGAACGGTAAAGATGAATGGCGTTTCTAATGATGCTATACAACTAAGACCTTTTCCTTTCTCTCTACAGGACCGTACAAAAGATTGGTTGGAAACCATCCCCCCGGATAGCATTACAACGTGAGAGATCTTAGCTCAAGCTTTCTTGAAGAAATATTTTCCACTGGCTAAATCTCAAAGACTAAGGACGGAGATTTGAACATTCCGCCATCTTGAGGATGAACAATTATATGAGGCTTGGGAGAGGTATAAGGATCTCTTGAGAAGGTGCCCTCAACATGGTTACTCGGATTGGTTGCAAATTCAACTCTTCTACAATGGATTAGCAAGCTCAACCAAATCCATCTTAGATGCAACCGCCGGAGGATCAATCTTCTCCAAGAATTCTCAAGAAGCCTACACCATACTAGAAGACTTGGCCAATACATCTTACAATTGGCCATGTGAACGGGCTTCTCCAATCATCCCAAAAGCTGCCGGATTGTATGAGGTGGATGAGGGAAACTCACTCAAAGCCCAAATGGCTTCCCTTACTAATGCTCTTTCTAAATTAACTGCAGGAGGCCGAGCTCAAACAAATCCACCATCTATAGCCCCTGTTGCTGCTTTGGCATCGGAGATGGCCACACAAAAGGAGTTGGAACAAGGAGATAATGAGAAGGCCAACTATGTTGATAGAGGACATTATAGAGGCCACCAACACCAACAACTTCCAGCTCATTACCATCCTAACTTGAGGAACCATGAAAACTTTTCTTATGCTAACAATAGGAATGTTTTGCAAGGTCCTCCTGGTTTACCCAATATAAGTCCATCACACACCGAAAAGAAGTCCAACTTAGAAGACTTGATGATAGAGTTCATAAAAGAATCAAGAGGAAGGACCACCGCATTGGAAAGAACCGTACAAAGTCATGGTGGGCATTCATAACATTGAGGTGCGAATAAGCCAAATCGCCACTTCACTCCAAACAATGCAAAAGGGCAAATTTCCTAGTTGTCCTGAGATAAATCCAAAGGAGGAGCGCAAGGCCATGACTTTGAGGAGTGGGAAAAGGCTATCCACTCCCTTGATCATGGATGAGGATGATGAGCAAGAGGTAGATGACACTATCCAAGAGCAATTTTAGAAGATGAATCGAATATCTTAGAAAATGAGGTAAAGGTAAAAGAGTCAACATCTTCAAGTAAGTCATCTAACCCTCTACCCGTTTTATCTAATACTATGCCATATCCTCAACGTTTTAAAAAGAAAGAAAATAGACTCCCAATTTGCTAAATTTCTTGAGTTGTTCAAAAAGCTTCACATTAACATCCCATTTGCTGAGGCTTTAGAGCAAATGCGCAACTATGCTAAATTCATGAAAGATGTCTTGTCTAAAAAGAAAAAGTTTGGGCAATATGAGATGATTAGCATGACTGAGGAATGCAGTGTTGTGCTGCAAAAGAAGCTACCACAAAAATTGAAAGATCCAGGGAGTTTTACTATACCCTGCACTATTGGTTCTTTAAATGTTACTAGAGCTCTTTGTGATCTTGGTGTCACACCCCCTCCCAAGTTCACCTACTTAACCTGAAAGGGGACGTGAGGATAGTACACATCACCCCTTTGCGATGCATACCATCCATCCCTTCACACACATCCTGAACTATTCAAAATAAATTTCACATTCTAAGTCATTTAAATATCACATATAGGCATGTATAAACAAGTCAACCCACTTCTTCAACTCATTCATATGTTCTATTACAATCCATGGTTCAATCTCTTACAATTATACACGTATATCTACATGCCATCTAATAGAGGTTTAACATACAACAACACTTCCACAAGTCAGGCTTTTCTAAATCTCGAAGCTTAAGCAGGGCGAGTTGGAGTAGGCAAAGCACCTGGAACGTCCTTGCTACCTGGAGGGGAAAGAAAACATTGAAAACATGAGCTAAAGGCCCAGTGAGTGACCATTTTAACAAACCATTTTGTTCGGAAATCATCAGTGGTAAACTGAGTTCAACGTCAACATAAAACATGCAATTACTTCCAAATACATTAGTTAAAACAACTTAATTGCCCTTATCAATTCGTACAGGATTTTTATTTAATAAATCATACGAAAACAGTTGAAGTGCAATACTTTTCCCTTAGTTGAAGTGGAGCAAAACTCAACACCCCAACGTCGAAAACATATAAGGCTCGATGCGGAGCAAGACTCAACGCACCAGCATATAACCTCTATGTGCACATAGGAATATGGCGGGTTGCCCATGTACCTTCTCATGTCCTTGAGTACTGGGTCCCGGGGAAGTTCACATGCGTTATTAGCATTGATCCTCCTCTTAAACATTTATAGGCGGGTTGCCCAAGTGCGGGGTCCCGGGGAAGTTCACATGCTTATTAGCATTGATCCTCCTCTTAAACGTTTTTCTTTTAAGAAGTAACAGTTCATACAAACAAATCATATGCAATCATTTATAAGAACTCAGGGCAACGATATTTTATCAATAACATTTCATAAACATACTTTTCAATAACTTAAAGAACATAAAGTATGCTTCATAGATCATTTGATCACAAAATCGTATTCCATTGGAAAACAGGACTAACATATATAACAAAGATTGCTTTAGGGTGTCACTCACAACTCTTTCTAGGCCTTGAATGGGTTATAAGCCCTTCCTATCTCCTTTTGGCCTGAAACAAACATTTTCCTTTGTTACACTTCTTTTCTATTCATCAAACATAAACAACAACTCATCATATACTTAATATTTAGAGCTAGGTATGCGATTCAGCTATCATTAGTTCATTCTCAAGCTTTAAGCACTAAAGCTATTACTTCTAGCCGCTCCTTACCCTTCTATTGAACTCCAATTTAGAGGACACTTTGTATACAGCTCATTCTTGCTAATAATCCAATGTTTGAACTTTATCTTTCTCTTGACAGAGCTAACTGCTACAGCTTGGGTCTCTTTGCTTAAGCCCTGTTAAAAACGCATTTCCAATTCATATTAAGACTTCTTCCCTTCTACAAACTTGTAAAGAATCAAGTCCCACAGCTTACCTCAAAATCTCAAGCCTTGACTCTTAATCGTTCTTCAGTTATGCCAGAATTACTTCGCGTTGCACCAGTTGCACAACAGTTCTGTTGCTGCTGCTTTTATCTAGAAATTCATATGATTAACTTCACTTTCAGCTTAACCATCCTTCATAAGACTTGTTAGGAATTATGTTAACTTACTAACCTCAAAATTTCAGCTCTAAACTCGGCTTCCTCGAGTCGTTCTACTCCAAACATCGACCACTGATCAATTTGTGCGTCTGCAAATCAAACTTCTATTTCAGTTCTGATTTTGGCACCAAAATGAGTGGAGTTTCGCCCGAAACTATAAGAACACCTTCCTCTGCTCTCCTTTGTGGTTTCTCTGAAAGATGGGACCGACTTAAGTTCTTGAAATGTCTGAAATGATTAAACTCACCTATATATACTGCCGACTTATGCATCACAAGTACCAAGATGATAATGCCGACTTACTCACCCGCAGACTGGTGCTAGTCTTCTCCTCAACGCAGGGTACTCATGTCTAAATTTTCCTTCAGCGCCTTCAGCACTCATCCTTCTCAGCGCATAGTGTTCTCGGCGCCTCCTACCTCCGACGCATACATAGATAGTCTTACACACACTAGCTTTATCGCATCAAGACCTTTCTGTCTTGGACGCAATGTGGCTCCAGCGCATGGCTGTCTTCGACACATGGTGGCGCCTTCAACGCATAGTGACTTCAACACATGCTCTAAGTATATTTCTTCTCCAAACAATTATCATTTATTCTTCGACATGACCACTACTTCAACTCACAGCCCTTCACGACTTACTTAACAACGCATGATTGCCAAGATATTTCAGCTTCCACTTCATTCATCAACGCATGGTCTTAGCCAATACTTAACCGAAATTTCACCCCCTTCTTGGCTACTTCTCGGCTATTCTCCTTCTGACGACGCATAAAACCATAACCTCAAACGCATAGCTCTCCCAACACTTGGTATTGCAAGTCAGTGCTTACGCTTGGTGCTTCTATTAATTTGATGCCTTTACCTGTCTATAGGAAGCTTAGCATTGGAGAGGTGCAACCTACCACCATCACCTTGCAACTTGCTGACAGATTGTTAGCCTATCCTAAAGGTATTGTTGAAGATGTATTGGTTAAAGTTGACAAATTCATCTTCCCTGCAGATTTTGTAGTACTGGACATGGAGGAAGACTCTGAGATTCCTATCATACTTGGGAGGCCATTCCTAGCAACTGGAAAGGCTATCATAGATGTCCAACAAGGGAAGTTGACTCTAAGGGTAAATGATGAGAATGTGGTATTTGATATTTACAAGTCCTTGAGTCATCATGATGAGAGTAGTCCTTGCCATGCTATAGACATAATTGATCATACTATTTTTAAGCATGTAGAAGTTATGTTGGCTAGTGACCATCTAGAACAAACCATAATGGATGTTGAGAATGAAGATACAATTTTTGATGAAATAGCCTTTTATGCTAGGTGGTTAGATAGTTTGCCAATATTTTCTAAAATGGATAGACCTATACCTTTGGCTCCCTTGCATGTGGTGAATGATATTGAGAACACTAAGCTTGAATTAAAGGTGTTACCTCCTCACTTAAAATATGCATTCTTAGATGATTTATCTTCTTTTCCTGTTATAATATCTTCTGATCTTAATCTTGGGGAAGAAGAAAAATTGTTGAGAGTATTAAGGGATCATAAGTCTGCCATTGGTTGGTCTACTGAGGACCTTAAAGGTATTAGTCCATCGGTCTATATGCACAGAAACTTGATGGAAGATACCTTTAAACCATCGGTAGAGCACCAAAGGAGACTTAATCCCACCATGAAGGAGGTAGTTAAGAAAGAAGTGCTCAAACTTTTGAATGCAGGAATCATATATGCCATATCTGACAGTCCATGGGTAAGTCCTGTTCAAGTGGTACCCAAGAAAGGTGGTATGACTGTGGTTAAGAATGAAAAAGATGAAACGATAGCTACTAGAACTGTAACAAGATGGCGTGTATGCATTGATTATAGGAAGTTGAATAAGGCTACTAGGAAAGATCATTTTCCCCTTCCTTTTATAGATCAAATGCTTGATAGACTTGCAGGATATTCTCATTATTGCTTCCTAGATGGATACTCAGGTTATAATCAAATTGTCATTGCTCCTGAGGATCAAGAAAAGACAACATTTACATGTCCTTATGGGACATTTGCCTTTAAGAGAATGCCATTTGGTTTACGTAATGCCCCTGCCACTTTTCAACTTTGTATGATGCTATTTTTTAGGGGCTCATTAAAGATATAATGGAGGTTTTTATGGATGATTTTTCTGTATTTGGGTCTTCATTTGATTCTTGTCTTGCTAATCTAACTCGTGTTTTGCAGAGGTGTCAAGATGCTAACCTTGTTCTAAACTGGGAGAAGTGTCACTTCATGGTGAAGGAAGGCATCGTCCTGAGACACAAAGTCTCTCAAAAGGGATTGAAGGTGGATAGGGCTAAAATAGCCGCCATTGAACAACTGCCACCCCCCAACAATGTGAAAGGAGTCAGAAGCTTCCTAGGGCATACTGGGTTTTATTGGAGATTTATTAAAGATTTTTCTAAAATTGCTAAACCCTTGAGTAATTTGCTAGAAAAGGAAGCTAAGTTTATCTTTGATGATGCATGTTATTAGCTTTTAATACTTTGAAGGAAAAAATGTTGCTATTATTTTGTATGTGTAAATTGTCCTAACGCAAAGTGTTAAATGATGTGTTTATGCGTTCAACATACCATGTTTTGAGCATGCTATGCCTCTTACTACTATGCGTTGGTGGTCTTGTCAAGTTTTCCTATCCTTTACCCAAGTATAAGCAAAGGACTAGGTATTCTCGGCGAGTCCGAGGTCGAACACAGGGATTATATTGATTAAATTTTCAATTGAACTTCATGCGTTACAGTGGTAACCAATAAATAGTTCAGAGAGTTGATTTTAATCTAAAGAAAGCAATTGTTTGTACACTAGACTAAAAATTGTGGAATATGGAAAGCATGCGACACAGCAAGTTCAGCTAAAGATGTGTGTGAATGGATAAAGAAAGGGTTCGGGTTGATTAACATCTAACATCGGAAATGCACAGTAGTATTCTATTTATACTTGCGACTCTTCTCCCGGTTGTCAGCCGCTATGCGTTATATGTCTATAATGCATAGGAGAGTGTTAAGAACCAAGGTTATCCCCATAGACAGGCAATACAACTTGGTCCTTGTCAATTGAGTTCCACAATCACTTACCCTCTCGAGTAGTTTGATTATTACTACTTATATCGATTTGTCAGATGGACATAAGCATCGGATTAAGCTCGTAGTTGACAAGATAAAATAGTTACACTGTGGTTCCTAGTTAGATGCTAACGCAACCCTAGACCCTTGAGTGATTAGTTACTCATGGTTTGAAAGTAAAAAGCGGAAAGTTTAGAGAAATGAGTAGACATGGAAGATAATTATATTGATGAAATGAAATACAACTTTAGATGAGCTCAATGTCTTGACACAAATCTAAAATCAAGATAGAATAATAAGAAAGAAAGCAGGGAAAGGCGTCAATGTTTTGAGTCGCCCGGATGGAAGCATGAGGCTATGCTGTGAAGTGGTCCGACAGAGGGAAGACTCTTCTCTCTCGAGCTATTCGTCTCCGGTTGAAGTCTGGAGAGGACTCTGCTGTCACTTATGGAGTTCCTCCGAGAATCAACAACCCTTTTTCATCTGGCGGAGCTGCCCTTTTATAAATGATGCGTTCGCAATTAATGGCAAATCTGCTTGATTGGCGGCGAGATTGATACTATGAGTCCATCTCGCCTGATTGCGTGATTCTCGGGTCAATTAAGATCCACCACTTTGGCAACAAATCATGTTCGTCAATCATCCGTCAATCTCTCAAGAGTCTGCTTTGATTCTCAGCGCCTTGCATTAATGGTCGTCTATGCGTCCATGAATAGATTGCCTGATGTCAACGCGGCGTAGGTTGCTAATGCGTAGTCTTGCGTTGAGTTGTTGTTAACGCATCTTCAGGTTGTTTGCGTTCCGTTCAGATCATGCGTCCATGAAGAACAGATTGCTAATGCGTCGTCCTGCGTTAAGACGTCATCAACGCATCGTTTGCATTCTTGCGTTAAAACATGCGTTTTAGGCTCAAAAAGTGGTAAAATCATTTATCTTCATAGAAATACAAGAGTATAACGCAAAGGAAGATTTATTAAAAAAAATCACATAAACTGCCGCATGCTTCTCTATTTAATCTCTATTTATCTAAGAGAAAGGCTATTATAACTTGTATTTCTACAAGTTATCAAAAAACTAATTTCTGCACCTACTATTGTTGTACCAGAATGGAGTCAATCTTTTGAAATCATGTGTGATGTTAGTGACTATGCTTTAGGAGCTATTTTAGGCGAACGTAAAGATAACATGTTTAGGGCAATTTACTATGCTAGTAGGACTCTTGATAACACTCAACAGAAATACACTACTACTGAAAAAGAACTACTAGCTGTTGTGTTTGCCCTTGATAAATTTAGACCATATTTGCTTGGCTCGAAAATAGTGGTGCATACTGACCATGCTGCTTTAAAGTATTTGTTTGTTAAGAAAGATTCCAAACCTAGGTTAATGAGGTGGATATTATTGTTACAGGAATTTGACTTAGAAATCAAAGACAGGAAAGGATGTGAAAATGTGGTTGCAGACCACTTGTCTAGAATTGAGAATGGGGATGCTACATCATGGCCCCCAATTGTTGAGATGTTCCCAGATGAACAACTGTATGAGGTAAAAGATAGTTTGCCTTGGTTTGCTGACATAGTTAACTATCTTGCAGAAGGACATTTGCCACCTGACATGAACTCTCAACAAAAGAAGAGATTCTTGCACAATGTTAAATCTTACCATTGGAAGGACCCACTCTCTACAAGGTTTGTGCTGACAATATGATACGGAAGTGCGTGCCTCAAGAGGAAGTGGTAAGTATTCTAAATTCATGTCATGCCTCCCCCTATGGAGGTCACTTTGGACCCACTAGAACTACATCCGAGGTACTTCCGTTAGGATTTTATTGGCCATCCCTTTTCAAGACAACATGTGATAGGTGCCAACGTACTGGCAATATTTCTAGACAACATGAGCTACCAATGAAACCTATCTTGGAAGTGGAGCTCTTTAACGTTTGGGGTATTGACTTTATGAGGCCGTTCCCTATTTCTTCTGATGGCTACCTATATATTCTAGTTGCAATAGATTATGTATCCAAGTGGGTAGAAGCCATAGCCACTAGGACCAATGATGCTCGCACTGTTTTAAAATTCCTGCATAAAAACATTTTCACACGTTTTGGTACACCTAGAGCTATTATTAGTGATGAGGGTTCTCACTTTTACAATAAATTGTTTGAATCCATGATGCAAAAATATAAGGTTAATCATAAAATTGCTACAGCTTATCATCCTCAAACTAATGGCCTTGCTGAGTTATCTAATAGGGAAATCAAGCGGATTTTGGAAAAGACAGTTAAGACCAATAGGAAGTATTGGGCCCTTAAGCTCGATGATGCACTGTGGGCCTACCGCACAGCGTTCAAAAATCCAATTGGTACTTCACCGTACAGGTTAGTGTTTGGAAAGGCTTGTCACTTATCGGTAGAGCTCGAGCATAGAGCTTATTGGGCCATCAAGAAGCTGAACATGGATTTTGAGAAGGTCGGTGAGAAACGCCTCTTAGAACTCAATGAGATGGAGGAGTTTCGTGCTTAAGCTTATGAGAATGCCAAACTGTACAAAGAACGAACAGCGAGATGGCATGACAAGAAGATCACCCAACAGACCTTCCTTCCTGGAAAAAGAGTATTACTTTTCAACTCACGTTTACGCTTGTTTCCAAGAAAGCTTAGGACACGATGGTCGGGACCCTTATCATTGTCAAGATATCACCACACGGAGCCGTGGAATTGCAAAACAATGATGGAACAACCTTCAAAGTGAATGGTCAACGATTGAAGCACTACATTGGTGATGAAGAACGCCGATTTGAGAACCTGGCCTTCATTGCATGATCCATTGGTTTGGTCTAGCTAGAAGACGTTAAACCAAGCGCTCATTGGGAGGCAACCCAACTTTATTGCTTTCTTTATTTTTCTTTTTATTTTATTTTCAATAAACCTTGTAGTCACTCATATGCTTTATCTCTCAGGAACTTGGTTCATCACACAAAGTACTCCTTACACCAAGCCTGTTTGGTGGCTTCCCGCTTGCCCCCAGGCTCGTTCTTTCTTTGTTAGATGCTCTTATGCATTTGGGACAATGCATGATTCTAAGTTTGGGTGGAGGTGTCTTTCGTACTTTTGTGTGTTTTCTTATCCTGCTATGCATGTTAGTGAAGGTTTTAATGAGCATATGCATGCCAATTTTTTGAAAAAAAAAAATTTTGAAAATTTTGGAGCTTTCAAAGTTAATGGGAATGTTGTTTAGGGTCGTGTGCCTTGATATTGATTGCCCATGATGCGATTCGAATTTGCATGATAGATAACTTATTATGGAAATAGAATAGCACTATCTTGAGTTAAATACAGTTAAGTCCCTCTTAAAATTTCCCATATTCTTGAGCACGTAGCCACTTTAAATTAAAATCTTTAATTGAAAAAAGGATTAAGCTGGGTATATTTGGTTGTCACTCCGAAAGGCCCCATCGGTTAGAGTGTGGAAATGCATGATAGCTTGTAATCTTAGACTAAGGAAAAAGAAAAGAGTATACATGCCTTGTGAAAAGAAAAAGTGTACACAAAATGTATGAGCTTTATTTGTCTAACTTTTTAAATGTTAAACTTGTAATGAGTATGCATGGATAGGGGTAAAAAGAGCTGCCTTTGCTGTGATCAGTAAGGACGCCTGAGAATTGACTAGGTACGAGTCCCTACAATGAATGTGTGAAAGCTAGTGCCTCTAGGTAAAAGAATGCAAGTTTAGGGCCCATGAAAAAAAATATGATTGAAAGGCTCCTTAGTGGACATATTACTCACTTGAAATGTATGAAAGCTGGAAGATTGGTGCATGAGCTAGAGTAGGGGGAAAACTAAAGAAACTTTCTTAAGTCCTAATTTGAGTTTTAGTATTTTAAATTGAAGGAGGCTTGCACACACACACATGGGAGATAGCAAGATTTGGCCTTGAATGATTATAACAATATAGATATGCTTGCATGTTTCTACTTAAGCTCTAAATGTTATTCTCTGAGACATGAGTCAATTGCATACTTCTTCATCTAAACTCCCTATTATTTGATTTTATTCTTTGCTCGGGACTAGCAAATCTCTAAGTTTGGGAGTTTATATTAGATTTCACTTGTTTGCTAGTGGTTTTCAGGTTAAAATGAGGAAAATTAGAAGAAAGGACTAAAAGATCAAAACCGAGCAAGAATACCGCGAAAAAGAGCTGAAAAACCCAAAATGGCAGAAATTGGGGCAGCGCCGCGGCGCTTGAACGGCTCTGCCGTGGCGCTAAAACCCGAGAGCAAGTTTTTGGGGACGCAGACCTAGTGCCACGACACTCTCCAACAGCGTTGCGGCGCTCTTCCAAAATTGTCACTAGCGTCGCGGCGCTATAGACCAGTGCGGCGGTGCCAGTTTTCCTTAAATGAAAATTGATATTTTTGGTAAGTTTTTGGGCGGCCAAACTCTATGAATTCGAGGGTTTCCAGCAGCCCTAGGCATCAAAATCAAATCAAGGAAGTGCAGACCTAAAGAGGCACAAAAAGGAGAGAATTGAGTGACAGTTCAAAGAGTGAGTCAGTTGCAAGGAAGAGGAAAAGAGTTCGAGATAGTCGTGGTGCCCTTCGAATTCCGACGTGAGAGCCAAGGAGATCGTGACGATGCTACCTCAATCAAGAGCTTCTTTTCAGTAGAGTTTCGCTTTCTTTACACTCTTTCTTTGTTTATTTTGCTCAAACATCTTGCTTCAAGCTATGAGTGGCTAAACTCTTTAGTTTTAGGGTTTTGATGATTTGTTTATGAATTTATGTTGATCTTGTAGACTTTCATGGTTTTGTTGGAATGATTATGCTTTTCATTATTATTGTGTTTAATTCTTGTGGATTGGCCATCTTCACATGTTAGGTTAGATGTATGATTGAGAGATTGTATGTTTAACTTGATCTATGACAATGAATTGTTGTTAATCTATCACGAGAGTAGTTAGGTTGACAATAAAATTTGCTAAAGACTACTTTTAATGCCATGTAATTTTGTATTGGTTTTAAGAGATTAATAATCAATCGAGTTGCATGAGAAAGGGTTGTTTTTTAGAGAAAAATAAATTGGAATTAAGTATCTAGACTTAGGCATATGAATGACAATAAAATCCATGAAATCTATAATATTGCATGATGAAATAAACAAGGATTCATTACCCTAGAACTCTCTTTGACTCTTGTGTTTCTCACTTTAATACTTTCCTTATTTGATTATATTCTCCGTAACTCATAATTTTCAAATTCAATCCTCAAATAAAATTGTTTCAACTCTAGAATAGCTAAGTAACTTAAACCTTCACAATTGGATCTCCAGTGGAACGATATTCGGACTTAATCGTCTTATATTATAACTTGACCCGTACACTTGCGGTTAACACTTAAAGTGCGCATCAGAAAGCACTTGAAAGTTGAAACGCCGAGGGACTAAATGTGAAGGCGTATGAATATATGAATACTAGCAGCCGAAGTATAAGAAGATCGTTGAGCTTTGCTCCACCACTCAGTAGATAAATGTTTATGTTTCCTTGTTAAATGTCACGAGTGGCCCAGTAAATTGTCTAGTAAGCTATACAGTAGTTTTATGATCAGCATGAATTCGAGGATTGAATTGTAACTGATAATTTAGTCACTCACTGAGCTTAAGCTCATGCCTTTTGTTTATTGTTGTTGTTTTAAAGGAGGCTCAATGCTGAAGGACATGAGAAGGCATGTGAGTTTTCCCGGGACCCTGTACTGAGGGACATGAGAAGGTACATGGGCAGCCTGCCATGTTCCTATGTGCACATAAAGGTAGGTATTGCTGGTGCGTCGAGTTTTGCTCCGCATCGAGCCAGAAATGATTTCAACATTGGGTGTGTTAAGTTTTGCTCCACCCCAACTAAGGATGTTTTCGACGTTGAGAGCGTTGAGTCTTGCTCTGCCTCAAATAAGGAAGATTGTTGAGAACAAACTGATTTTATGTACAGCTACTCTGGAATGTATTCATGAGATTTACTTAAAAGTTGAAAATTATGATATTATAGAAGTGATGATTTGAATTAAGTATTTTGCGAGATAATGATGATAACATGTCTGCTTTTGAACCAAAGATAGTTTCACAAAAATGGTCACTCACTGGGCGTTTAGCTCACTCTTTCATATGTTTTCCATTTCTTTTCAGGTAGCATGACAGTTCCTGTTGCCAATCGAAGTCGAACTTTGTCAAAAGTTTAATGGTATCGCCGTCCTAGGATGGATGATTAAATGGGCATAAAAGTAAGTGTTGATAGTGGAAGTCGATAATAGAGTCGATGACTGCTGTCCTCATGCTTTGTCGCAGGCTACAGAAGGGTAGTTCGGGTTGGGGTATGACAAGTTGGTATCAGAGCATGGTTTACGAAAACCTGGGGAAGGTCAGGTGAATTTTAGTAATAAGCTGAAAAAGAAATTGAGGATTTCTAATAAAAAAAGAAGTAAGATGAGTAAAGATTAAAGTACTAGGACATTTAAACGACAAACCTCGACGACAACGTGTAAGCGGAACTTGGAATGCTACTTGCAGTCCTTGAAAGGAAGATTGAATGCGGTAAGTTTAAGTCTAAAAGTTGTAAGATAGTAAGATTGCAAGGAAATTGATATGAGCAATCGGGTAAGCTAAGGCAGGTATATGCCGAAACTTTGTAAGCTATTATAAGGTTTAGGAAAGTTTAAAAGAAAATCCAGTGGGTATGAATTTAAATTCATAGTCTGGCAAACAATTCGGTGATTGATTAATAATAAGATAGAATGAGAAAGATCCTGGAAAGAGAATAGGGATTTGAAGAAATTTAGGCCTGTGGAGTTGGGAAACTTTTAAGATAAGAAATATAAGCTTGTAGAAATTCGGGCGATATAAAAGAGTCATATGCGTTGAAATGAAGGAACGGAGAAAAGACGTTTATGTCAGTGAAAGTTTTGGATGAACAATAAGTCACAGGTAAAATTTGAAAGGGATCATGATAGATGATTTGGAATCTTAGATGATGAGGTGAACCAAGAATTAAAGGAATTTAAGTATTACAACTATGCTTAGAAGTAAAGGTATACGATAAAGAAAACTGGTTGGCGCATAGCGTATGAGCAGATATTGCATTGGGAATTAAGATTAAAATTTAAAGAATAATGGGAAATTAGTTACTAGATAGACATAGCCTTGGAAGGAACATCACCATAGATGGTGCGGTATGAACGCCTGATATCTTAGTTTGAAAGTGAATTGGTTTAGTATTGAAGCGTTGGGAAAGAAAAACGACAATTTGAGGGAAGAGATGAACGCATGGATCATGCTTAGTTTGAGGAATTATCAAGCCATGAAAATAGATCAGAATGGTGGCAAGCTAAATAGGGTGATGTATCATGCGTTGGTGATGTGGGGTTGGTTAGAACCACCATATGTGAAAAGTACCTTGCGTTGAAAAGATTAGCATGCGTCGGGAAATGGCAATTTAAGGAAAGTAATGCGCTATGCATTGTGAAGATAAAAGGTGGACGGGAGTGAAGGAACAAGACTTATAAGTGTTGGCCACGACTATGTGTTGGTAAACTTGGCATTTGAAAACTGTTGTAAGGATAAGATCTTGTTAGTAAGGTGAAAGTTTATATTCTGATGAGGCTGCCAGGCGTTGAAAGGTGTTACTAAGCATTGATAAATACCCTGAAGATGAGCTGCAATAGGCTCATAACTTGGCTTAAGCTATATCGTGACGTATAAAATGTAAGCACTGACTTATAATACCAAGTGTTGGGGAGAAGCAATGAGATTGAGGCCATGCGTTGCTATAGGAAAAGTAGCCGAGAAGGAGAGCAAAATTTTAGCTGTGTTGGCCAAGACTATACGTTGGTGAATGAAGAGGAAAGTTGAATTATTTAAGAAACCATGCATTGTTGATTGAATCACGAAGGGTTGTGAGCTGAAGTAGCTGCCCGCATCAAATGATAAGTGATCGTTGGCAGGGGAAGAAATATGCTTGAACCATGCATTGAAGTCACTCTGCGTCGAAGACAGAGCGGTCTTGACGCGACGAAGTTAGTAGTGTGTTGCATGCGTCGAAAGTAGGAGGCATTGAGAGCACCATGTGCTGAGTGTGGTTAGTTGCTGAGGGCGTTGGAGGAGAATTTTGACATGAGTGCCTTGCGTCGAAGGGAGGACCCCACGCCAGCCTGCGGGTGAAGGGTAAGTCGGCAACATAAATCTTGGTGCTTGTGAGGGTTAAGTCGGTAGTATATATAGGTGAATTAATTAAATGTTTAATCATTTCTAGACACTTTTGAGAGCTTAAGTCGGTTCCATTTTTCTGACAAACCACAAGAGGAAGGTGTTCTTGTAGATTTTGGGCGGAATTCTACTCGCCTTGGTGCTGAAATCAGAGCTGGAACAGAAGATTGATTGTAGTCGCACAGACTAAACAGTGGTTGATGTTTGGAGTAGAACGAATCGAGAAAGCCGAGTTTAGGGCTAAAATTTTGAGGTCAGTAAGTTAACATAATTCCTAACAAGTCTTATGAAGGATGGCAAAGCTGAAATTGAAGTTAATCATGTGAATCCTTAGGTAAAAACAGCAATTACAGAATTGTTAGGCAATCTGGAGCAATGCGGAGTGATTTTGGAGTAACTGGAGAACGAAAAAGAGTTAAGCCTTGAAACTTTGAGGTAAGCTGTGGAACTTAATTCTTTACAAGTTTGTAGAAGAGAAGAAACCTTAGTTTGGACTGGAAATGTGTTTTTAGTAGGGATGAATTAGAGACACCAAAGCTGCAGCAGTCGGCTTTGTTAAGGAGAATGTAATGCTCAAAACGTTAGTGTAGCAGAAGAAGTAAGTTGCACGCAAATTTTTCTTGAAATTAAGGTATAACAGTAGGGTAAGGAACAGCTTGTAGTAATAGCTTTAGTGTTTAAGGCTTGAGAATAAACCAATGAAAGCCTAACCGCATGATGAACTATAAACATTGTGCATATGATAAGTTGTTTATGTTAAAGTGAATGGAAAAGAAGTATAACAAGGGAAAGTATTTATTTCAGGCCAAGAGGAGATAGGAAAGACGTATAATCCACTCAAGGCCTAAAAAGAGTATGAGTGACTTTAAACCTTGAGATAAGCTAACTTGAATATTATTTCCTAAATGCTTAATAATATCTTTGAAGCATGAGTTGAAGTGTACTTCCATGTATGAAACTAGCACATTCCTTATATGTGAGATAGAGCCTGATAATGTATTAGATAATGTTCTAAATTTTACCAAGCTAGTTGCTAGATAAATGTTCTGAGAATTCTGAGCTATTGATGCGCACTTTGAGTGTTAACCGTAAGTCTACGGGTCAAGTTATAATATAAGACGGTTAAGTCCGAATATCGTTCCACTGGAGATCCAATTGTGAAAGTTTAAGTTACTTAACTATTCTAGAGTTGAATCAATTTTATTTGAGGATTGAATTTAAAAATTATGAGTTATGGAAAATATAAATCAAATAAGGAAAGTATTAAAGTGAGAAACACTCTGTCAAAGAGAGTTCTAGGGTAATGAATCCTTGTTTATTTCATCATGCAATATTATAGATTTCATAGATTTTATTGTCATTCATATGCCTAAGTCTAGAAACTTAATTCCAAGTTATTTTCTCTAAAAAACAACCCTTTCTCATGCAACTCGATTGATTATTAATCTCTTAAAACCAATACAAAATTACATGGCATTAAAAATAATCTTTAACAACTTTTATTGTCAACCTAACTACTCTCGTGATAGATTAACAACAATTCATTGTTATGGATCAAGTTAAACATACAATCTCTCAATCATACATCTAACCTAACATGTGAAGATGGCCAATCCACAAGAATTAAACACAATAACAATGAAAAGCATAATCATTCCAACAAACCATGAAAGTCTACAAGATCAACATAATTTCATAAACAAATCATCAAAACCCTAAAACTAAAGAGTTTAGCCACTCATAGCTTGAAGCAAGATGTTGGAGCAAAATAAACAAAGAAAGAGTGTAAAGAAAGGGAAACTCTACTGAAAAGAGGCTCTTGATTGAGGTAGCACCGTCACGATCTCCTTGGCTCTCACGTCGGAATTCGAAGGGCACCACGACTATCTCGAACTCTTTTCCTCTTCCTTGCAACTAACTCACTCTTTGAACTCTCACTCAATTCTCTCACTTTTTTTGCCTCTTTAGGTCTGCACTTCCTTGATTTGATTTTGATGCCTAGGGCTGCTGGAAACCCCCAAATTTATAGAGTTCGGCCGCCCAAAAATTTACCAAAAATAACAATTTTTCATTTAAAGAAAACTGGCGCCGCGACGCTATTGAAAAATCTGGGACAGCGCCGCGACGCTGTTGGAGAGCGCCGCAGCGCTAGGGCTGTGATCAGAAAAGCCAGCTCTCGGGTTTTAGCGCCGCAGCATGGCCGTGCAAGTGCCGCAGCGCTGCCCCAATTTCTGCCATTTTTGGTTTTTCAGCTCTTTTTCGCGGTATTCTTGCTCGGTTTTGATCTTTTAGTCTTTTCTTCTAATTTTCCTCATTTTAATCTGAAAACCACTAGCAAACAAGTGAAATTTAATATAAACTCCCTTAATCTGAGAGAATAAAAAGCACTTTTCAAGTGCTTATCAGCTATCATGATTTTAGTTAAATTATGATAAATGTATTGTGCATGCCTGTGCACTAGAAAGATTCGAATGGGACCCAATGCTGAAGGACATGTGAAAGCATATGGGTAGCCTTAGTATTTCTACGAAACTTTCATCAAAGGATATAAAGACGGTGATTGAGTATTTCCCTTGGACCCTAATACCGAAGGACATGAGAAGGTACACGGGCAGCCCGAGATCAGACAGACTTTTAAGCAGAATAAAAGGCATCTGACGCTGATGTGTTGAGATTATTCCACACAGCTAAGGCTTATTGACGTTAAGTGCGTTGAGTTCGCTCTGCCTCAACCAAGGTTCAATGGAACGATATCCATTATGAAATGATAATTATTTACAAGTTATGGTTATCTACAAGTTATGAAGCATGATCAGGCAGTTCATACAAATGATTGTAGTTATGTTTTATTGAGCTTATTCTTTAGTTAGTTACTCAATGAGCATTGTAGCTCATAAATTCTTGTTTCTCTGATGTTTTCTTTCCAGGTAGCGAGCGTGTTCGGGGTGCCTAGCCTACCATCAAGATTCGTCTGAGCCAAATTAGAATTTTGTAATTGGGAACTTGTAAACTCCATTCCCATGTAGAAATTGTACTTATTTTTAGTGGCATTTGTGAGGACCACCAGGCATACCTGTAAACTTTAAGCAGAGTCTTTTAAATCTTACATATGATGCTATCTTATCAGGAAAATTTTGCATAACTATTGTAAAGGCTAAACATTTTGCCAGCTGGTTATGATATAGAAATGCATATATAACGGTGTTTAACAGAATACAGACTAGGTAATACTCACTCCTAGGTAAAGAAATATAAATATATATATATATATATATATATATATCTAGGATAGGGGTGTTACATAAAACGTTAAGGAAATTTTTACTAGTGCCCAGGAGTGAAAAGGGAAATAGCAGAGTGCGTGACAAATATTTGATTGGTCAGAAGATAAAGCTTGAATGGCAAAGATACTGAATTCACTTTCTATTCTTAAGTGGAAGTGGAAATATGTTACAATGGTTATCTTCTTTAGATTATCAAGAGTGTCAGCAAATGTTGACGGAAATTTGGGAGGTTGACGAAGATAGAGTGTTTCTTGCTTGTCAAAGAAACATATATACTGGATAGGATGATGCAAATGTATACGGATAAGTTCTAAGTTCTAAAAGGTTCACAACAAGCTTATGAATGAAGTGCAGTTCAGTATTGTGTCTATGGATCACAATATGTCTCATGTTTAAAGGAATATGTCCCTAATCCTATTCATATACTTAAGGTGCAACCAATGGAGTTAAGAAAAGAGTTAAGTTATGAGAAGGAATTGATTCAAACGTTCATTTGATGATAAGGAGTAAGTATTAAGAAGTAAGTTGAATTCGTTGGTCTAAGATTTGTGAAACATCATGATGAAAAAGAAGCTATTCGGGAAGCCAAGCCCAAGGAACAAATGATTAAACAGTGTCCACAATTTCAGGACGAAATGTGAAATTCTTATAAGTAGTAAGTTGGCAAGTAAGTAGTCCGGTAATTAAAAATGTTGGCCGAAAGTTCTCGAGTTTAAATGTCCATGCATTGGTGGAATAAAGCAAGAAGTCCATGATAGAGTATGGGTAATAACTGGAATAAGAAAGAAATTGAGTAACCAAATTTAAGCATTAAGAACGAAGTGTTGGCTTGTTGAAGCATGTGTTCAAAAGCTGAGTAAGTGTAGATGTTCAAGAGCTATGCGTTGATAAGGTTGTTGAATTAACAGATGTGTTGGATGAGATTGGCAGAAAATATGCGTTGAAGATCAAAAAACTTAGACTTGAATTTTGTAATTCTGAAATGATTTATAGTACTAAATCTGGAAGTATGATTTGAGGAAGAGGAAATTCACCAAAGGATTAGAAAGAGAAATTGGATACGTGTTGGTATAGGGGAAACTAAAGCGCATAGGCAGATGCTAAGGAGACGCATAAGAATTCATAAAAGCAAGGAGATGGTTAAGTCAATGAGTTTTGAAAGGAGAACTATAACTCCATAAGCAGTCAGGAAAAGAAGGGAAAGTAGGAACATTGACTATCAGAGTAGCGCAGCGGAAGTATGGTAAATTTATAACATACAGGAAGCGCATGATATTGTTTAATTTGAAAGTCAACAACGTGTAGATGAAATTCTACACGTTTGTGAAGGCTAAGGTGCGTGGATGAAACAAGTTAATCGGAGCTAAATATAAAAAGGATAAATTAATAATCAAACTATATACTCAAGTTTGTAATCAAGTATGCGTTAGCAGATCATGTGTTCAAGAAAATTTAAAAAAAAAAAAAAAAAAAAAAAAAAAAAATGCATGGTACTAAAACTATAGCCAGTTGAAAAATTATAATGGTTTCCAGAAAAGTGTTTCTTACAAATTACTTGTAGAATTGTAGTAACTTTAATTGTAATTATCACAACTAATTTATTTGTGTCTATAGTTCATCATGTCAGACAAGATAAGCAAAGGGAAACAGAAACGCTTGATAAATAGGTGCCCAGTTTGCGGAAAAGGACATTCGGGGGAATGTTTTGGTAAAGACAGATGTTTCGCATGCGGAATGATAGGACATCAACGGAAACAATGCAATGTATCTAAAGATTTTTGTAGCCAAGCTAAGGAGATGAAAAGAGAGACTCCCTCTAAGAAATGTGGACGAAGACACGAGAAGATTATGAAGGAAGAGAGGATGTTTGTTATATGTGTGAGCAGCCAGGACATTATTGCAAAGATTGTCCACAAAACCAGGGAGGCCAAGGTAATTGAGCTGAAGGAAAAATAAGAAAAGAAAGAAATGTATTTTCTTTTTAGTATTGTCTTGTGTATGCGTTGAACAATGAGATTGTACAAACAAGAATTTGAATAAAGTATTTCACATTTCCGTAACCTTGTGGCTGTTTAAATTTCGAGGACGAAATTTTTCTAAGGGGAGTAGGATTGTAAGACCCTAACTCAGAATTCTTAGATGGCTAGTAAGGAAAGAAATAAGACTAATTGAATGCATAATATTAGGAAAGAAATGGATATTTCACTAAGAGTGAGAATGAAGGATGGAAGGCATAGTTTGGGAATTAGTTAAGCGTTTAAATGTATTTCGTGCATAGCTCGGTTAATGCATGGATGGTAAAGCGCTAAAGTGTGGTACCTTAATATAGAGAGAATATGATATTGAATTTTGAAAAAGGGAACAAGAATCAAGAAAAAGAGGAAACGCATGGCTCACAATTAGTCTTGGAAACTAACAAGTTATTGGATTAACTTTGAAGGGCGTTCAGCTAGAAAGAAAAGAGAAGCCAAGAACCTTGGGGCGTGAACAACATGCATTGAAGGTTTATTAGGTGTTAGTAAGGATTTTGGTGTTCATAAAGAAGTCTATGCCCAAAGACCAAATGTTTAAGGCAATTACAAACGAAGGGTTGCTGTGTGTTGAGGGGTAGCTACCAGCTATGCGTTGAGGAGTTCAATTTCATGGTAAATGGAAATATAATTTTGATTTCGGGTAAAAGCATAGGTTATAATTCAAGAAGTTTGAAAGGGGTAGGAAGTTGGACGCATGGTGCGATGCGGTGAGGTACAAACGCATAGTGGTAAGCGTTTGGGACACTGACGCCTAGCAAGATACGATGAAGAAATGGTTTCAAAGGTATTATGGTGGAAGGTAAAGGAAATTTGGCAAATGCACAAGGGCAGTATGATTAAATGAAAAGTTTGTATATTAGAATATGTTAGACGCATAAGATAAGCCTATAAGGGCTAGGTGGCTTCATAAAAACTTGACACCTTATAAGTAGGAGGTGTTAGAAGTATGCTAAGTATTTCATGCAATGTGACGCTTGGATAAATGCATGATTGGTTAAACATGCAGCTTAAAATGTGGCAAGCAAATGGCAAAAGGGAGAAGTAGTATGACCAGCCCTCTACTCCAAAACTATAAAGAGGACATTGAGAGAAAAGGAGTGACTGATGATATTGAAGTAAGAATTCTTGAGAGAAAGGAGGAATCCTTGTGTTCGTAATAGAGTTTGCGGCCAAGAGAGAAGATTTTCGTGACAACTTAACTATATCTTACGTTAAAGAAGTTGTCTTGCGTCTAAAAGGGTCAGTCTTGCATTTAAGTTTCAAGGTGAACAATGCGTCCAAGTTAGACCTTGCACGGTCGACGCATCCAAAAAAAAAAAAAAGTAAGGAGGAGTTGAGATACACCTCGCGTTAGATATCAACCTTGCGTCCAAGGGCAGGACTGTGACCAACCGAGCTGCTAGAGGAATATAAGGCCTTGCGTTCCAGGATTAGAACGCTGCGTCCAAGAAGCTCTGGAAAGAGAAAATATCGGGAAGAAGATAAACTATCCTTAAAGTGTTTTGTGAGTGACACCTTTCTTTCTTTGAAAAGGTTTTATTGGAAATATTATTCTAATTTTATCACGAGCTATAATTTGATGAAAGTGTTTATTTGAAAAGCATGATGCTTAAATATATATAGTTCATAAGGCATGTCTTATCTGTTTTCTAAAAATTGTTGAAAAGCATGTTGTGAAATGTAGTTTACCAAGAAATGTCTTATCTTTCATGAAAGGTGTCATATGAACTCATTATGAGAAGTGCTAGTTTCTAAAATATTTTAGAGGAGGCTCAATGCTGAAGGACATGAGAAGGCATGTGAGTTTTCTCGGGACTCTTTACTGAGGGACATGAGAAGGTACATGGGCAGCCCGCCATGTTCCTATGTGCACATAGAGGTAGGTATTGCTGGTGCATCGAGTTTTGCTCCGCATCAAGTCAGGAATGATTTCGATGTTGGGTGTGTTAAGTTTTGTTCCACCGCAACTAAGGATGTTTTCGACGTTGAGTGCGTTGAGTCTTTGTTACACCCTTTTTCTAAGACTTTCGTGAAAGAGTCTATGAAAAGGAGAAATGGGACAAGAGCAGTTGTGCACAAGGGTTAGATTACTTAGGTTGTAAAAGAAACTTGAAGAAAAAGGATTTGATAGAAAGGTTGCGTTGAGTAAATTTTTAATCTTGGAGTCAGAGAAATTTTTAAAGTTGAGAATTCTAATGTAGGATAAACGGATTAAGAGAACGCAACCGTGATTTTAGGCTTAGAAGTAAGCGAAGTTGGATGTATACTAAGCAAGAAATACCATGTTGGACGCATGGTAGAGACGAAGGGATAAACGCATAGAAGTAAGCATTTGAGACTATAATGCCGAAATTGTGGTAAAGAAATATTGTAAGCTTTTATCCGACATTTGGGGGATGGCAAGTTAAGGATAAAAATGGCTAAGTGTTAACCATGAGTTAATGGGGTTACATAATGCATTGAGAATATGTTGGAAGCCACGAGGCGCTGGAAGCCACCCTGCGTCGAAAATAGTCATGCGCTGAAGTTATCTTGCGTCCAAGACAGAATGGTCTTGACGCGATGAAGTAAGTGGCGGGAAACTATGTTGTATGCGTTGACAGTTGAAGGCGCTGAGAGCATCATGAGTTGAGCGTGGTTGGTTGCTGAAGGCATTAAAGGGAATTCGGACATAAGTACCCTGCGTCGAGGAGAAGATCAGCACCAGCCTACAGATGAGTAAGTTAACATTATCATCTCGGTACTTGTGAGGGATAAGTCGGCAGTATATATATAAGTGAGTTTGATCATTTTCAGACATTTCGAGAACTTAAGTCGGTTCCATCTTACAGAGAAACCATAAGAGAAGATAGAAAAAGGTGTTCTTATAGTTTTCGGGCAAAATTCCACTCGTTTTGGTGCCAAAATCAGAACTGAAACAGAAGATTGATATGCAAACGCACAGATTGAGTAGTGGTCGATGTTTAGAGTAGAACGACTAGAGGAAGCCGAGTTTAGGACTGAAATTCTGAGGTTAGTAAGTTAACATAATGTCTAACAAGTCTTATGAAGGATGGTTAAGCTAAAAATGAAGCTAATCATATAAATCTTTAGGCAAAAGCAGCAGTTACGGAACTACTATGCAAGCTTGAGCAATGCAGAGTAATTTTGGCATAACTAGAGAACGATAAGGAGTTAAGCTTTGAAACTTTAAGGTAAGCTAAAGAACCTAATTCTTTACAAATTTGTAGAAGGGAAGAAGTCTTAGTTTAGGCTGGAAATGCATTTTTAGCAGAGACTAAGCAGAGACATCAAAGCTGTAGCAGTCAACTTTGTTAAGGAAAAATTAAGGCTCCAACGTGAGTATAGCAGCAGAAACAAGTTACACACAAAGTATCCTTAAGATTAAGGTACAACAGAAGGATAGGGAACACCTGGTAGTTATAGCTTTAGTGTTGAGATTTGAGAGTAAACCGATGAAAGCTTAACTGCATGATGAACAATTAACATTAAGCATGTGATGAGTTGTTGCTTCTGTTTTAATGAATGAAAAAGGAAGCATAACAAGAGAAAGTGTCTATTTCAGGTCAAGAGGAGCTAAGGAAAGCATATAACTCGCTTGGCATCTGAAAGAAGTTGTGAGTGACTTTATCGTTTAGTATAAGTTAATTTGAATGTTAATATCTCCTATATGCTTAATGATACCTCTGAATTATGAGATGAGATGTGTTACTATGTATGAAACTAGCATATTTCTTAAACGTGAGATAGAGATTGATAACGTATTAAATAATGTGATAAATCTCATCAAGCTAGTTGCTACATAATGTTCGGGAAGCTAAGATATCATGATTATAGTTAATGCGGAGAAACGTATTATGTATGTTTGTGTACTAGAATTATTTGAATGGGACCAAATGCTGAAGGACATGAGAAGGCATATGGGCAGCCCTAGCATCTCTTTTAAGCTCTCACCTAAGGATTTAAAGACGGTGATTGAGTACTTTCCCTGGGACCTAGTACCAAAGGACATGAGAAGGTACACGAGCAGCCCGAGAACAGACAGATTTATAAGCAGAATAAAAGAGCATTTGACGCTGTTGTGTTGAGATTACTCCACACAGCTAAGGCTTATTGACGTTAGGTGCGTTGAGTTTGCTCCGCCCTAACAAAGGTTCAATAGGAAGATATCTATTTATGTAATGCTAATACCTTTCAATCATGGTTAATTACAAGTTTATGAATGGAATGTGAAGCATGGTTAAACAGGTTATAAAAATGATTGTAGTTATATGTTATTGAGTTATTTCTTTAATTAGTCACTCACTGAGCATTGTAGCTCATAATGTTTCTCCGTTGATTTCCTTCCAGGTAGCAAGCGTGATCGCGGTACCTAACCTATCATCCAGATTTGTCTGCACTAAACTAGAATTTTGTTTAAGTGGAACTTGTAACCTCCATTTCCATATAAAAGTTGTTTATATATAAAGGGCATTTGGGTAGATCACCTAGCACACATGTATCTTTATACAAAGTCTCTTAACCCTTACTCTTAATGCTATCTTATTAGGAAAATTTGCATAATTATTGTAAAAGTTAAACATTTTGTTAGATAGATATGATATAGAATGTGTATAAATAACAGTGTTTAGCAAAATACAGGTTAAGTAACACTCACTCCTAAAAAAAAAGGGATATAGATATAAATAAATATCTAGGTTGAGGATGTCACAGTCTTGCTCCACCTCAACTAAGGGAAATTGTTGAGAACAAACTGATTTTATGTACAGCTACTCTGGAATGTATTCATAAGATTTACTTAAAAGTTGAAAATTATGATATTATAGAAGTGATGATTTGAATTAAGTATTTTGCGAGATAATGATGATAACATGCCTGCTTTTGAACCAAAGATAGTTTCACAAAAATGTTCACTCATTGGGCGTTTAGCTCACTCTTTCATATGTTTTCCATTTTTTTTCAGGTAGCATGACAGTTCCTGTTGCCGATCGAAGTCAAGGTTTGTCAAAAGTTTAATGGTATCGCCGTCCTAAGAAGGATGATTAAATGGGCATAAAAGTAAGTGTTGACAGTGGAAGTCGATAATAGAGTCGATGACTGCTGTCCTCATGCTCCGTCTCGGGCTATAGGAGGGTAGTTTGGGTTGGGGTATGACAACTTTTCTATGTCTGATGCATACCATTCTTCAATGCATAGGCCCTTCTCCCTTCACATCTTTCTCCCCGTCGAGCTGCCCTCTTCAACACATGCTTATCAGCGGAAACTCTTGTCAATCTTAAATATCCCTCAACGCATGGTCACTCATCGCATGGCCAACACTTAACCATTTTCACTCTCCCCCAACTTAGCAAATTTTCTTTACTTACTTGCCCCATAATTTCTTTTTACTTACTTTCTCTTAATAACAAGTACGGGGCTTACAGTTACAATACTTCTCCTTAGTTGAGGCGGAGCAAAACTCAACACTCCAATGTCGAAAACAAATAAGGCTCGATGCGGAGCAGAACTCAACGTACCAGCATATAACCTCTATGTGCACATACGAACATGGCGGGTTGCCCAAGTACCTTCTCCATGTCCTTCAGTACTGGGTCCCGGGGAAACTCACGTGCCTTCTCTGTGTCCATCAACACCAAGTCTCCTCTAAAACATTTTCCTTTAAGGAAAGCAATACTTTATACAAAACAATTCATATACAAATCTTTCATGAGAAAACAGGGCAATTCATATATCAATAACATTTCATAAACATACTTTTCGATACCGTTTAACAAAACACAAACCATGCTTTGTAAATTGATTGATCACAAAATCGTAAATAAATTAGAAAACCAAACTAACAGCTCTTTCTAGGCCTTGAATGGACTATACGCCTTCCCTATCTCCTCTTAGCCTGAAATAAACATTTTCCCTTACATTACGCTTCTTTTACTTGATCGTTTAGTTTGCACAATTAAACTCAAATCATGATTCATCACTGAGCCTCCTTTTTTTTTTCCAAAGTAAACTTAATAAGCAAGACTACTAACGAAACTCCCACGTTCCAGCGAGATTACTAGCGGAACTACCAATAGGACACGATACTAGCGACACCAGGATAAGCGAAACTAGCGTGATTTACCTGACGAGCGATACCTAGAGAGCGTCAGTGGGATTTTTGAGACAAAAAGCTCCTCTTCACCCCCAGGGATATTTGTCTCGCTACTCACTCTCCAATTCTCCTGAATATCAGCTTCCTTGCGGCACTTGACAGCAGAGTTTCCTCCTTTCCTTTTGTTCTCACTTCTATCGATTAAAAGTCATATTTTCAGCCAAATTTAGAACTTCTTTCCTTCTACAAACTTGTAGGGAAATATGTTTTCTAGCTTACCTCAAATTTTCATGGCTTAACTTGTCATTGTTCATCAGATATTGCAAGATTTCTCCGCACTACTACAGATTGCAAAGAAATTCCTTATCAATAACTTCCAGCTAAAAGTTTACTTGTTTCTATTCCATTTCAACTCAAACATCTTTCATAAAAAGTTGTTCAAAATTGAGTTCACTTACTAACCTTAAAATTTTAGCCTTAGACTCGATCTCCTCGATTCGTTTCACTCCAAATATCTGATACTGTTCAGTTTGTGTGTTAACAATTAACGTTCTGTTCCAACTTAAATTTCAATACCAAAACGAGTAGGCTTCTATCCAAAATCCACAAGAACACCTTCTTCTACCTTCCCTTGTAGTTCGTCTAAAAAATGGAATCGACTTAAGCTCTTGAAAATGTCTAAAAATGATAAAATATTCAATTTACTCACCTATATATATTGCCGCGACTTAACTCTCTTACGCAGGCTGGCGCGCGGGGTTTTCCTTTCTCAATTCAAGGTAAGGCATTCAATGCAGCCTACTATCAACACCCTCAGCAGATAGCCACACTCAACCATGGTGCCCTCAACACCTCCTACCTTCAATGCATACAACTCAATCAACTAAACCCGTCTTCAACGCATGGGGACTTTAATGCATGGCAACCTTACCAACTCATGGTAGATCAAAACATTTCTTCCCCGCCAATGATCAACTTCTCTTCCAACGCAAGTGAGTGCTTCAGCTAATAACTCTTCGTGATTTCACCTTCAACGCATGGCCACTCAAAAGAAAATACTCTTCTATGCTTTCATCGACGCATAGTCTTGGCCAATGCTTAGCTCTTCCACCCTCGGCTACTTTTCCTCTAGCAATGCATAGTCACAATCACACTTGCCTTCTCCCAACACTTAGTATTATGAGCCAGTGGTTACATATGCGCTGAAGACTAGTTGTGTATTGATAAGCTATGCGATGAACAACTGTTATGTACTGAAGGTTTACTATAAGGTTCATTATACTGATCGAGAAGTCCTCAAGAATAGGATAGCATGTGCGGGAGAGGCCGATAAGCGTTGAAAGGTGCTATAATGGGGAGGAATTGCTATGCGTTGAAGGATTGCTAAGTGTTGTCAAGGCGACTTGTTGAAAAGTAGAAGTTGTAATAGTTAAAGTTGAGATACAACTTAAATTTAGAAATGGTCTTATGAACCAACCAAAAGAGACCGAGGTTAAGCGTTGGATGTGCTATAGAGGTGAAACCAAACCTTAAAGAGGGAAACAAGAGATGAATAGATATTAGAATGATCATTCAGGAAACGGTTAAGTATGGAAGTAGTAAAAATCGGAAGCAAAGCCTTGTGTTGTATTTATGGATGCATAGTAGGATTACCACGAAGTCTATAAGATTTAATAAGAGGCACATAACTTGGCTTAAGCTATACATCCTGATAGTACCGCGACGTATGGAACGTTAAGGAAATTTTTACAAGTGGCCAGGAGTGAAAAAGGAGAAATAGCTGAGTGCGTGACAAGTGCTTGATTGGTCAGAAGGTAAAGCTTGAATAGTAAGATACTAATTTTACTTTCTATTCTTAAGTGGAAGTAGAAATATGTATAATGGTTTTCTTATTTGGATTACCAAGAGTGTTAGCAAATGTTGACAGAGTTTTGGGTGATTGGTAAAGGTTCATAAGATAGAGCGTTTTTGCCTGTAAAGGGAACATATACCCTGGCTAGAATGATATGGATGCATGTGGATCAATTCTACGTTATGGAAAAGTTACAATAGACTTTGGAGACGAAGTGATAGTTCCGTATTATGTCTAAGGATCACATATGCTTAAAGAATATGTTCCTGATCCTACTCATATATTTTAAGTGTAACCAATGAAGCTAAGAGAAGATTTAAGTTATGAGGAGGAACTAATTTATATGTTTATTTGATTAAAGAATAGGTATTAAGAACTCAGTTAAATACGCTGGTTTAAGATTTGTTGAAATTAGGGTGAAAAAGAAGCTATTTGAGAAACCAAGCCATGGAGCAAAATATAAACCAGTATTTACAATTATTCTCAAGAGACTAACCACTTACAGGATTTTCAGAACGAAGTTCTTCTGAGAAAGTTGTAAGTTGGGAAGCTCTACTCTTAGTCTAGTAAATGTCAAGAAAATGGTTGGGTAATTGGAAGTGATGGCCAAGAACCCTTTAGTATAAGTGTCCATGCGTGGTAGAATGAAGAAAGGAGTCAGTAAGAGTGAGCATGGGTAATGGTTGAAATAGGAAAGAACTTGCGTAGTTGAGTTTAGGCATAAGAGTTTAAGTGTTAGCCTATTAAAGTATGCACCCAAAAGTTGAGTAAGAGTAAATAGTTGGGGCTATGCGTTAATGAGATTGCTGAACTAGCAGACATACGTTGGATAAGACCGGTACAAGATATGTGTTGAAGGTTAGAAGACTTATACTTGAATTCTGTAATTCGGAAGTGATTATAAGTAAAAGAACTATACTAGATTTGGAAGTGAGATCTGAGGAAAGGGATTTCACCAAAGGAATGGTTAAGTAAAAATTGAGTGTTGAAAGGAAAACTATAACCCCGTAAGTAGCTAAGGAAGGTAGGCGCATTGGCTACCAGAGTGGCGCAGCAGAAGCGTGACGAATTCATAAACCAGGAAATACATAGTACTGGTTAAGTTAGAAGTCAACTATGTGTAGATGAAGAAGTCCTACACGTTTGTGAGGGCCAACATGCGTTGGTGAAACAAAGAGTTAATCGGAGCTAAGTATAAAAGAGGATTAGGTGACTAGAAAGGTATGCGTTTTCGAAGGTGAGCATGAACAAAAGTTTAAAATTTTATGAGGTAGTAGGTGTGGAGGTTGTATTGATAGAAGGATATATTTAAAGTATGTTATAGTTTAACAGCATAATGCAACGCGTCTAAATTAATAATCAAACTATATACTCAGGTTTGTAATCAAGTATGCGTTAGCAGATTATGTGTTCAAGAAGATTTAAAAGACAAGCGCATGGTACTAAAATGTAACCAGTTGAAAAATTATAATAGTTTTAAGAAAAGTGTCTCTTACAAATTGCCTGTAGAATTGGAGTGACTTAAAGTGTAATTGTCGCAAGCTAATTTATAGTGTTTATAGTTCATCATGTCAAACAGGGAAAGCAAAGGGAAACGGAAACGCTTGATGAACAGGTGTCCAATTTGCGGAAAAGGACACTCGGGGGAATGTTTTGGTAAAGATAGATGTTTTGCATGCGGAATGAAAGGACATCAACAGAAACAATGCAATGTATCTAAGGACTTTTACAACCAAGCTAAGGAGATTAAAAGAGAGATTCCCTGTAACAAATGTGGATGAAGACATAGAGAAGATTATGAAGGAAGAAAGGATGTTTGTTATATGTGTGAGCAGTCGGGACATTATTGCAAGGATTGTCCACCAAACTAGGGAGGCTCAAGTAATTGAGCTGAAGGAAAAAGAAGAAAAGAATGTAAATGTATTTTCTTTTTAGTTATTATCTTTTGTATGCGTTGAATAACAAGATTGTACAAACAAGAATTTGAATAAAGTATTTCACATTTTCGTAACCTTGTTGCTGTTTAATTTCGAGGACGAAATTTTTTCTAAGGGGAGTAGGATTGTAAGACCCTAACTCAGAATTCTTAAGATGGTTAGTAAGAAAGGAAGTAAGACTAGTTGAACGCATAATATTAGGAAAGAAATGGATATTCCACTAAGAGTGAGAATGAAGGATGGAAGGCAAAGTTTGGAAATTAGTTAAAAATGTAGATGTATTTTTTAGCATAGTCCGATTAATGTATAGATGTTAAAGCGTTAAAGCGTGGTACTTTAATTTGGAAGGAATTTGATATTGAGTTTTGAAAAAGAAGACGAGAATTAGGGAAAAGAAGAAACGCATGGCTCACACTTAGTCTTGGAACTTAACAAGTTATGGGATTAGTTTTGGAGGGTGTTAAGCTAGAAGGAAAAGAGAAGCTAAAGAACCGTAGGGCGTGAGCAGCATGCGTTGACGGTTAATATGAGTTAGTAAGGATTTTGGTGTTCATAAGAAGTCTATGCTCAAAGACAAGAATATTTAGTGTTAAGGTAACCAAGGGTCGTTAAGGCTATGCGTTGAAGATCTCAATTCCATGGTAAATGGAAACATAACATTGATTTCGGGTAAACGCATAGGATGTAGCCAAGAGCTTAAAGGGAAGAAAGTTGGACCCATGGTGCGATGCGGTAAGGTTGTAATGAGCGTTTGGGACATTGACGCCTAGTAGTAAACGATGGAGAAACGGGTTCAGAGGTATTATGGCGAAGAGTAAAGGAAGTAAATAATGAAGCTAAAACCTTAAAGGAAATTCAGTGGACGCATAGGGGCAGTAAGATTGAATGAATAGTTTGTACATTAGAATATGTTGGGCATATGAGATAAGCTTATAAAGGCTAGGTGGCTTCATATAAAGTTGACACCTTATAAGCGGAAGGTGTTAGAAGGCATGTTAAGTATTGCATGCCTTCTAACACCTTGGATAAATACATGGTTGGTTAAGTTGCAGCGTGACATGTGGAAACAAGTGGCAGAAAGAGAGAAGTAGTATGACCAGCCCTCTACTCCAAAGCTATAAATAGGACCTTGAGAGGAAATGAGTGACTAATAATACTGAAGTGAGAATTCTTGAGAGAAAGGAGGAATCCTTGCGTCTGTAGTAGAAGTCTGCAGCCAAGAGAGAAAATATTTTGACATCTTAGCTATATCTTGTGTTAAAGAAGTTGTCTTGCATCTAAAAAGGTCAGTCTTGTATTTCAGACGAATGATGCGTTCAAGGTGAACGATGCATCCCAGTTGGACTTTGCGTGGTCGACGCATCCAAAGAGAGAAGTAAAGAAGAGTTGAGAAGCGCCTCGCGTTAGCTATCAACCTTGCGTCCAAGGGCAGGGTTGTGACCACCCGAGCTGCCAGTGGAATATAAGGCCTTGCGTTCCAGGGTTAGAACATTACATCTAAGAAGCTTGAGATAGAGGAGAAACTATTCTTAAAGTGTTTTGTGAGTGACACCTTTCTTCCTTTGAAAATGTTCTACTGGAAATGTTATTATGATTTTATTATGAACTATGAATTGATGAAAAGCGTTTATTTGAAAAGCATAATGCTTAAATATATAGTTCACAAGGCATGCTGTATCTGTTTTCTATAAGTTGTTGAAAAGCATGTTGTGAAATGTAGTTTACCGAGAAATATCTTATTTTTCATGAAAGGTTTCATATGAACTAATTATGTGAAATGTTGGTTTCTAAAATGTTTTAGAGGAGATTCAATGCTGAAGGACATGAGAAGGCATGTGAGTTTCCCCGGGACCCAGTACTGAGGGACATGAGAAGGTACATGGGCGACCCGCCATATTCATATGTGCACATAAAGGTTGATATTGCTGGTGCATCGAGTTTTGCTCCACATCAAGGCATGAATGATTTCGATGTTGGGTGTTGTTGTTGCACATGCAATGCTGAAGTACAAAACTTGTTACTGCGTTATTATAATTAAGCTTCCTATGCGTTTAACAGACTATACGTTTTACTTATGCTTAATGTTATGCGTTTGTGATATGGCAAGTTTTCCTATCCTTTACCCAAGTATAAGCAAAGGACTAGGTTTTCTCGGTGTGTTCGAGGTCGAACACAGGGATTATGTTGATTCTATATTTAAGTGGATTATATGCGTTGTAGTGGTAACCAAGAATAGTTCGCAAGAGATGTTTGTTTCTAATCTAAAGAAAGCAATAACATGTACACTAAACTAAAATGTGGAAGATGAAACGGCATGCGACACAACAAAGTCAGCTAGATGAATTTAATGAATGGGTAAAAACAGGGTTCGGGTTGGTTAACATCTAACATCAGAAACGAATGGTGATAGTCTATTCATACTTGCGACTCTTCTCCTGGTTGTCAGCCGCTATGTGTTATATGTCTATAATGCATAGGAGAGTGTTAAGTGTCAAGGTTGTTCCTATGTCTAGGCAACACTACTTAGCCTTGTCAATTGAGTTCCACAATCACTTACCCTCTCGAGCAGTCTGATTATTACTACTTATATCGATTAGCTAGATGGACATAGGCATCGTATTAAGATTACAATTTACAAGATCCAATAGTTACACTATGGTTCTTATTTAGATGCTAACGCAACCCTTAACCCTTGATAGATTAGTTACTCATGGATTTAAAGTAAAGCGGAAAGTGTAGAGAAATAAGTAGACATGGAAGAAATATAGATTGATGAACGGAATACAACTTTAGATAGCTCAATGTCTTGACACAAATCTAAAATCAAACAAGAAAAACAAGATAGAAAGTAGGAAAAGGGCGTCAATGTCTTGAGTCGCCGGAATGGAAGCTTGAGGATCTGCTGTGTAAGTGGTCAGGTGGAGGGAAGACTCTTCTCTCTCGAGCTATTCATCTCCGGTTGTGTTCTGGAGAGAACTTTGCTGTCACTTAGGAATTCTTCCGAGAATGAACAACCCTTTCTCATCTTGTAGGACTGCCCTTTTATAGATGTTGCGGCTGCAATCAATGGCAGATTTGCTTGATTGGTGGCGAAATTGATATCACGCGTCCATCTCGCCTAATTGTGTAATTCTCCGGTCAATTTAGATCCACCACTTTAGCCACAGATTATGCATGTCAATCTTCCGACAATCTCTCAAGATCATGATCTGATTTTCCGCACCTTGCGTCTCCCTTTGTCATTATGCGTTCAAGGAGGAGTTTGGCGGATGTCAACGTATCATTGGTTGCTAACGCATAGTCTTGCGTTAGGAGGTAGTCAACTCATTGTTTGCCTTCCTGCGTTGGAACATGCGTTTTAGGCTCAAAAAGTGGTAAAATTATTATCTTCATAAAAATACAAGAGTAGAACGCATAGGAAGATTTATTAGTAGAATTTAGCTTAAACTACCGCATGCTTCTCTATTTAATCTCTATTTTTCTAAGAAAAAAGGTTATAATAACTTGTATTTCTACAAATTATCAGGTGTGTTGAGTTTTGCTCCACCCCAACTGAGGATGTTTTCGACGTTGAGAGCATTGAGTCTTGCTCCGCCTCAACTAAGGGAAATTGTTTAGAACAAACTGATTTCATGTACAACTACTCTAGAATGTATTTATGTGATTTGAATATAAAGTTGAAAGTATGATTTTATAGAAATGATGATTTGAATTAAGTATTTTGTGATATAATGATGATAACATGCCTGCTTTTGAACTAAAGATAGTTTCACAAAATTTGTCACTCATTGGGCGTTTAGCTCATTTTTTTATATGTTTTCCATTTTCAAGGTAGCATGACAGTTCCCGTTGCCGATCGAAATCGAGGTTTGTCAAGAGTTAATGGTATCGCCATCCTAGGAAGTGTGGTTAAACTGGCATAAGGGAAGTTTGACAGTGGAAGTCGATAATAGGGTCGATGACTGCTGTCCTCACGCTCTGTCTTGGGCTACAGAAGGGTAGTTCGGGAAGGGGTGTGACAGAAGGTCCGTGGGGTGATCTTCTTGTCATGCCATCTCGCTGTGCGGTCTTTGTAGAGTTTGACATTCTCATAAGCTTGAGCACGGAACTGCTCCATCTCATTGAGTTCTAAGAGGCGTTTCTCACCGGCCTTCTCAAAATCCATGTTCAGCTTCTTGATGGCCCAATAAGCTCTATGCTCGAGCTCTACCGGTAAGTGACAAGCCTTTCCAAACATCAACCCGTACGGTGAAGTACCAATTGGATTTTTGAACGCTGTGTAGTAGGCCCACAGTGCATCATCGAGCTTAAGGGCCCAATCTTTCCTATTGGTCTTAACTGTCCTTTCCAAAACCCGCTTGATTTCCCTATTAGATAACTCAACAAGGCCATTAGTTTGAGGATGATAAGCTGTAGCAATTTTATGATTAACCTTATATGTTTGCATCATGGATTCAAATAATTTATTGCAAAAGTGAGAACCCTCATCACTAATAATAGCTCTAGGTGTACCAAAACGTGTGAAGATATTTTTATGCAAGAATTTTAAAACAGTGTGAGCATCATTGGTCCTAGTGGCTATGGCTTCTACCCACTTAGATACATAATCTACTGCAACTAGAATATATAGGTAGCCATCAGAAGAATAGGGAAAGGCCCCATAAAGTCAATACCCCAAACGTCAAAGAGCTCCACTTCCAAGATAGGTTTCATTGGAAGCTTATGTTGTCTAGAAATATTGCCAGTACGTTGGCACCTATCACATGATTTAACAAAAGTATAACAGTTTTTGAAAAGGGATGGCCAATAAAATCCCGACTGAAGTACCTTGGATGCAGTTCTAGTGGATCCAAAGTGACCTCCATAGGGGGAGGCATGACATGAATTTAGAATACTTACCACTTCCTCTTGAGGCACACACTTCCATATCATATTGTCAACACAAACCTTGTAGAGAAGTGGGTCCTCCCAATGGTAAGACTTAATATTGTGCAGGAATCTCTTCTTTTGTTGAGAGTTCATGTCAGGTGGCAAATGTCCTCCTGCAAGATAGTTAACTATGTCAGCAAACCAAGGCAAACTATCTTTTACCTGATACAGTTGTTCATCCGGGAACATCTCAACAATTGGGGGCCATGATGTAGCATCCCCATTCTCAATTCTGGACAAGTGGTCTGCAACCACATTTTCACATCCTTTCCTGTCTTTGATTTCTAAGTCAAATTCCTGTAATAATAATATCCACCTCATTAGCCTCGGTTTGGAATCTTTCTTAACAAACAAATACTTTAAACAGCATGGTCAGTATGCACCACTATTTTAGAGACATGTTATCTTTACGTTGGCCTAAAACAGCTCCTAAAGCATAGTCACTAGCATCACACATGATCTCAAAAGATTGACTCCATTCTAGTACAACAATAGTAGGTGCAGAAATTAGTCTTTCCTTTAAAGTATTAAAAGCTAATAGACATGCATCATCAAAGATAAACTTAGCTTTCTTTTCTAGCAAATTACTCAAGGGTTTAGCAATTTTAGAAAAATCTTTAATAAATCTCCAGTAAAACCCAGCATGCCTTAGGAAGCTTCTGATTCCTTTCACATTGTTGGGGGGTGGCAGTTGTTCAATGGCGGCTATTTTAGCCCTATCCATCTCCAATCCCTTTTGAGAGACTTTGTGTCCCAGGACGATGCCTTCCTTCACCATGAAGTGACACTTTTCCCAGTTTAGAACAAGGTTAGCATCTTGACACCTCTGCAAAACACGAGTTAGATTAGCAAGACAAGAATCAAATGAAGACCCAAATACAGAAAAATCATCCATAAAAACCTCCATTATATCTTTAATGAGCCCCTGAAAAATAGACATCATACAACGTTGAAAAGTGGCAGGGGCATTACATAAACCAAATGGCATTCTCTTAAAGGCAAATGTCCTATAAGGACATGTAAATGTTGTCTTTTCTTGATCCTCGGGAGCAATGACAATTTGATTATAGCCTGAGTATCCATCTAGGAAGCAATAATGAGAATAACCTGCAAGTCTATCAAGCATTTGATCTATAAAATGAAGGGGAAAATGATCTTTCCTAGTAGCCTTATTCAACTTCCTATAATCAATGCATACACGCCATCCTGTTACAGTTCTAGTAGCTATCATTTCATCTTTTTCATTCTTAACCACAATCATACCACCTTTATTGGGTACCACTTGAACAGGACTTACCCATGAACTATCAGATATGGCATATATGATTCCTGCATTCAAAAGCTTGAGCACTTCTTTCTTAACTACCTCCTTCATGGTGGGATTAAGTCTCCTTTGGTGCTCTGCTGATGGTTTAAAGGTATCTTCCATCAAGATTCTGTGCATACAGACCGATGGACTAATACCTTTAAGGTCCTCAATAGACCAACCAATGGCAGACTTATGATCCCTTAATACTCTCAACAATTTTTCTTCTTCCCCAGGATTAAGATCAGAATATATTATAACAGGAAAAGAAGATAAATTATCTAAGAATGCATATTTTAAGTGAGGAGGTAACACCTTTAATTCAAGCTTAGTGTTCCCAATATCATTCACCACATGCAAGGGAGCCAAAGGTATAGGTCTATCCATTTTAGAACGTATTGGCAAACTATCAAACCACCTAGCATAAACGGCTATTTCATCAAAAATTGTATCTTCATTCTCAACATTCATTATGCTTTGTTCTAGATGATCACTAGCCAACATAACTTCTACATGCTTAAAAATAGTATGATCAATTATATCTATAGCATGGCAAGGACTACTCTCATCATGATGACTCAAGGACTTGTAAATATCAAATACCACATTCTCATCATTTACCCTTAGAGTCAACTTCCCTTGTTGGACATCTATGATAGCCTTTCCAGTTGCTAGGAATGGCCTCCCAAGTATGATAGGAATCTCAGAGTCTTCCTCCATGTCCAGTACTACAAAATCTGCAGGGAAGATGAATTTGTCAACTTTAACCAATACATCTTCAACAATACCTTTAGGATAGGCTAACAATCTGTCAGCAAGTTGCAAGGTGATGGTGGTAGGTTGCACCTCTCCAATGTTAAGCTTCCTATAGACAGGTAAAGGCATCAAATTAATAGAAGCACCAAGATCACTAAGAGCTCTAGTAACATTTAAGGAACCAATAATGCAAGGTATAGTAAAACTCCCTGGATCTTTCAACTTTTGCGGTAGCTTCTTTTGCAGTACGACACTGCATTCCTCAGTCATGCGAATCATCTCATATTGCCCAAACTTTTTCTTTTTAGACAAGACACCTTTCATGAATTTAGCATAGTTCGGCATTTGCTCTAAAGCCTCAGCAAATGGGATGTTAATGTGAAGCTTTTTGAACAACTCAAGAAATTTAGCAAATTGGGAGTCTATTTCTTTCTTTTTAAAATGTTGAGGATATGGCATAGTATTAGGTAAAACGGGTAGAGGGTTAGATGACTTACTTGAAGATGTTGACTCTTTTTACCTTTACCTCCTTTTCTAAGATCTTATTTGATTCATCTTCTAAAATTGGCTCTTGGATAGTGTCATCTACCTCTTGCTCATCATCCTCATCCATGATCAAGGGAGTGGATAGCTTTTTCCCACTCCTCAAAGTCATGGCCTTGCACTCCTCCTTTGGATTTATCTCGGGACAACTAAGAAATTTGCCCTTTTGCATTGTTTGGAGTGAAGTGGCGATTTGGCTTATTTGCACCTCAATGTTGTGAATGGCCTTACCATGACTTTATACGGTGCTTTCCAATGCGGTGGTCCTTCCTCTTGATTCTTTTATGAACTCTATCATCAAGTCTTCTAAGTTGGACTTCTTTTTAGTGTGTGATGGACCTACATTGGGTAAACCGGTAGGACCTTGCAAAACATTCCTATTCTTAGCATAAGAAAAGTTTTCATGGTTCCTCAAGTTAGGATGGTAATGAGTTGGAAGTTGTTGGTGTTGGTGGCCTCTATAATGTCCTCTATCAACATAGTTGGCCGTCTCATTATCTCCTTGTTCCAACTCCTTTTGTGTGGCCATCTCCGATGCTAAAGCGGCAAGAGGGGCTATAGATGGTGGATTTGTTTGAGCTCGGCCTCCTGCAGTTAATTTAGAAAGAGCATTAGTAAGGGAAGCCATTTGGGCTTTGAGTGAGTTTACCTCATCCACCTCATACAATCCGGCGGCTTTTGGGATGATTGGAGAAGCCCGTTCACATGGCCAATTGTAAGATGTATTGGCCAAGTCTTCTAGTATGGTGTAGGCTTCTAGAGCATTCTTGGAGAAGATTGATCCTCTGGCAGTTGCATCTAAGATGGATTTGGTTGAGCTTGCTAATCCATTGTAGAAGAGTTGAATTTGCAACCAATCCAGGTAACCATGTTGAGGGCACCTTCTAAAGAGATCCTTATACCTCTCCCAAGCCTCATATAATTGTTCATCCTCAAGTTGGCGGAATGTTCCAATCTCCGTCCTTAGTCTTTGAGATTTAGCCGGTGGAAAATATTTGTTCAAGAAAGCTTGAGCTAAGATCTCCCATGTTGTAATGCTATCCGGGGGGATGGTTTCCAACCAATCTTTTGCACGGTCCTGTAAAGAGAAAGGAAAGAGTCTTAGTTTAATAGCATCATTAGAAACGCATTCATCTTTACCGTTCCGCATATCTCCAAGAAGGATCGCAAGTGCTTGTGAGGATCTTCATTGCTTCTTCCTCTAAAGGCTAATTCTCTAGCCATTTGGATCAATCTCGGTTTCAACTCAAAATTGTTGACATTGATGGGCACATTCATTATTCCGGGTTGATTTGCCGGTAACATGGGTTGAAAGTAGTCCCTAATTGCCTTGGGTATCTCTTCCGCCATCTCCTCAATTTGATTGAGTAAAGCCCTTAGATTCCTTCTATAAGTCCTATCAATCGTGGGATCAAGAGGGAGGAGGTTAGTATTATCACGAGGCATAAACCGACAAATTAATCAAAATAAAATAAAATAAAGAAGGAATATATAGATATGAAATACAATAAAATAAAATATCAATACATAAATAAATAATCAACCAAATAATATACACCTCAAATTAAGATCTATCACTTCTAATGAATATTAAATAACAAAAATCGTTCTTTGGATCCCCGGCAACGGCGCCAAAAACTTGATGCACACTATGAGTGTTAACCGCAAGTGTACGGGTCAAGTTATAATATAAGACGATTAAGTCCGAATATCGTTCCATTGGAGATCCAATTGTGAAGGTTTAAGTTACTTAGCTATTCTAGAGTTGAATCAATTTTATTTGAGGATTGAATTTGAAAATTATGAGTTATGGAAAATATAAATCAAATAAGGAAAGTATTAAAATGAGAAACACAAGAGTCAAAGAGAGTTCTAGGGTAATGAATCCTTGTTTATTTCATCATGCAATATTATAGATTTCATGGATTTTATTGTCATTCATATGCCTAAGTCTAGAAACTTAATTCCAAGTTATTTTCTCTCCAAAACAGCCCTTTCTCATGCAACTCGATTGATTATTAATCTCTTAAAACAAATACAAAATTACATGGCATTAAAAATAATCTTTAACAACTTTTATTGTCAACCTAACTACTCTCGTGATTGATTAACAACAATTCATTGTTATGGATCAAGTGAAACATACAATCTCTCACTCATACATCTAACCTAACATATGAAGATGGCCAATCCACAAGAATTAAACACAATAACAATGAAAAGCATAATCATTCCAACAAAACCATGAAAGTCTACAAGATCAACATAATTTCATAAACAAATCATCAAAACCCTAAAACTAACGAGTTTAGCCACTCATAGCTTGAAGCAACATGTTTGAGCAAAATAAACAAAGAAAGAGTGTAAAGAAAGGAAAACTCTACTGAAAAGAGGCTCTTGATTGAGGTAGCACCGTCACGATCTCCTTGGCTCTCACGTTGGAATTCGAAGGGCACCACGACTATCTCGAACTCTTTTCCTCTTCCTTGCAACTAACTCACTCTTTGAACTCTCACTCAATTCTCTCCTTTTTGTGCCTCTTTAGGTCTGCACTTCCTTGATTTGATTTTTATGCCTAGGGCTGCTGTAAACCCCCAAATTTATAGAGTTTGGCCGCCCAAAAATTTACCAAAAATAACAATTTTTCATTTAAGGAAAACTAGCATCGCGGCACTGGTCTATAGCGCCGAGGCGCTATCGAAAATTCTTGGACAGCGCCGCGACGCTGTTGGAGAGCGCCGGGGCGCTAGGGCTGCGATCAGACAAGCTAGCTCTCGGGTTTTAGCGCAGCGGCAGCGCCGTTCAAGCGCCGCGGCGCTGCCCCAATTTCTTCCATTTTGGGTTTTTCAGCTCTTTTTCGCGGTATTCTTGCTCGGTTTTGATCTATTAGTCTTTTCTTCTAATTTTCCTCATTTTAACCTGAAGACCACTAGCAAACAAGTGAAATCTAATATAAACTCCCTTAATTTGAGAGAATAGAAAGCACTTTTCAAGTGCTTATCACACTGTGGTTCCTAGTTAGATGCTAACGCAACCCTAGACCCTAGAGTGATTAGTTACTCATGGTTTGAAAGTAAAAAGCGGAAAGTTTGGAGAAATGAGTAGACATGGAAGATAATTATATTGATGAAACGAAATACAACTTTAGATGAGCTCAATGTCTTGACACAAATCTAAAATCAAGATAGAACAATAAGAAAGAAAGCAGGGAAAGGCGTCAATGTCTTGAGTCGCCCGGATGGAAGCGTGAGGCTATGCTATGAAGTGGTTCGGCGAAGGGAAGACTCTTCTCTCTCGAGCTATTCGTCTCCGGTTGAAGTCTGGAGAGGACTCTGCTGTCACTTATGGAGTTCTTCCGAGAATCAACAACCCTTTCTCATCTCGCGGAGCTGCCCTTTTATAGATGATGCGTTCGCAATTAATGGCAAATCTGCTTGATTGGCGGCGAGATTGATACTATGCGTCCATCTCGCCTGATTACGTGATTCTCGGGTCAATTAAGATCCACCACTTTGGCCACAAATCATGTTCGTCAATCATCCGTCAATCTCTCAAGATTCTGCTTTGATTCTCAGCGCCTTTCATTAATGGTCGTCTATGCGTCCATGAATAGTTTGGCCGATGTCAACGCGGCGTAGGTTGCTAACACGTAGTCTTGCGTTGAGAAGTCATCAACTCATCGTTTGCATTCCTGCGTTAAAACATGCGTTTTAGGCTCAAAAAGTGGTAAAATCATTTATCTTCATAAACATACAAGAGTATAATGCAAAGGAAGATTTATTAGTAAAAATCTCATACACTGTCGCATGCTTCTCTATTTAATCTCTATTTTTCTAAGAAAAAGGCTATTATAACTTGTATTTCTACAAGTTATTAGTTTATTGATTATAATTAAGCTTCCTATGCGTTTATCATTCTTTGCGTCTTTCTTATGCCTAATAATATGCGTTCGTTATCTGTCAAGTTTTCCTATCCTTTACCCAAGTATAAGCGAAGGACTAGGTTTTCTTGGTGAGTCGGAGGTCGAACACAGGGATTATGTTGATTCTATGTTTAAGTGGATTATATGCGGTGTAGGGGTAACCAAGAATAATTTGCGAGAGATGTTTGTTTCTAATCTAAAGAAAGCAATAACATGTACACTAAACTAAAATATGGAAGATTGAAAAGCATGCGACACAGCAAAGTCAGCTAGGTGAATTTAATGAATGGGTAAAAACAGGGTTCGGGTTGATTAACATCTAACATCAGAAACGCATGGGGATAACCTACTTATACTTGTGACTCTTCTCCCAGTTGTCAGCTGCTATGCTTTATATGTCTATAATGCATAGAAGAGTGTTGAGTGCCAAGGTTGTTCCTGTAAGCACTGACTTGTAAAACCAAGTGTTAGGGAGAGCAATGCAATTGAGGTTATGCGTTACTAGAAGAAGAATAGCCGAGAAGTAACCAAGATATAGAGCAAAATTTTAGTTGAGTGGTGGCCAAGATCATGCGTTGGTGAAGTAGTGGGAAGCTGAATTATTTGAGGAACCATGCGTTGTTGATTGAATCAAGAAGGGTTGTGAGATGGAGTAGTCGTCGCATCGAAGGATAAGTGATCATTGGTGGGGAAAGAAATATGCTTAAACCATGCGTCGAAGACAGCCATGCGTTAAAGTCACTATGCGTCGAAGATAGCCATGCGCTGAAGTCACATTGCGTCCAAGACAGAACAGTCTTGAGGCGATGAGGCTAGTGATGTGAATGAATATGTTGTATGCGTCGGAGGTAGGAGGCGCCGAGAACATTATGCGCTGAGAATGGTTAGTTGCTGAAGAAGCTGGAGGAGAACAAAGACATGAGTGCCTTGCGTCGAAGGAAAGACCAGCGCCAACCTACGGTGAGGGGTAAGTCGGCATTATCATCTTGGTATTTGTGAGGGATAAGTCGGAAGTATATATATAGGTGAGTTTAATTATTTTCAGACATTTCGAGAACTTAAGTCAGTTCCATCTTTCAGAGAAACCACCAGAGAAGGAAGAGGAAGGTGTTCTTATAGTTTTTGGGCAAAATTCTACCCGTTTTGGTGCTGAAATCCGAACTGGAATATGAGACGATTGCAGACGCATAGACTGAACAGTGGTTGTTGTTTGGAGCAGAACGACTCAAGGAAGCCGAGTTTAGGGCTGAAATTTTGAGGTTCTTAAGTTAACATAATTCCTAACAAGTCTTATGAAGGATGGTTAAGCTGGAATTGAAGTTAATCACATGAATCTTTAGGTAAAAGCAGCAACTACAGAACTGTTATTTGGCATAACTGGAGAACAAAAAAGAGTTAAGCCTTGAAATTTTGAGGTAAGCTGTGAAACTTAATTCTTTACAAGTTTATAGAAGAGAAGAAGTCTTAATATGGGCTGGAAATGCGTTTTTAGCAGAGATTAAACAGAAACAGCAAAGCTGTAACAGTCAGCTTTGTTAAGAAGAAGATAAAACTCAAATGTTGGTATAATAGCAAAAGTGAGCTGCAGGCATAGTGTTCTTTGAATTGAAGTCGAACAGAAGGTAAGCAACAACTAGTAGTAATAGCCTTATTGTTTAAGACTTGAGAATGAACTAATGGAAGTTTGACCGCATGATAAACTATAGGCATTATGCATATGTTGAGTTGTTGTATATATTAAAGTGAATGGAAAAGAAGTATAACAAGGGAAAATGTTTGTTTCAGGCTAAGAGGAGATAGAAAAGGCTTATAATCCATTCAAGGCCTAGAAAGAGTTGTGAGTAACACTTTTCTTACTTTAAAACAGTTATGTTGAATATGATAGTTCGGTTTTCCAATGGAATATGATTTTGTGATCAAATGATTTATGAGGCACACGTTATGTTCTTAAAGTTATTGACAAGCATGTTTGTGAAATGTTATTGATATAATAATTGCCCTGTATTCTTATAAATGATTTGTATACAATCTGTTTATATAAAGTGTTAATTCTTAAAAGAGAAATGTTTTAGAGGAGGCTCAATGCTGAAGGACATGAGAAGGCATGTGAGTTTCCCCGGGACCCAGTACTGAAGGACATGGAGAAGGTACTTGGGCAACCCGCCACAGTCCTATGTGCACATAGAGGTTATATGCTAGTGCGTTGAGTTTTGCTTCGCATCGAGCCTTATATGCTTTCGACGTTGGGGTGTTGAGTTTTGCTCCACTTCAACTAAGGGAAAAGTACTGCACTTAGACTGTTTTCTTATGATTTGCTAAGAATCATGTATGAAGTGATAAGGGCAATTTAGTTTGTTTTAACTAATGCAGTTGACGTGATTACATGTTTTATGTTTGATGTTGAACATAGTTTTTCTACTGATGATTTCCGAACTAAAATGGTTTGTTAAAATTGTCATTCACTGGGCCTTTAGCTCATGTTTTCAATGTTTTCTTTCCCCTCCAGGTAGCAAGGACGTTTCTGGTGCTTTGCCTACTCCCACTCGCCCTGCTTAAGCTTCGAGTCTCCGGAAAATCTGACTTGTTGAAGTGTTATTTGTATGTAAAACCTTAATTCGGTGGCATGTAGATATATATGTACAATTACCAGGGATTGGACTATGAGTTGTGTAAGGACATGTAAAAGAATTGAGGAATTTCATTTTTGGCTTGTATATACTTTCCTATATGTTATGTTTAAAATGTCTTAGAATGTGGAGATTACATTGTGAACAGTTCAGAAGGTGTGTGAAGGAACGGATGGTATGCGTCACAAGAGGGGTGATGTATACTGTCCTCACATCTCCTTTCAGGTTGTGCAGGTAAACTTGGGATGGGGTGTGACAGTTCCTATGTCTAGGGAACACTGCTTAGCCTTGTCAATTGAGTTCCACAATCACTTACCCTCTCGAGCAGTCTGATTATTACCACTTATATCGATTAGCTAGATGGACATAAGAATCGGTTCTTATTTAAATGCTAACGCAACCCTTAACCCTTGATAGATTAGTTACTCATGGATTCAAAGTAAAAAGCGGACATTGTAAAGAAATGAGTAGACATGGAAGAAATATAGCTTGATGAACGGAATACAACTTTAGATAGCTCAATGTCTTGACACAAATCTAAAATCAAACTAGAAAACAAGATAGAAAGCAAGAAAAGGGTGTCAATGTCTTGAGTCGCCGGAATGGACGGGTGAGGATCTGCTGTGAAGTGGTCAGGCGGAGGGAAGACTCTTCTCTCTCGAGCTATTCGTCTTCGGTTGTGTTCTAGAGAGAACTCTGCTGTCACTTAGGAATTCTTCCGAGAATAAACAACCCTTTCTCATCTTGTAGGACTGCCCTTTTATAGATGTTGCGGTCGCAAGCAATGGCAGATCTGCTTGATTGGTGGCGAAATTAATATCATGCGTCCATCTCGCCTAATTGCGTAATTCGCAGGTCAATTTAGATCAACCATTTTAGCCACAGATTATGCATGTCAATCTTCCGACAATCTCTCAAGATTATGATTTGATTTTCCGCGTCTTGCTTCCTTTGTCTTTATGCGTTCAAGGAGGAGTTTGGCGGATGTCAACGCGTCATAAGTTGCTAACACACAGTCTTGCGTTAGGAGGTAGTCAACTCATTGTTTGCATTCCTGCGTTGAAACATGCGTTTTAGGCTCACAAAAGTAGTAAAATTCTTATCTTCATAAAAATATAAGAGTATAACGCGTAGGGAGATTTATTAATAGAATTTAGCTTAAACTACTGCATGCTTCTTTATTTATTCTCTATTTATCTAAGAAAAAGGTAATAATAACTTGTATTTCTACAAGTTATCAGTGTCAGCACCTTGAGAAAGAAGAAAAAGAAAGAAAAAGTGGAGTCAGTCACCAAACTCCCAGGCATTCACCAAGAGAAACGCAAAGGGAAGGAGAAAGTGACTGAAGCTCCAACTAAAGTGGCCAAGAGCAAGAAAAAGACAGTGGATCAAATTTCTGCTAAGGCCAAAGGCAAAGAAAAAGTGGCCGATGCATCACTTGAGAAGAAGGAAGGAAAAGGGAGACGCAGGGCATTCCCTGATTTATTAATGGAGGTGGGATTTTTCCCTGAAGAAGCCCCGTTGCCGCCGTATATCACTAAAATCATCGACCACCATGGTTGGAGAAATTTCTGTTCCAACACTCCTTGGATCAAACCTGACTTAGTCGGCAGCTTTTATAACGGACGCATTGATGAAGAGGAGGAAGTGGTAGTGGTTGAAGAAAATGAAGTCTCATTCAACGCAAGGGAAATAAACGCAATCTATAAGTTGAGGGATGATAACTTGTAGAAATACAAGTTATAATAGCCTTTTTCTTAGATAAATAGAGATTAAATAGAGAAGCATGCGGCAATGTATGTGATTTTTACTAATAAATCTTCCTTTGCGTTATACTCTTGTATTTTAATTGATAAATGATTTTACCACTTTTTGAGCCTAAAACGCATGTTTTAACGCATAAATGCAAACGAGGCGTTGATGACTTCTCAATGGAAGACTACGCGTTAGCAACCTACACCGCGTTGACATCGGCCAAACAATTCATGGACGCATAGACGACCATTAATGCAAGGTGCTGAGAATCAAAGCAGAATCTTGAGAGATTGATGGATGATTGACGAACATGATTTGTGGCCAAAGTGGTGGATCTTAATTGAACCGAGAATCACGCAATCAGGTGAGATGCACGCATAGTATCAATCTCGCCACCAATCAAGTAGATTTGCTATTAATTGCGAAAGCATCATCTATAAAAGGGCAGCTCCATGAGATGAGAAAGGGTTGTTGATTCTCGGAAGAACTCCATAAGTGACAGCAGAGTCCTCTCCAGACTTCAACCGGAGACGAATAGCTCGAGAGAAAAGAGTCTTCCCTCCGTCGGACAACTTCACAGCATAGCCTCACGCTTTCATCCGGGCGACTCAAGCATTGACGCGTTTCCCTGCTTTCTTTCTTATTGTTCTATCTTGATTTTAGATTTGTGTCAAGATATTGAGCTTATCTAAAGTTGTATTTCGTTTCATCAATATAATTATCTTCCATGTCTACTCATTTCTCTAAACTTTCCGCTTTTTACTTTCAAACCATAAGTAACTAATCACTCTAGGGTCTAGGGTTGCGTTAGCATCTAACTAGGAACCACAGTGTAACTATTCTATCTTGTCAATTGCGAGCTTAATTCGATGCTTATGTCCATCTGACAAATCGATATAAGTAGTAATAATCGAACTGCTCGAGAGTGTAAGCGATTGTGGAACTCAATTGACAACGGCCAAGTAGTATTGCCTGTCTATGGAGATAACCTTGGTTCTTAATAACACTCTTCTATGCATTATAGACATATAACGCATAGCGGCTGACAACCGGGAGAAGAGTCGCAAGTATGAATAGAATACTACTGTGCGTTTCCGATGTTAGATGTTAATCAACCTGAACCCTTTCTTTATCCATTCACACACATCTTTAGCTGAACTTGCTGCGTCGCATGCCTTTCCATCTTCCACATTTAATCTAGTGTACATATTATCGCTTTCTTTAGATCAGAAACAAACACTCTCCCCGTTATTNCGTCGCATGCCTTTCCATCTTCCACATTTAATCTAGTGTACATATTATCGCTTTCTTTAGATCAGAAACAAACACTCTCCCCGTTATTTCTTGGTTACCATTGCAACGCATGTAATTCACATAAATATTGAATCAACATAATCCCTGTGTTCGACCTCGGACTCACCGAGAAAACCTACTCCGTTGCTTATACTTGGGTAAAGGATAGGGAAACTTGACAGATCACCAACGCATAGTAGTAAGACGCATAGCATGCTCAAAGCATAACATGTTGAACGCATAAAGACATCATTTAACACTTTGCGTTAGGACAATTTACACACATACAAAATCCACCAACAACAAGTTTTTGGCGCCGTTGTCGGGGATTATTGCATTGATTTAATTATTTTCTTTGGATTATTGTGTTACAGATTCCTCAGTCAACGGAGTATAGCAAGCTTCTCTTCTGTCAGAGGCTTCTAACAGTATATGAGTGAAGGGGACAACCCAACATTTGATATTGACCCAGAGATTGAGATGACCATCAGACGAAGGATAAGACAGAATAAACAAAGAAGGAGCAATCAAACTACAGAAGAAAATATGGATGCTCAAAATAATCAACCTCAACTGGGGTTAGGCAGAACGCAAATGCGCAAGAGCACACAAACAATGATAGAAATCACCCAATGAGGGAGTATGCGTCGCGAAATCTATACAATTTCGCACCAGGAATTTTACAATCAACCTTCGAGGGTAATGGAAGGTTTGAAATGAAACCAGTAATGTTGCAGATGCTGCAAGCCGCAGGGCAGTTTGGGGGTGCAACGGGTGAAGACCCACATGCACACGTGAAAAGTTTCTTGGAAAT
>QLSR01000361.1:0-41971 GCA_031780015.1 Citrullus colocynthis
TTGAAATTCGATTATGTGGATGAACTTTGGTAAACATTTTGTTGAAGACTCTCGATTATATATATAGTCTTTGAAATTCTTCATTGACTTTGTTTTAAAAGGGGATACTTTGACTTTGAGCTAATTTCTCTTTAAGAAACTAGGTAGGATATGCCATATTATGTAGTCTAGAGCATGAATCATACAAATATTACATAGTTGACTATTTAATATACATATGTTACCTTAGCATGAAAGAAAAATAAAGACACTAGTACAAAAATTGACCTTTAATGTCGGTCAAAATCTGACATTTTATAGGTATGATGACAGATGGATGGTTGACAAAAAAAATTTGCTATTGTATAGGTGTTTAACGATGATCACCTCTAATGTCACCTTTACTTCCTTTTTTCCTTGTACATCTAATAAATTTAAATTAAGCAAAAAACAAAATCCTAGAAGTAAGAAAGAGTTGTAGAGTTAAAAACTTCACAAGAGCGAGAAGACTAAAGAAAAGCAAAAACAAAAACTGGGGATTAAAATTGAAGAAAACTAAGACAATCATGGTCTAGTTTTACAATTGGTTTCTCTCATCGATTTTGCGATTTCCAAAGAAAAGAAATGAGAAAGTGCAAAAGGATAAAAACAAAAAAAACCACAATGACAGTGAAGAAAATAAAAGTGATGATAGACCTATGACGAAGAGAACCAAATGTGCATAACAAAAGACCCACAGTGAAAAGAACCCAAGACAAAGAGAGTGTATATTGAAGATCTAAATTGAATACCTAATTTGTTGTAGTGAGGTTTGAAGCATAAAATGAATTGACAAAAAAACGATGGAAGATATTAACAAATTTAAAGAAAGATATCGATAATTTCAAGAAAAAGAGGGTAAAAAAAAAAAAAAAAACAAAAGTAGAAAGCAAACAAATCACTTGAGAAAACAAAGCGTTATAGAAGCGTGGAAACACAACTTTGCTCCTCTTTTAAGACTAAGAATAGTGACATGTCTTCATACAAAAAAATAATATAAAAGAGCATCATAAAATATTTTTAAAAATGCAGAAGTTGTAAGGTTTAAAAATACAAGAAGAATGCTGCATAAAATTGAGCCAAGTTAAAAGTTGACTTTTTAATGAAAAAAATTGACGTGTAAAATATAGTTGTTGACTAAATTATACAAAATACCTTTCAACTTTACATTTTGTGTCAAAAATACCCTTAAACTTTCAAAATTTTAAAAAATACTCTTGGATCTCAAAAAAAAATCAAAAATACCTTTACTGTTAGTTTTAGATGGAAACTGTTGGTATTATTAAGGGTATTTTTTAAACTTTTGAAATTTCAAGCATATTTTTTAAACAAAATATTAACAGTTTTCATCCAAAAGTAAAAGTAAGAGTATTTTTGAACTTGTTCTGATAGTTTAAGGATATTTTTTACCCAACATGCAAAGTTCAAAGATATTTTGTTTAATTTAACCTAAAGTTATTGAAATATATTATATGACATAACTTATAAAGAATTATAAGCCAAGATCAAAATGATAATGCAATGCACAAAGAGGATATATTTATTGTAAATATTTACCATGGTTTAATTTTATTATTCTATATATATCACCAAACTAAAAATGAAGAAGACAACTAAACTAGAAGTGGCAAATAATTGTTTTTAAAAAAGTGGTTAACACCAATACAACGTTATATTGAGACAGCTAGCCATGACACTATGCTCACAAATGAAGCATTATACAACCTTAAGAAACCTAAGATTCTACCAACATATTAATTAATTAAATCAAATATGGGATGGGGAATAATATGGAATTGTTGTATATTTGGTAATAACATGTGGCGGCTTTTTTTTTTTTTTTTTTGGTTGAGAAATAATTATATTAAGGAAAGCAAATCAATGATTTTTGTTTTATTATTTTTTTCTAGAAATAAACCATTGATTCAATTGTTATTCTTAGCCATATAAGGATTTGCCTCCCCATATTTGACCTTGTATTAATCATTGTTGCTATAAGTGGGGAGGGAGATTAGAAAATTTTCAATTTTGTTCCCCTCCTTTGCAGGCTGGATTTCTTTATTTTTCAATAATAATAGTAATTTATTGGGTGCTTTGACAAGTATGGACAAAAACAAGTTAGTTTTATTAGTTTTTGTATTGTTCATATCTATTAGGCCTTATTTTAATCTTAATGAATAAATGGTGTTTATGTACACACTTTGTTCAAAAACAAATACTGTCACATGATTCATTGATATTCATCTATAGAACATAAAATATATAATTTTAATTAAGAGGTTAGAAGTTTAAATTTTTATGATGGTAAATCTTAATAATTAAAAATTGCTATATTTTTTATTGAACACTCTAAGTAAATTTTTTTTATCGTCTATCCAAATCATATTATTATGGAAATTTTGGATCGATGGAGTATAATTGAAAGTGGACATTACGAAACTAAAAAGCATAAAGAATCCAAGCCAAAACTACACTCAAGGATCCCAATGGGCCGGAGGAAGAGAGAAATTTTGGCCAATGGCATAAACAACCCATGGTCGGTTTAGGCTAAAGGACTTGTTTGTTGCACACCACATGTTTATAAAAGTATGCTTTTGGCTTGAGTGATGATTCAAGGAAATCTTAAGTCAAACCTCCTATATAAATACATCCTTGTGACTCCATGGAAAGTAAGTTCTTTCTCACTCTCAAACATATAACTTGTTGCAATTTCTCACACTCTACATTTTGGTGAGCATGTCTTCTTCTTTTGCATGTCATCATCTCCCCCAATATCTACAAATTCATTGATGAATAAGGCATGTCTTCAAGTGCATTACCCTGCTCAATTTTTTCTATTAATTGTTGGCATCATCTATTGGGAGGAGAAAATATTATGCTAAGACGTGCATATAATCAATTTCACCAATGATGAGTAGAGGAATGACCAACATGAACTAAGATGTAGACGAACTCAAACTAGGATTGCCATTCAAAAATAACACAGAAAAATATGTCTCCTCGACCTCAGCCATAGGAGGGTTGACCCAAGGAAGCGTTTGAAGCCTTTGAGAAGGGAATGAGCTATATAGATCCCCATGATCCAAAGCATTGGGAATAAACAAGAAAACATTGGGAATAAACTATTAGTTTAATAAAGCCTGATCAGGTTCCTTAAAGTCAATATAGACATATCCGCTTGGTCCCATGAAGATATGTTAAGAATAATCCTAGCATAATAGTACATTACTTTGAATGTTGACAAAGATTTCAAGCTTGGGAAGCAAAAGTGACGAACATTCAACAAGCAGAATGAGATTAGAGCTGACCAAGTTGATGAGTTGTTAGAGCTGGCCAAGTTGATGAGTTGCTCAAAGCCAAATTCGTTAGTTAATTCCATTACTCCTAATTACTATCTAATGTAGTGTTGAGAAAGAAGACAAATGAAAAATGGAAAATGTGTATAACTTCATTAATCTTAATAAGGCTTGCCCTAAAAACAGTTTCCTATTATATATTATATTATTATCATTACTATTATATATTCTTTCTTTTTTTAAATCCAACTTCAACCTTTATTTAAATCTCATTTTCTCTTCTCTTTCTCTACAGTTTCTCATCTCCCAATTTTATTGAAAATTTCTCTCTAATTCTCCATTATTGATCACTTTTCAAAAGCTGCAATTTTTATAAATTTTCTTTTGTGAGAGAAAGTTACAATCAAGATAAATTATTTTGAGTGTTTAAACTTTTCTACATCAACACTTTAAAATTGCATTATTATTATTAGTGCTTAGACCTTGATGTTTTTTAATTTAGAAAAATAAGTTATTAGTTTAAAAGCCTACCTTGCAAGCTGACATAAACATGATATAAACTAAGAATACCAACTCTAAATTAGTTGTAGTACTAATCAAAATTTAATCATTATTGTTTCGTATGTGTAGCTTTTACGGATGTCATTGTTGCTATTTGTTTTAAAATTGTTGCGTCATCTAAAGAAGTCAAAAAAAAAAAAAAAAAAAAAAGGGAAATATTTGTTTGTCTTTTTGTTATATTTTTTTTTGTTATATAATTCATTATAATTGTATTTGTATGTATAACTATAGTTTTATCCCTTTGGATAAGTGCCAATGGCAATGGGCTGACCAAATAAGAAATAATGACATGATTGAAACCGAATAGGTACTGTTTGTTTTTTATTTTATCGTTCCACTTGGGCTACCATCAACCATGTCACCTCTGACTTTCTCTTTCAAATAAAAATTACATATTTTATTTTTTTAAAAAAATCACATATTTTAATAAAAAATTATTTTAAATGATAAAACGGTTAAAAATAATTACAAATAATAGCAAAATATTATAATCTATCTGTAATAGAAGGCGATAAACTACTGACTGTGTCATAGTCCATCATAGATAAACAGTGAAATTTTGCTATATTTATAAATATTTTAATTTATTTTTCTATATTTAAAAACAATTTTTTAATGGTTTTAAATGATAAAAATGATAAAAAAAATAAATATCTATAAAAGTTTATACACAGCAAATTTTAGATTTAACTTTTCAATAAATTTGCTCCCTTCCTAATCATTTAAATAAATATATTTTATTTTAATATATTTTGTCAAATTTGTTTTCAAAATTTAATTGATTCAATTTTTTTATAACAATTATTTTTCTTAAACCTTTATCAAATAATCTAAATTAAATAAAATTATCAATATGATAATAATTTAAATAATAAATTATTTGGTTCGTATAACTATATTGCACTTATTTAGTATTAATTGATCAAACACATTAACTGTTTTTTTTAATTTAAAATTAAAATTTATCAAACATTCTCTAGAAAATAATTGTCAACAATCCAAACAGTAACTTGGTTGAACTATTGTTACTAAATCAATTTACTAAATTTGTCCTACGATATTATTATCAAATTTAATATTAAATTCTCAAAAAATATTGAAATTAAATACTAATATATATAACAGTATGCTAATAAATCAACTAATAAGTTACCTAAAATTCAACTAATAAATCAACTAATAAATTACCTAAAATTCAACCCTTTAAAACGCATACGGTAAAGAATGCACAAAATTTCCACAAAGGATGAAAACTCAACTGTTATCTTTTATTCAAATTCATATTTCAATGTGAATATTTACTTTAAAAAGTTTCAATTTCAAGAAATTAAAATTAAAATTAAAACTTTATTTATCCAACAAAATTTACATATACACCCATGTTTCTCAAGTCCCATTTTTCTTTTATCTCTTTATTCAACATAATATCAGTAAAATGAAAGTAAATAAATAAAATAAATAATAACAATAATCATAATTTTAAATTTCTTTAGATTGCATAGAAACTAACTATGCTGCCCTGGTATGTATAAATGTAACAAATGCTTAACATTTGAAAATAAATTTTTGTTTAAAAAATACCAAAAATAAAAAATTGGTGTTGATAAACAGTGAAATAAATATTTAATATAATAACAAAATAGAAATTTGATTTATTAATTTACAAAAAAATTCAATTATCGAAACACTCAAGTTAAAAAAAACCCGACTATTATCTTGTATGCAAATTCGAGTTTATAATTTTACAATTTATTTGTAGTTTTGAATACAGGTTAATTGATTGAATACTTATTATAACATTATTTTGAATATTGCACTCCATAATATTAACAAAAAATGTTTAATATTCTTTGAAATAAAAACTTTGGAACTCAATTCGATTTAAAAGGAAAGAAATTTCAAAATTTATTTAATATTTATCTTTTCAGATTACGAGTTTTGAAAAATAGGTGAATTCATTAAATTTTAAAGACACACAATTTTAGTCTTTGAAATTGTTAAAGTATGTATATTTGATTTCTAATTTTCAAGAATAAATTTAAAAGATCTTCCGGTATATATTTTTATTATTTTAAATTATTAAAACTCAGAAGCTTAAAAAATATATATTTTGAAAAGTTAAAAACTAAATGCGCATGAAAATAAAGTTTGAAATTTGAGAGACTGAACATATTTTTTCTAAAACTCGACTAAAAAAGTAATTTTACTATCTATTTATTTATCCAACTTGACATGCTTGCAAGAAATTTGATTAATTCAACGGATGTTTATTGTACGTTTTGAAAAATAATAATAATAATAATAATAATAACAAATTAATTTAAATCTAATATTAAATCTGCCTTATTGATTAAGGGGAAAAAATCCCGAATTTCGTTTATTCAACAAACTTGACAGACAAGCAAGTTTTTTTGAGTCTCATAAGGAGATTGGATGGAACTTAAATGCATTTTTTAAGGGTACATCATAATCAATATTACTTTTAATAACAACATTTTTAAAAATTTAAAAATATAACTAAATTTATTAGTAAAAATCATACCTTTCTATTTGGCTTATCACTATTGAATATTGAATTTAAACTTTGTTATATCTATAATTTTTTTTATTATATTATATATGTTAGTGCCTAAGTGATATATTTACCATTACTCATTTTTTAAATGGTCAAGGAATATAACTCAACTCACATGAACTTATATTCTTGATCTAGATTTTTTATCCCACATTAGAAAAAAAATAATTTATTAAAATAAATAAATAATAAGAAGAATAAAATTGGTAGAAGATTGCATTAAAAAATTGTAAAGAAAATTAATTGTTTTAACAAAAAAAAATTATGAAGTTTCTTTTTGTATTCTCTGTATTTGGTGAATCTAGAAAATTAAAAAATATACACAAAATGAACAATAAGGTAAAAAATCTACAACGAAACAATGAATCACAATCACTGCCAAGCCATTCTGTACCCGTCCGCTGTCTGAAACCCGAACCATCTCTGCGTCAGCAATTTCAACCGATCATCTCTAACCTCACAGAACTTCCTCGGCCACTCCGGCGGCTCCACGGCGGCATTTCCCAGCCCCGGCGCCCTGTCCTTCGACGTGGGATTGGCCGAATCCTTCCAATCCACCACGTACGCCGACACGCGCCGCCGGAACTTCATCCGAAACTCCGGCCACGCCTGGTACTTGTAGTGATTCACCACCGCCTCTTCCGACCTCATCTGCCTCGACCGAAACTCCTTTCTCAATTTAAAATGGTGAATCACATTCAACAACGATCGATCCACAGCCTCCAATAGCACAATTGATTTATGCCTCTCCTCTAATTTTCTCCTGCAATTATAGCCCTGTGTTACCCCTTCCAACGGATGCGAGATACGATCCGACGGCCCGTAATCGTTACACATGATCGTAATCATTCCGATTCCATTTTCCTCCGCCGGAAGGAGAGATTTCACCATGTTTTTCGACGGTTTCAATGAATTTAACCACGACGGAGAGAAGACGAATTCATCGATGTCGACGAACATCATCCATTTGCACGATTTCTTCGAATACTCAACGCTGTGAGAAAATCCAGCCTCCTGCGTCTTAGGCCAAATCCAGAACACGATCTCGATATTGTATCCTTCAAGTTTCAATCCCTTCACGACGGCCGAAATTTCATCGTTGCTACCGTTGTCGTACAGAATGAACTTCTCGACGCCGATTCTCGAGTAGTACATCACCCACTCCTTCAAGAACTTTCCGACGTTATACACCATCGTACAAGCACAAATCATCGATTGAGCCTCCACTGAACCGCCGCCGCTGCGGCGCGGCGTGTAATAAGCGACGGACGGCACGAGGATGTTTTTCCCTTTCGCGTCGAGAATTTCGAGAGTGACTTTGAACTTATCGTGATCTTCTCTGGTCGTTAAATTCGGATGACGGCATCGGAAAACCTCCTGCACAGAGCTGGTAACGGCAGTTCTAACGGCGTCATCGCCATCGCCAAACACGCAGTTCAAATCAGTCGGGGGCCGGTTATTCCCTTGACGATGGTTCACGCCTTTGACGAATAGAACGACGTCGTCCTCTGTTGCGAAAGCTTCATAAACGAAAAAAGTCCACCTCATCAATTCCGGCGAAGGAGAAGAAGACAAAGAAGACGAAAACTCCTTAGCCGGCGACTTGGTAAGGAATGGTTGAAAAAACGGCCGGAGACGACGGACGGACTCCGGCATAAGGCACTTAAATGTAAGCCGACCAGTGGAATCCAAAATCCCAGAGAAATTAGCCGAGGAAGTAGCATTGTTCTGGAACAAACAGAGAAAGTCGCGGAGAGAATCCGGAGAAGAGAGCGGCGTGTCGATTGAAGAAATCAGAAGAACCTCCCAATCGGGAAGAAGAACCGAAACCGTCGGAATAGGATCGAGAATCGAGGAGACGTGGCGAGTCCGGTGAGTGAGTTGGTGAGGGAAGTTGAAATTAGTTTCATGGAGAGCGTAATGAGCTACGGAATTAACAGAGCGAGAAGGGAGAAGGTTATATGAAGAAGGAAAAGGGAGATTGGCGACGGAGAAGAAGGCTTTACGGGAGAATTGAAAGGCAAAGAGGAGAAAGACGGCGACGGAGAAGAGGAGGCCGGTGGAACGCGGCTTCCGCCGCATGGTTTTCAGAGGAGGATTGGGAGAGGAGTGGGCGGTGATTGGGATTGCGTCACAGGCGGCGGGGGACGGGTGGAGTGTGAGGGGGGGGTTTTATATATAGACGAGGGAGGTGAAAACGTGGGACGTTGTGATTGGCGGTCGTGTTTGCCTGCTGGGTTTCCTAATATTGACTCGCTCACCCACATGGTAATTAAAATCAGGGGATTAACAGAGAATTAATGTAGGGATTTGAGAGAAGTAAATGCTTAGAAAAATTACCAGAATGTTTGCACTAATCACTAATCATACATTGTTTTTCCTATTTTGATTTCTATTCTTAAATTTATAATTTGTTTTCTAACGAAATTTTAGTTACATTTTAGTTTATTTATTTTAAGAAAATTGTTTGATATAAACCTAACACACATGCAACTTTTTAATTTGTTTATTTTCATTTTTTAATTAATATAATGGATGTCTATCTTAAAATCTTAATTAATAGACAAATATTTGAAGCTTCTAGCTGCCTTTAGTATTAGAATATTTGTTATTTTTTTTTTGGATGATTAGATTATCAAATGGGTTTAGGTTAAAGGCTAAATAAAATAGTTTAAAGACGAAAATGTAATATAATTGAAACATTGTCTATGAATTATTTATTTTCTAAATATTTGACTATTTTGTTAATGATAAGAATAATGAATAAATGGAGCTTTGAACCCTACCATATTCCTTAAATAGAGTTTTATAAGAAAAATGTTAACTTACAAGTTTGGTTTAAGTCTTTGTATTGAATATTCTCTCTAGTGTTAAAAATGCTCAAAGAGATATTAAGATACCATATTACCATTTTTTTTTAAACAAAGTTTGTTTTCTCTCAATTTTTTACCATGTTTCACATCTTTTTTAAATAAAATAGTTGAATTCTAAATCAAATTCCATTAAAAAAAATAAACATTCAAATGATTTTTTTTTTTTTTAACTTTGTTTGAGTTTTTATAACATCGGTAAAAACTAGATGACAAAACAATAAATTTAAAGATGGCAAGAATATTTACCGACTTAATTTTTAAAAAACTATAAAAAATCAGTTGGCTGTCAAGCGGAGCCTAAAACTTTCAATTTTATGTCTAATAAATTTCCATATGAACTTCTTCATTGGTGTAGTGTATATGTAAACTTTTGATTGTATTAATAGTCCATACAAAAATCGACTAAGTATGTTTGGACACTTAGTGATATAAGTATTAAATCTAAGAGAGTTAATAATGGCCAGGCTTATTAAACCACTAACATTGAAAATCGAATAAGTTACTAAAAACTTTAGAGATTAAATAAACATATTTATCTTAATTCAAATATAATTGTAATGCAAACTCGTTCAAATTTAAACCAGAGGAAATATTAAGGTAGAAATGAAGTTTGAGTAAGGTTAATAAATTTGGGAAGTAGAAAACAAATTGAGTAAATAGAAAGGGTGGGAATTAAATTAAGATGAAGAAATTTAATTAAGGAATAAAATAAGAAAATGTGGGTATAGACCATAGAGAAAGGAAAAATTGGAATAACGTGTGCAATGGACAAAGTTGACTCGTAAAGTTTAAGGAGCAAGCAGGAAGTTACAAAGCGAATAATAACATTAGTTAGTCAGAAGACTCAACTGCCCCCGTGTTTGGACGACGTGTCATTTTGACCCCACCGCATTTGAATTACCCATAAAAATATTAAAATGTTTTTAATTAAGTCCTTACGTAAAAATAACTTATTGAAATTTCTTTATATAATATTTTGCATAATTAATTCGTGTTACCATGTTGATTAGTGATGGAGTGATATTTTGTTATATATTAAAATATTTTAATATATTTTATTATATTTAAAAATAATTTAAATTTTTAATTTTTATTTTAAGAAATATTTAAATTTTTAGTCAAATTGTAAAATTAAAAAAAAAAATTTGCTTTCAAATTTTACTTGGCTTTTTAAAACATCAGTAGAAAGTGAATGACGAAAAAATAGAAATTTATTTATAAGTTTACCTTTTAAAAACCAATTAGTTATTAAAAATGGCTTTATAATCTTATTTGATTTTTTAAAACGTTAATAGAAAATAGATAAAAATTAGAAATTTACGAGTAAAAGTAGTATTTATAAGTTTATTTAAAAAAAAAAATAGTTATGGTTTAGTGTGTGTATATATAATGTATGTATAATAAAGTGAGATTTGAGAATCTATGCGTGGAAATAATGTTTTATAAGTTTGATTTTTAACTTTAAAAAATAATGAGATGGTTATAAAAAATGACTTAAATTATTGTTTTATTAGTATGTTTTAGAATAAATAAAGGTTTGATAATTTAAACATGTTAAATTCCTGACATTTTGTTAATATATTTGAACAAGTAGTCATATCAATTTAAAAATTGAAATAATTTTGAAATAATTTTGTTGATTGAGAAGTTGAATTTTATGTATTAAATGGAATCATCTAGACAACACATTTTATATCTTGTCTTTACAAAACTTGACAATAATTTTTTCAAGAAGAATCTAATTGGAAATTGTGAATATAGTAAGAGTAAACTTGACCATTTTAAAAATGCTAAAAATCAAACTAAGAATTATCTACTAGAATAGGATTATATTTTTTTTAAAAAAAATTAAGAAATGTATATTAAAGATACTTTTATTAATAATTTAAGGAAATATATAAATGGAATAAGTCTTGGAGAAGGAGGGTAAAAAGGGTATTGAATAATGAATGGCGGGTCAAATATGCGAATTTAGAATATTACGATTTTGCATCAATCTTGTCGTCACGGTGGGGAAAGGATTCAAATGATAAGGTTGTTACTTATATTTTATTTTATTTTTAAGACAAGTTTGTAATGTCTATATCTATAGCTGTACAACATAGGCGGATAATAATGTCTTAAAATTCCAATTATAAAATACAATGTTTTAATATTTATTAGAAGTTTAAAATGAACATTATATTTAAAGTCAATTGGGATTCCTGTGTCTTCCAAGTTTCTACTTAAATGCACATATTTGTAGAGAAAGTAATAATTTTTTAGACTAATATTAGTTTAGTTCGTGAAATTTTTTGGTTAGGTCCATGACCTTTAAAAATAGGTTTTCAAAAAGTTAAATAACTTTCAACTATGTATCTTAAAATTATAGGCCCGTGAGTCTTAAAAAGCCAAATAAATTTGTGAATTTTCGAATTTGTGTTTAATACGATCCTTGATATATTCAGAACTTTTAAAAATTAACAAATCTCTATTAGACATAAACTAAATGTTGTCTCTAATAGGATATTAATTATTCAATTTAATATCCAATAGATTTGTAAATTTTAAAATAGGTTAAATAAGTCAATGACCAATTAGTAAAAAATTCAATACTCTTACCTCTGTTAAACAAATAATAATAATAATAATAATAATTATTATTATTATTGAAAGTTTAGGACTTGTTTGATAATCATTTCATTTTTTATTTTTAGTTTTTGAAATTTACATTTGTTTCTTTTAAATTTTTTCTTCGCGTCTGTTATATTTGGAAGAAACACTAGAAATTGTTGTCCAAAAACTTTAAAATGATTGATGTTTGTAAATACGTTATCATTAATATATGGACAAAAACTATTAGTGCCTTGTTTTTAAAATATCTTTTAATTTTCAAAACTTTGCATGGCTGCCTTTTACCTTTTTGAAAAAAATGGTGTAGAGATGTTGTTTATGCTAGTATAGTTTGTGTTTTTTTTTTAAAAAAATTAAATGGTACTCTCGTTATTTTGTCTGTTGGTCCAATTTTCGCCTCGAAAAATTATTATAAATAGAAAAAAATATCAAACTAATTGCAAATATATAAAATTTTTACTGTCTATCAAATATAGAAAAATTTGACTATCTATCGGATAGACAATGAAGTTTTTTTTTTTATTTGTAAATAGTTTAGCTCATTTTGCTGTATTTGAAAACATAACCATTTTTACACCGTGTTTTCAACAACCAAACACAACCAATTAATGCATATATTTCACAAAGTCCAAGGTCCCAAAATATCAAAATCTCCTATATGGAAACTCAACAAAACCAATCCAACTTTCCATGATTCAAGAATATCATCTTGAATCATGGAGAATTTTGTTGATTAATCACAACAAATTGACTAAGTTAGATTATAAAAAGAGATCAACAAAGTCTTTACTGCTACAAATATTGTGTGCATGTTTCCTTGTTTTTTCCTTCTATTCATTTTCCTCAAAAGTATGACTCAAATTCTTGACGGGTCCCTTTTCTTTTATTATTAAACTTAAACGATGTTTTAACACACACTCAACTATTAATGTACAACAATGTTAAAACATTTAAGTCTTAAGGTCCATTGGTGGTTCCATTATCTTTTTTTTCTTCCTAGCTTATATACTTTAATTGAAAGGAATGGTTTTAGCCTAGATCGTAGAACAGAAGAAAGGGAGTAAGACAATATCGACAAAAAAGGGAGGAAAAATAGATAAATGTTAGGTCATAGCTTGAAGTAAAGGAGAGAGAAAATGGAAGAAGGAGGTGATGAGATAAGGATATAAATGATTTTCATCTATATACCAACAAAAATACATATTTTAACATTTTTTTTTCAATTTTTAAATGTTAAGAATACTAATGAAACTTTTGAAAGTTGATAAATATTTTTGAAACGAGGTACTTAATGGTCTTTCGATCTATATGCTAGTTTTAAAGGTATTTCTAAACCTTTTTCGAAGGTTTAAAACAAAATTTGGCTTGATTTTTTTAAAATTATTTTTTTTAAAAAAAATTCAGAACTTAATTTAATTTTTTGAAATACTCCTAAAAAATTTATAACAAAATAAATAGATGAATAAGTATTGATTGAGGTACTGTTTATAAAGTTAGTTCTCATTCGTAGCAAAAATTTCAAAATTTGACTACAAATGGGGAGTTTAACATAAGACTAAAATCAAAGAAATTAAAATGTTAATAAATATTAAAAGTAAAATAATAAAATATTATTAAACAAGTTTAATCTTAGAAACAATTTCATAAGCCTTGAAGAAAATATTGGGAGGGAGTTGCAATAGTTTTTAATTTTACACTATTTGACCTAAAATTGAATAAATTCCAAAATAGAGAACCAAAATGTTTTTTTTTTTTTTTTAAAAGAAAATAATAAAAATAATAAATTAATTTTTAATGTTGGGTTCCGAGGATTTTACATAAAGTTGCATGGTTCCCAACAATAGCTTTATGTCCTCCTCAAGAAATCAAATTCTAATTTTTTATATATATGTGCCTTGATTGCATTTGAGATTCAGCTCACATGATTAACTTCTTTTCTTTATGGACATCTCCATATTCTTCATATAGCCCTCTATTTACACACAACCTCTCTTAGTTTTATAAAAATAAAAAAGAATATCCATTTTGTCAACATATATATACCTCAAACAATCCAACAATACTCAATATTTTCTTTTATGTCTCAGTTAATTTTATGAATTTTCTTTCTCACTCTCTCCTACAATGTAATATATATGAAATGCAACCTAAATATCTGATGAATCTAACTTAAATGGCATTGAATTTATAAATTTGTTTGCACTTGGTTAGTTGAGAATATGTGTATTGACTACTTGAACTATAGCTTCATTTACTATTCCATAATCCATTGATGACAATCTAAAAACTGGTTTGATTACATTTGTGGTTATTTGTTTATGTTTTGTAATTGTAATGAAATGTGGGATCGTTACATAATTTGTAATTAATCAACAAATGCAATCTGATTGAGTTTGAAAATTGTGCGGAACCCACTAGTTTATTTTAGATATTTTTTAACGTCAATTTTTGCCCTCACACGTCATCATTTATTGTTACAACCAAATGAGTTATTTTTTTTTTCTTTTTTTTTGTAACGATCATTCAAATAAAAACCATTTTATCATCTTTTCTTCTTCTATGGTTATCGATCATATTGGTACATGTGGCCAATAGCGGTAACGATAAACTTTTTTTAGAAAAATTAGTATGTAAAGGATCAAAGAAGTGACAAGGTTGAAATTGGTCCAAACCCGTACTATGACAACTCCTCGAATGCCAAAACTGAGATAGGAAATGGAGAGATAATTGATAGTATGTGAAGAAGGATAGAAGAAGTGACGCAGAAAGTGAGGGGGAGTGTTATGGATTGGTAGTGGAGGTAAATTTGAAGATGGTGGATAAAGGACTGGGTGAAGAGGTCAGGAATAGGGTAGAGGAGAAAGAGTTGGGCTTGGGAGGTCTTAAATCACTTATTGACAAAAAAGCTTAAGTTGATAGGTGAAAGCAGATTTAATATCATATCATCTAACACTCTCCTCATTTGTGGACTTGCCCGACAAGTAAAAATCAATATCAATTAGGAAGTAAATAACATTGCGAGGTTTAAAGCTGATGAGTGGAGGCAAATTTAATATTATATCATTTAATAGAAGACAATAGAGTCATTTGTTTGCAGAGAAGGAAGATATTATTTAGGTTGAACCAAATAAGGGAAATGGGAATTGAGGCAAAGGAGTGGAGAAGGATGGTCTTCTGCAAGGGGCTGGAGGGCCAAGGAGGGTGAACTTCTCAGCTCCCAAGGCTTGGCTGCAAATGGGCTCCATGCCAATGGTGAGGCCGAAGAGAATGGAGTTGTCCACGATGTTGGCGCAGCCGATGGGGAGGGAGTCGCCGGCAAGGGGGAGCTCACCGAGGCAGCCAAGGAAGAGCACGGGGATGAGAGGGTGGGAGAACTTATTTATTTATTTATTATTATTTTTTTTAAAATTAGTATGTTGGGCGTAAATTTCTTTAAACCTAAAGGGTAATTTAGTAATATTATATATGTTCATTCCATTACAAGTGCAACGTAAACGACCTCAATCGTAATCTTATCACATTTTGCAAAATGCGTAAGTAACTGCAATCAAAAGTAATCTAAATACATTTATAATTGAAGCCCATACGATTGATCATCAATGGAAAACTCATTATGATAACATCAATTTTGATTACAAATTAGTAAACATGGCCTAAAGCAGTTATTATAACCACTTGGACTATAATTTAATAGGCCATGTTAACTACCAATTTTGCATAGTCCAATGTGTAAGGCCACCACATTAATATTTTCTTGTAGGTTCCAATCACATCCTCTAATTTGTAATGTGTTATGGATAATTTTAGACTAAAAGGTATAACCGACATATAACAAAGATCAAAGACCTCAGACAAGATAAAGAAAAATAAGGAGATAAACTTTTCATAAATAATTTTTTAGAATATTTTTGTTAAATTCTTTTCAAAATATATAGAATAAATATTTTAGTTAAAATACTATTTTGAATTTCATACTAAACACGTATCTAAAAACATACAATACAACCTTGTTTTCATGATGATTGCCTGTAAAATTATTAAGTCCCTTTTATTATTAGGACTTTCCAATTTTCAATACTAAAGAACCTTTGTTTTTAAAGTACAATAAGAGATAGGTAAATTTGAATTACAAAACTTTTTGGTTGTTAATATATACAACACATTAGAGTAAGGAACATTAATTTCTTTATTTATTTTTTAAAATCATTTAATATATTATTATTAATTTTTTAATCATCAAATATTTTATGATATAAATTTGCATCATAACAACTGTTTGCTAATTCCTATTTGAAAAATCGCCAAACACGACCTTACAATTTATTTTCTACTTTATATTTTCAATTAAACAAATCAATTATTGTAAAAGTTGGCGTAGGAAATCAATCATAATTTCCGGGAGCCAGTCATATTTCTCCACCCATCCCTTAATTTATTTTATTATATTTCTAATCAAAGTCTAGCTTCACATGATCATGGGAAATTTATGGAAACTCCTATTCTTTGAATTTTCGATGATCTTCGTTTTGTTCCATAATCTGTCACGTTTGATATTGAGATTATTAGAATCTTATCATAATCTTTTCTGGAAAAACATATTTATAAGGAACAAGTTCAAAACTGACCAAAAAAAAAAAAAAAAAAAAATGCGAGCATTACTTATTCCTAACAATTGATGAAAATAATTGTTGAATTGAAATATCATGATTAATTTTTCTTTAAGACTAGTTTTTAGCACGTGTCATCGATGTGGTAGTTATATTTTATTTGATTAAATATTATAATTAATTATTTTTACAAAATTTTTTTACTGTGAATCAATTACCATGGTCATTTTATATTACTAGTCTTCCAATGGTATTTATTTTATTTTTGTAAAATAAAAGTAAATGAAAGTAAAATTTCGAAAGACAACAAAAATATTCAACCAATTTACTTTTAAAATAAAACCTTCTTTTTTAGAAACTCAAAGTTACATTATCCATATAAATAGTGTGTTTTTTAACCTAACAAATGGTGACGGAAAAATTTGAACCTCGAAATATAATAGAGAAAATACAAATATTAGATTGGTTTAAGGTGAAACTTTAACTAATCAAATGAGTAACATGAATTATTAAAATTAAGTAGGTAATCAAAATAAAAATCACTAATTTGAAGCTCTAAGGTTTGCCATTGTTGCAATGTGTGTGTGTTCTTTTTTTTAATATATTTTGTTATTAATATAATAATACATTTTAGCTATTAACAACTGATTTACGATGATAATTAATTAACTATTTACATATAAAACTAAAATTTAATCCAAAGTTATTTTCTTCAATAAGTTTAATTTAAACTCTCTTTAAGAGAGTCTCTTATACATAAATTGTATTTTTAAACTCTACAAAATATGTACAACAGACGTAATATCAAATGAGTATTATAAAACGAATAAGTTGATGATATACCTCTCAAATTGTTGTTGAGATTGAAAGGACTTTTTTGTAGTAATAGAAATGAAAAAGTGAGAATATATAAGTTGATGATGTGACTTGTGGTGCCATTTAAGAAAAATGTGATTGAGTGAATTTTGATGGGTTGTTCTTTAAGATGGAGAAAAAAAACATGTGATTAATATTATTTATAGTTTCTATATGAAACTAAAGTTAGAAAGTGTTCCTCCCCACATAAGAAATGGTTTTTTATCCTTCCTCCAAAGCACATTTAAGAGGAAGCAAATTAAAATTGGTAAAAATTTGTTACAGTTGGAATCCATAGATAAGAGAGCAATTGGTTAATCCACCCACTGTTAGTTTTGTGTTAAGTGATTCATCCCCATAAATGTGAAATCTAATTTTCTGTTTACGTCATAGTGTATTGCCACATTTTATAATCTATAGCGTTAAGAATGACCACATCTATCGTAGCCCTCACGTAATGGGCATCCACATCGATGAAAATTGCGATAGGGAGTTTTTGGATGCTTAATAGCTATTTTGGGTTATTCTAGCATCTTCAAGGGCAGTTAAGCCTTTTTAATTAATAACTAACGATATTTCTAATTGTGTAGGAAAATTGAATTTTTGCTCCATTATAGTCGCATTGCTTTCTAGACAAAGATTTTGTTGTAATCTTATTTTACCCTAGACTGAGTTAATCGGGATTTTAGTGACCAGTTCAAAGCTTACTGATTTTGAATTACTGAAATGTTAGTCCACTTTAAAACTGCATAGAGTTGTTTAGGGCAAGAATCTCAACAACCCCCCACCATTTTGAAACCTATGTAAAGCTCATACAATTGTCATATTGGGAGAGCCAAGCCTTATTACAAAATCTATATTTAAAATCAAGGAGACTTCATCACTTCAAGAACGAGAGTTCCTCTAAGGGTTCCTAGTGATTGGAGCACTGTAAGCGAGGTTCACATTGAGAAAGGCTGAATCGAGTCAAGAAAGAACCAAAAAATGCAGAAATTGTCCCAAGTTATGATTTTTTTCATATTTTTAATGGTTCTCTTTTTTATTTATTGTTGTTCTATGTTCTTATTTCATTTCACCTTGTATTCATGCATAATATTTCAACAAAGTTACTATTCTTTTTCATTTATGAGCTACATTCTTTGAGGGTGTTTGGTCTTGCAAATGCCCGAGAAAAGATAGAATGACTCGAGAAATTGTCTAGCATTGCACACACACACACATATATATAGATTCATAAGTCGCCCTTCTTTTTTATATTTAATGATTGTACGAACCAAATCAAACAATACACAAGGTCGATTGAACTAGAACATTTAAAAGATTAGAAATCAAAATGGAAAAAAAAAGTAGTTGAACACTATAGACTAAAACATATATTCGTCATTTTCTTAATTAAGAAATAAATTAGTCCCTATATTATTATTGATGACTATTAGTCACCCACCTTTAATATGTAACAATTCAATTTTTACAATTAGAAACTTATTAGTAATTGTATTCAAATTTTTATTAATTTGACATTTCTCTCTCCTACATCTTGTTTTTTTGACAGGTACCATATCTTCATTCACATCGTCTTCGAATCTTAGTTATAAAGGATCTTGTTAGATTTTAAAACAAAGGTCCTTTCAATTGAAGTAACATTCTCCATAATTAGAATTCTTCATTATTAGAACAAATGCATACTTCGTTCCAAGCATATCCAGAACATTTCATTCCAAACAAATATAGAATGTAGCGAATATTTCAAATCAAATATGGAATTAAGACCTCCTTCTATGTCAATTTTAGAACTAAGGGCTCTCTAAGAAGCAACAATAAGGTAGGAAGGAGAAAAGTAGTGGGAGTAATAGTTATGTCAGCAAGCCCAATCGCAACAAAATTAATATAAACTTTATATATTTTTTATTAGGTCAACTAATGATTATCTGAACTTCAAAGACCTATTTAATTTAAAAGTATTTTTAGACTTTAGAAGCTAAAATGTTCTCTTAAAACTTAAATACGATGGAAACCACCCACAAACCTTACGATCAAAAATGTAAATTTTCAAATATGTTTATTTATTTATTTTGCATGCATACCCATTGTGTTTTGCACACATGAGATTTAAATGTGGTTGTTAGGTCAAACTCATGATATAATATGACTTATCATCCATAGGACAGGAACTAGGGTTTCTTGGGATGTACCATGGTGTTGTAAGGCAAGCGCTTAGCCACTGCGTGCATATGGGTGTTTGATTATTGTACCTGTTGGAGATTTGTCTATTAGCTCTCAATTGTTTTAAGGTAGCTTGTGGAATTTTTGTTGTTGCCACAAATATAGTCTTAACATCTGACTGTGACATTAGAAATTCCTATAGAATATTTTCTTTTTTCATATGGATATTTTCTACTGATATATTATGGCTGATATTTTTTCTTAACGGAAGCGATGCTTATTATTTCCGATTACGGTATATTTTTTTTCCTTTCTTGGCATCAATTTATAAAAGGAGATTAATGGTGTTTTTTAGGGTAGCCGCTTTTGTGTATCGTGCAGGGGAAATTTCTGTTCTAAGTGGTCAAGTTGTACAACAATGTGCTTTGTTCTTTGCTCTCTTCTTTCCGTTGTGCATCTTCATTATTTGTTGAGAGCAAAAATCTTGAAGATAGTTTTTGTCTTAGGAGAAGCCTAAGGCATCACTACAGAGAAGGATCGGTTTTAGGGGGAGCCTAAGACTTCATTCTCGATAAGAATTTCTTCATCTTAGGAGGACCTAAGAATCTAAGATCCATTAGTGAAGGGAGTTCATTGAACTGCAAGGAAGATAATCAAGCTGAGAGAAGTCTTGCACTCTGTCGAATGTTGAAGTATTTTTCACTAATATTCTCACACTTAGTGGGAGTCTAAGTACTATTGAGAGGAAATCTCACATCCAGGGGGAGCCTAGGTGTTCAGCGAGTTAAACTCTACATGAGTCACTATAGAAGTTGATACTTTACAGATAAGTACATTGTTGTAAACGAACACTTCAATATTACTGGATTATCTTTCTAGCACCCTAGACCTAGGTCCTTATCGCCGAACTGGGTTACCAACTCTTATGTACAACTACCTTTTTACTTGTTGTTAATTTGCTAGTTGTTACAAATGCATGTTTGTGCTTTATGTTTAACATGGGTGACAAGTCATTTAATAGCTTTTTCAGTACCTAACTTTGTGATATTAATTAATGATATTTTCTTTATAGGAAAAAGGAAATGGAAAACCTTTTTGGTCTCCAAATTTTGAGTCTAGTTTTCATTTGGTTCTTAGCTTTTAAAATATTACACATTTAGATCTTAAGTTTTGAGTTTGATTTCAATTTAGTCCCTAAGTTTTCAAATATTTCAATTTTATCCTTGAAATTTGAGTTTTATTTCAATTTGATCCCTTAAGTTTCAAGACTTACACTTTTAACCTCAAACTTTTATTAAATACTCATAATGCCTATTAATTAATTTAAATGAATTAAAAGAATTATAATTAGTTAAGTTTCACTATTTTTCATCATTGTTAAATTTAAAATTTTACTTCATTATTATTTTAAGGGCAAATATCAATCTCCACCCCTAAAGTTTGGGGGTTGTATCAATTTAGACCCCAAACTAATAATTGTATCGATTTAAACCCTGAATTTTCATAAGTGTATTAATTTAAAACTTAAATTAATAATTGTATTAATTTAAACCTTGAACTTTAATAAGTGTATCAATTTAAACCCTTCATTATGTTTTATTTGGATACACTTATGAAAGTTTAGGGTTTAAATTGATATACTGGAGAAAGTTTAAGGTTTAAATTGATACAATTATTAGTTTGGGTTGTTGACACACTTATAAAAGTTTAGGGTTTAAATTGATACAATTATTAGTTTGAGGTTTAAATTGATACAACCCCCAAAGTTTAGAGTATAAATTGATATATGCTATTAAATTACACAAATAACTAGAAGTATGTCTTTAAAGAAAAAAATCTTGAAACCAAGTACTAAATTGAAGAAAACTCAAATCTTAAGAGTAAAATTGTAACATTTGTGAAACATAAGAACCAATCTAAAATCAAATTCAAAATTTAAAGACTAAATATGTAATTTTTTGAAAACTATGGACCAAATGATAGATGTTTAGATTGATTTGAGAAAAAAATGTTTTTCAAAATATCCCTTCCCAAGTTACCTCCTAACCTAGTAAAAGATGTGAGGACAACAAACATCGACTCTTTCATGACACTTACTGTCTAACTTGTTTCCTTTATTAAACCTCCTAGTTAACCTGATAAACAATATATAATTGATAATATAACACTCATGGACAAACATATAAACCCCTAAAACTTATTTACAGATATTACATCCATACTTATTTACATACAGACCATAATTACAAACACATAGACTTCCTAAGACTTGATCTATATGTACATGATGGTCTTAAGTTCCAAATCACACAAGACAACTAAAGGACCAAAGGCTTTGCAGCAGAAACAAACGAGGCTGGGTAGGCTAATCACCGTGAACTCGTTTGTTACCTGAAAAATAAAAAACAGGAGAAAACCATGAACATGGTTACCTAGTGAGTGATAGAGTATTTAGATAAACTCTAATAAATAGCTTTGACCATAGAAAACTCAATCATAAACATCAATCGGATGAAAAATTCGAAGCTTGGAAACCTTAAAACATATCATGCTCGAATATCATTTAACATAGGAAACTTGTACCCTTTTAAACCTTAGTTAAGGTAGAGTAAGCTCGATACTCTCAACGTTGAAAACAATTCTTAGTTGATGTAGAGTAATTTCAATACAATCATTGTCACCATTCTCCTATGTGCACATGGAAATGCTCCCATAGATAACTTTAGTAAACATTGAACTTTAAGCCAAATAGGCATGCTTATCAAAGCTTATAAATCACATATATAACATGCTTAACATACCTTGTAAATCATATATAAAACGTGTTTAAGGTGTACATTTATTTAAGAAAACATTTAATAAAACATCAAAGCTTTCTTATTCTTAAAACGTTGTCACTCACTCCTTCCCATATGTTTAGTTTCGGCAGTGAAAGCTAGAAGGATGTTAAGTAAGGGTTGTGAAGCTTTCTTAGCACATTTTGTTGAAGTTAAACCAACCAAGTTGAAGCATGAAGATGTACCAGCTGTGGTATGTGAATACCTCAACGTGTTTCCGGAGGAATTATCAGGATTACCTCCTGATCAAAAGGTGAAGTTTACTATTGACTTGATACCAGGTATAACTCCTATATCACAAGTACCTTGTTGTATGACACCTGCATAGTTGAAGGAACTGAAGGTGCAACTGCAGAAATTAGTAGATAAGGGTTACATTAGACTGAGTGTTTCTTCGTGGGGTGCACCAGTGCTGTTTATGAAGAAAAAAGATGATACTTTGAGATTATATATTGATTACCACCAATTTTGAATAAGGTAACAATACGTAATAAATATCATTTACCTCGAATAGATGATTTGTTTGATTAGCTTAGAGAAGTTTCAGTGTTCTCAAAGATTGATTTACGGTTAGGGTATCATCAGTTAAAGGTTAAAGAGTCTAATGTTCCAAAGACAACATTCAGAACTAGATATGAGCATTATGAGTTCTTGGTGATGCTGTTTGGTTTGACAAATGCTCCAACTGTGTTTATGGACCTTATGAACTGAATATTCCATCCTTATCTCGACCAGTTCGTGATAGTGTTCATTGATGATATTTTGGTGTATTCGAGTGACAAGGACAAGCACGCAGAGCATTTCAGGATCATATTGCAGACTTTGCACGAACATAAGTTGTATGCGAAATTTAGCAAATGTGAATTTTGGTTGGATCAAGTGGTGTTCTTAGATCAGGTTTCAACAGCAGGTGTGAGTGTTGATCCACAGAAAATTGAAGTTATCGTGAAGTGGGAACAACCCACAACGGTGACAAAAGTTTGTAGTTTCTTGGAATTAGTAGGTCACTACAGACGATTCGTCGAAGGATTTTCAAAGATAACTTTACCACTTACGAGTTTGACAAAGAAAAATACTAAGTTTGAGTAGGATGACAATTGTGAGCTGAGTTTTCAGAAACTGAAAAGAAGATTGGCGACAACACCCATATTATCACTTCCAGTATCAAAAAAGAGTTCGAGGTGTATTGTGATGTATCTCGACAGAATTCAGGGTGTGTACTTATGCAAAAAAATAAGGTAATAATTATACCTCAAGACAATTGAGACTGCATGAGGTTGATTATCCTAATCATGAATTTTTTGAAAAATATTTTTTTCTTAAATCAATCAAGCCCTAAAAGAAAATTTTGATGTCAAATTGGGTATTTAGTTTCAAATAACCATGTTTCAGCCTCTTTCCCATTTGTCTTCTTTCTTGCATTTTCTTCTCTCTTTTCCTTCTCTTCCTGGAACGGCGAGAAGGGTAAGATCCCCGCTGCGTAGAAGCTCCATCGCCGACGAAAGGCCATTACTAAAACCTCAGTCCGCCGATATCTGAGATTATCGAATCTGGGCTGTAAGGGTCATTGATTGCTTGATGAATCTTTTTTCATCATCGCCAAACTCTTTATTTATGCATGGAGTCTTCACCGCCGTTCGATGCCCCACGATGGTTAGAAATTCCACCACCATTATCAACTCAGGTCAGCTCCTCGTCGTCCTTGGATTCAGGCTTAGACTCACATTTGCACTCACGCTTAAGTTCTTCACATCAACTGCTTCTCTTCCTCAAAGCCTTTCTGTAGAACATGACATATCCGCGCAGCTCTTCTCCATTCTCTCTCGCCCCAATTGGCAGAAGCATCCTTCTCTGAAAAATCTAGTCCCTTCTATTGCTCCCTCCCATATTTCTGCCCTTTTTGCCCTCAATCTCGATCCCCAAACTGCTCTGGCGTTTTTCAATTGGATCGGGCAGAAGCATGGATTCAAACACAACGTTCAATCCTATGTTTCTATGTTAAATATCCTTGTTCCCAATGGGTACCTCCATATTGCTGAAAAAATGCGAATTTTAATGATCAAGTCTGCGGATTCCTCAGAGAATGCGCTGTTCGTGTTGGAAATGCTGCGGAGTATGAACTGCCGGGGGGATAATTTCAAATTTAAGCTCACTCTTAGGTGCTATAACATGCTCTTGATGTTGTTGTCGAGGTTTCTCATGATTGATGAAATGAAGAGTGTGTATTTAGAGATGTTGGATGACATGGTTACACCAAATATATATACCCTTAACACAATGGTAAATGGATATTGTAAATTGGGTTATGTGGTTGAAGCAGAGTTGTACGTCAGTAAGATAGTGCAAGCCGGTTTGAGTTTGGATACATTTACTTATACGTCTTTGATATTAGGATACTGTAGGAATAAGAATGTAGATGCTGCATATACAATTTTTCTATCAATGCCAAATAAAGGTTGCCGCAGAAATGAGGTTTCTTATACCAATCTGATTCATGGATTTTGTGAAGCCAAGAGGATTGATGAAGCTCTTAAATTGTTTTCACAAATGCACGAAGATAACTGTTGGCCTACTGTTCGTACCTATACAATTATCATATGTGCATTGTGTCAATTGGGCAAGAAAACAGAAGCATTTAAAATGTTCAAGGAGATGACTGATAAGGGTTGTGAGCCAAATGTGCATACCTATACAGTCCTTATTCATAGTTTATGCGAGGACAACAATTTTGATGATGCCAATAAAATGCTAAATGGGATGCTTGAGAAAGGATTGGTTCCAAGTGTAGTCACGTACAATGCCTTAATTGATGGTTATTGCAAGAAAGGATTGAGTATGAGTGCCTTGGAAATTTTGAGCCTGATGGAATCAAATAACTGTAGCCCAAATGCTCGCACTTATAATGAATTGATATTGGGGTTTTGCAGGGCGAAGAATATCCACAAGGCCATGTCACTACTTCATAAAATGCTTGAGCGGAAGCTTCAACCAGATGTAGTAACCTACAACCTATTAATCCGTGGACAGTGCAAAGAAGGGCATCTGGGTAGTGCCTATAAGCTGCTTAGTTTGATGAATGAAAGTGGTTTGGTTCCTGATGAGTGGACTTACAGTGTCTTCATAGATGCACTCTGTAAACGAGGGTGGGTTGTAGAAGCTCGTTCTCTCTTTGACTCTCTAAAGGAGAAAGGCATAAAGGCAAATGAAGTAATATATAGTACTTTGATTGATGGCTATTGCAAGGTTGGAAAAGTCAGTGATGGTCATTCCTTGCTTGATAAAATGCTTAGTGCTGGATGTGTTCCAAATTCAATTACTTATAATTCCTTGATTGATGGATATTGCAAAGAGAAAAATTTTCAAGAAGCTCTTTTACTTGTCGAAATAATGATAAAGAGGGATATTACGCCTGCTGCTGATACTTACACCATTCTTATAGAAAATTTATTAAAAGATGGTGAGTTTGACCGTGCCCATAATATGTTTGATCAAATGCTTTCCACAGGTTCTCATCCTGATGTATTTGTATATACTGCATTTATTCATGCATATTGTCGCGAGGGTAGACTAAAAGATGCAGAGGTTTTAATTTATAAAATGAATGAAAAAGGAATATTGCCAGACACTCTGCTTTATACATTATTGATTGATGCTTATGGACGGTTTGGATCAATTGATGGTGCTTTTGACATTTTGAAGCGCATGCATGATGTTGGTTGTGAGCCATCTTACTACACATTTTCTTATTTAATTAAACATCTCTCAAATGCAAAGCCAAAAGAAATAAATAGCAGTTCAGAGTTGAGGGATTTGTCATCAGGGATTGCCTCCAATGATTTTTCCAACTTTTGGAGGAGAGTAGATTATGAATTCGCTTTGGAGTTATTTGGCAAAATGGTCAAGCATGGGTGTGCACCTAATGCTAATACTTATGGCAAGTTTATTACAGGTCTTTGCAAGGTTGGATGCTTGGAAGTAGCCCTCAGGTTGTTTGATCATATGAAAGAAAAGGGACTATCACCTAATGAAGACATTTATAACTCTCTTCTTGGTTGTTCTTGTCAATTGGGATTGTATGGGAAAGCGACGAGGTGGTTAGATATCATGATAGAGAATGGGCATTTACCACATTTAGATTCTTGCAAGCTGCTGCTTTGTGGTCTGTATGATGAAGGAAATAATGAGAAAGCAAAAACAGTGTTTTATAGTTTACTTCAGTGTGGGTATAATTATGATGAAATGGCTTGGAAAATACTAATTGATGGCTTACTTAAGAAGGGCCTTGTTGATAAATGCTCTGAACTATTTGGCATCATGGAGACAGAAGGTTGCCAAATTCATCCTAAGACATATAGTATGTTGATTGAGGGGTTTGATGGTGTTCAGGATGTCGATTAATCATTTACAGGTTCAAGGAGGACAACCCTATTTTCTTTCAGTGGTGTATACTGATGAATGCAAATTCGTTACCCACTTGCCCACGAGATGCTTTATCACCTTTGCAACTAACTTCTCTAGTGATTGAAGGTTGATGTGGCTCAGTGAAGGGTGCACGTGTAGATTTTTTGAGTGGGTACCATATTATGGGCAATTGCGCCTGAATGAGTAAAACTTCAGCAATGATGGGAAGGCAAGCTCTCTTTCATTTTGTAGATTCTTTATTACATTTAAAATTCGTATGATTGTTGTCCCTTTGAGCTTTCTTCTCTCAGCAACTACCTGACAACTTTTATTAATTAGAGAGCCTTTTTTTAACTTTCTTGGTTTGTAGGTGGTTCTTACCTTCCTTTTGTACATTTCAATCAATAAAATGTTTCGTTAGGAATTTATGTCACTGAGTTAAACTTCTCATTTATTTGTTCATTTTGAGATAGAGCTCAATTGTCCTCTTTTCATTACACAGTTTGCCATGAAAACAAGCATTTCGGCAAGATATGATTTTTGGCATAACATTAAGATAATAACTCCTGTCCTTTCTTGATGTACTTATTATTTTTGTCTATGAAGCATGGATAATATAAATTGGTTTCTGACTTTTTGTTTTCCTTCATGAATCAACCACCTCGACATTTTTGACTCTTGTAAAGATTTCTTAAGCTAGTTGTCAGTTTCACATTCTCTTTAATTAGATTAATCTCGAATTTTTTATTGTAGGCACATGGACTTCTGAAGTAAATATGTTGATGAAAGTTTATTCAGTAGAAACACTGCCCTCATTCTTTTAGCATGTAGGAGTGAATATGATTCATTTTCTTTTCAATGGATAGTAATAGAGCTTTGTACTAGACAAGTAGACGTAAGTTTACGAAAGTAGAGAATGGGAAGCCTCAATCTAGGCTAAAAAGGAGGTTCTCCCATTAGCAATGGTGATAGGAGTAAGGGTGTTATGGTTTCTATCTAGGAGCTCTGACAAGAAGCAATAAGAACAATGACATGAAACTCTCTGACGTGTTATAATTGGGGATAGAGATTATCTTCTAAAGGCATATTATAATTCTATGGACGGTGTTAGTAGAAGAGTTTGGAACCTGGATCCGTGAGTTCACCAGCAATGCCCTTTTTATGTCCTGATGAGGAGAGAGAGATAACTTGACTTCTCAAAACTTTGCCTGCCTCTCCATCCTAGTAAACTACCACGTAATTACAGAGTACAATTATGCTACTAATAATTCCATATATAACCTTATTATTACTGACACTTTTTTGGCTACTGGTTGAAATGAGTGACCCTTTCTGCTAAAGGCTAGACTTGAGTGTTCTGGTGAAATATCCTTAAGTTTATTTGCTGTAAGTGAGAAGTTCCTCCCTTTGAATACTGTCAAATACAGGATAAGACTTTTTTCAAACGGATACCACTTCCAACTTTCCTGTCTCCAATAAGTTCCATTCCATTGTATACAATCTAGAACATCGTACAGGATCATTGCATAGACGGACTGCTTTGCTTGATTTTTTCTTTACTGAATAAGTGTACCTACTACAGCTATTGATCTATCCTTGTGTAATTCAGCAATCCTTTCAGCCATGACATCTGCTTCTTGACTAAAATCAACAGAAGAATGAATATGAGCTAAATCAACGGTAAATCTAGGAAGCTTTATATAAACAATTTCAAATGGTGACTTTCCTGTGGTTCGGTCCTTCATGTGGTTATAAGCAAATCCAGCTTGAGGGAGAATAAGATCCCATTGCCTTGACTTATCTCCACTTAAACAGCGAATAAGGTTGCCTAGAGTTCGATTAGTTACAGTCTGACCGTTTGTTTTTGGGTGACTGGTGGTACTAAACTTGAAGCTGGTATGGACCTTTTTGCATAATGTTTTCCAAAGTTGACTGAGGAATTTAACATCCTTATCAGACACAATAGACTTTGGTATCTGATTTAAGTGCACAATCTCTTTGGAGAAAAGATTGGCAACATATATTGCATCAGAAGCCTTCTTACAAGGCGAAAAATGTGACATCTTGCTGAACCCAACCACCAGAAGGACTGAATCAAACCCAAGTTGAGTCTTAGGAAGACCAAGGATAAAATTCACGAGTCTTCCCAAATACTCTCAGGAATCTGTAAAGGACTGTAAAGCCCAGTGTTCCGTTTTTGCCCTTTTGCTGTTTGACAAACAAAGCACCTTTTGATAAGTTAGACACATCTTTCCTCATTGGACGCCGAAAATATCTATCAAGAAGAAGATGTGACTATGAGGTCTTATCCTTCCCAAAATGACCCAAAATGACCAGCTAGGCCAGCTTGAATGTCTTTGATCAAGGATTTCCGTGAAGATGTATGTGGGATACATAATTGATTATTCTTAAAACACTAACCATTTACTATGTGAAATTCCCCACAATTAACAAGGGCCATACATTTGGACCAAATCTTTGCAAAGTCCAAATCATTGCCATAAGAATCTGGAAGGTGATCAAAGGCAACTACCGAGCCTTTTAGGACAGTTCCAATTCTTCTTTGTTTCTACTTCATACGTTTCCAACAATATGTACCTTGAATCCATTCATCAGATTGAATTAATCTGGTGCCACTTTGATATGAGGTAAAAGTTGAACAAAAATGCTTTGGAAACATTAGCTTACCCATGGTCCGTGTATATCTGGGCAGCCTCCAGTCCATCTTTATGAGGTTTAATTGATAGTTCTTATTTAGCCAGGATGCTGGATAAAATCAACCTTTTTTTATTATTTTATTTTAATAACAAGTAACGGACAAAAGACAATTCATTTAAAGAGATAATCATAAATGTCAAATCTTACTTTGACATTTATGGTTTAAAAAGTATAGAAGTTAGGATGTTTCATGTTTGTCATGTTTTTGAATTAGAAATTGACTCACATACCCATTCAGAATATAAATGAGAAATTGTAGATTTCAGTTTTTTTTTTTAGAAGTTCTTGTGCTTTTTTGATATGCTTTACTTTGTTAACTGGGTGTCTATAATTGAGCTTCACATCATTGAAGTTTATTTATTTTGTAATTCTTTAAATAATAGGTAACGTTAGAGATGTTACTTTATTTTAGTATAGCTGGGAACTATCATCACTATTTTTGGCTAAGCTTATTCTTCACTCTGTGCAGTTTTGGGCAATATGCATCAATTACACAAATGTAAGCTGGCATAACTTTTCAACCAGGTATTCCTCGTTTCTTTCTCTAATTCAATGTCAGCTTTGAATGCCGTAGTGATATTTAGCACCTCTTCAAGACAGAGCAAGAAGAAATTGATCGAAGATGGCATACTAATTGTGATACAAGCTCTCCTGTAGCTCATTTAGAAGGTTCATCTCTTATCATCTTTGGGTTATTAGCTCTTCTACTCAGTCTTTTGCAGTTGATTTCTCTTCATTTTAAAAGCTTACGGAAAAGTTATTCACTTGATTTTTCACATAAATATTCTACACATAGAAGGTTCACTATGGGATTCAGCCTAACCTATTTGTAGGGGATTCAATCAATAATAACTTTATCTTCCTTTTTATCCTTCTTCAGAGAGGTGAAGTGATATTACCAANTAGCTCTTCTACTCAGTCTTTTGCAGTTGATTTCTCTTCATTTTAAAAGCTTACGGAAAAGTTATTCACTTGATTTTCCACATAAATATTCTACACATAGAAGGTTCACTATGGGATTCAGCCTAACCTATTTGTAGGGGATTCAATCAATAATAACTTTATCTTCCTTTTTATCCTTCTTCAGAGAGGTGAAGTGATATTACCAAAGTAATTGACTCGATAAAAATGGCTTATGTTAGTGAGAGCGTCGCATCTACATCCAATAGTAATAGAGTGGGAGACCGCAGTTAGTGGGGAGAAGTGAGAATATATGTGGCGAGGGAAGTAAGCAGAAGTTTAGTTTTCATTTTGGTAGTTTCTTCTTGAGAGTGAGAGGGAGGGGATCCCAAGCTTCTGTGTGGCTGGGATATTATAATTACCCTAGGGCCAGTTCTTTTGATGGAATAAGATTTCCGTAGATCGAATCCTATCAAAAGCTTTGTTGTCGAACCCCAGTAGAAAAATTAAATTTAATAAGGGGACCAAATATCAACCATCATGGATTGGTCTAGTGGTAAAAAGGAGACATAGTCTCAATAAATGACTAAGAAGTCAAGGGTTCAATCCATGGTGGCACCTAACCTAGGAATTAATTTCCTACAAGTTTGCAACACTCAAATGTTATAGGGTTAGGCGGGTTGTCTCGTGAGATTAGTTGAGGTGCAAGTAAGCTCATCCGGACACTCACGGATATAAAAAAACTCAAGCCTTTTAAAAGAAATTCTATTGTTTATCTCACCCATAGCCCCCAAAACAGCTCATACCCCAGCTTGCCACAAACAATAATCTTTCTCACGGGGGGCGGGGGAGTAGGAAATTGTCAATGTGAATATCCTAATAATTACCGTAGCGCCCCATTACGTTACTGCTAATAACCTAATATACCAAAGCTTTTCACGCTAATACGCTATCCAATTGTAGAAGTTCGAAGAAATTTTACCGTTTAAAGTACAAAAGGCTGAAAGTAATCCCGAAACCTTCTTGGATCGATGTTTATTTTATTTGATATGAGTTACGAAATATATGCCAAAGCTGTTATTAACAATTTGGAAACTGAAGACAACTCCCTCAAGGAGATTTCCATTAGAATACGTGCTATGGAACAATTTGTTAACAAGAAGAATGCGGTGATGAACCTGGTTTATTAACAAACAAATTGGATACCCTGAACCTTAGCTGTAAGTTGAACCTGTTTGCACCCAATGTACCCAATATAGCCACTAGCCCTTTTCATGCTAGCTTTTGTTAGGCCTCCGATTGTGCATACATATGTAAGGAAAAATAAGAGAGGGTAGGGGAATTTAGTTGTGTGGACCACAAGTTAGAATAAGGAGAGGGAAGTTTGGGTGTACGGGGGACCACGAGATAGGGGACAAGAGTGTGGGGGTTTATATTGTTTGTTTGGAGTCGAAAGACAGTTATCGAGTACATAGATATTCTTCTCTAGAGAGAGGTTGGGGAGGATTCGATCGCCTGTGATTGGAGCCTGTGAGTGATTGTGATATTTTGTCTCTTTGTTTGAATAAAACAAATCGATACCTTTCATATTGGTATTAAAGCTTCACGTTGGGAAGAATATGCAAGATGGCGCATAAACAATTGGAGGAGAAATTTGAAACGGTAGACGCAGAAATCTCAAAAGTTCGAGTGGGGATTCGAAAGTTGCCGATAATGGAAGAAACAATGAAATCGATAGCGAAGAGCATTGAACGGCTGAATATCCAAGCCGATCTGCAACAACGAACTTCGGAGGAGGTGAGGAAGCTACTAGCTAATGTGTTAACGGAGGTTTCTCAATCGAGGACTATGAGATCCTTGTCAGAGGAAGGTTCCAGTGGCATGGTGAAAGAAAAGGATGTGGTAGGAGCAGGGACCACAAAGTTGAATGAAGTGGTGAGGATTGGTATTTAAGATGTCGGAAATGAATGAAACAAATTCAAGAACATGGAAATGCTGGTATTCAATGGAACGGTTCTCGACGCATGGTTATTTCGTGCAGAACGCTATTTTTATATCCATAAATTGTCGGAAGCGGAGAAGATGACTGTTATAAGTTTCGAATCAGTGGCGTTAGATTGGTACTGAGCAAGGGAGGAGCGCAAGCCCTTCTCTGGCTGGAAGAATCCGAAGTTTCGCCTTCTACAGCGTTTTCGATCGCCACGTCAGGGAACTGTATGTGGACTATTCTTAGCAATTAAACAGGAATCCACTGTTGAGGAATATATAAATTTGTTTCATAAACTAGTGGACCATTAACTGATGAAATCTTAGAACATACGTTTATGAATGGGCTCAATCCGTTCGTTAGGGCCGAAGTGGAGTGTTGGGAGTTGGTTGGGCTAGTTAACATGATGAAAGTGGCCCAACGAGTAGAAAGTAGAGATATTATCTGTTCGAAAGTAGGTGTGGGAGGAATTGCGATGATTAAAGCCCCGATTACGAAAGAAAACCCTAAAATTGGGAATTTTGCGGTCATAAAAGAAGAAGTTAAGATGCTAGAAGCCGTTTTGATAAGGACGATTATGCTTTGGGGGGTTTTGACGGTTGGAGTTCAACGAGAAGGACTAGGTAAATGATTGTCCGATGCGGAATTTAAGTTGTGGAAGGAGAAAGGGTTATGTTTTCACTGTGAGGAACAATATATGGTGGGACATCAATGTAAAATTAAGGGGTAGCGGGAATGCTGTTAGTACAGGATAACTTGGAGGATTTGGAGGTGTTTGAGGATGCGAAAGAGGAATTTGAACCGACTGAACTTTAGGTAGTGAATGTGAAGAACACGGTGGAATTATTGATGAACTCAATGGTTGGTTTATCGAATTTGGGTATGATGAAGGTACGAGGAGAAGTTTTGAATCGTGGAGTGGTAGTGTTAATTGATTGCGGCGCGACACATAACTTCATGGCTCAGCGTCTGGTGGAAGAACTGAAGTTGAAAACCGATGACACGACAAATTATGGAATGATTTTCGGGTTGAGAACAACCAAGAAGATTGTTTTGAAAGGGGATCCAAGCTTAAAAAGATGCAAGTAAGCTTGAAGAGGATAATGAAGACTTGGGATGGGGTAGACCAGGGATTTTGGGTAGAATGATGAGCACCATATACATTTGAAACTTGGAGCAGGACCCGTGATGTAAGGCCATACCCCAGAAGAGTGAGATGGAAAAACTGGTAGCGGAAATGTTGACTTGGGGAATTATTCAGCCAAGCCCAAGTCCTTACTTGAGTCTAGTGTTATTGGTGAAGAAAAAAAGACGGGAGTTGGAGATTCTGTGTAGACTATAGGGCTTTGAACAACGTGACAATTCCAGACAAGTTTCCGATACCAGTGATTGAAAAGTTGTTTGATGAATTGAATGGAGTTAGCTGGTTTTTGAAAATTGATTTGAAGTCGGGTTATCATCAAATTCGTATAAACCCCGCGAATGTTGAGAAAACGACATTTCGTACCCATGAAGGACATTACAATTCTTTTGTAATGCCCTTTGGGTTGACCAATGCTCCATCGACCTTCAGGTGTTGATGAATAAGGTATTTAAACCTTATTTGAGGACGTTTATGTTGGTGTTCTTCAATGACATCTTGGTGTACACCAAAGATTTGGAAGATCATATGAAGCATCTAGACTGTGTCTTAGTTGCTTGAGGGAGAATGAGCTATATGCTAATAGGAATAAATGTCAGTTTATGCGAGGTAGGCTCGAGTATTTGGGACACATAATTTCAGGAAAAGAAGTGGAGGCAAACTGGGGAAGGTGCAGGCTATGCTCCATTGGCCAACTCCTACGTGTATTCGGGAAGTGAGGATTTTTGGGCCTAATCGGATTTTATAGGAGATTTGTGCAAAATTATGGTAGTATAGCTGCTCCATTTACACAATTGTTGAAGAAAGGCACCTTTGAGTGGTCGATGGCTGCACCCAAGAAGCTTTTGATAAACTCAAAGGAGCTATGTTTACTCTTCTTGTGTTGTCATTACTAGTTTTCAGTAGACCCTTTGAGATAGAAGCGGATGCTTTAGGTTTTGGATTGGGAGCAGTACTAATGCAGCAAAGGAGGCCCATTGCCTATTTCAGCCATACTTTTAACTAGGGATCATAGCAAGCTTGTTTATGAGCGAGAGTTGATGGCGGTTGTTTTGGCAGTTCAGAGGTGGAGGCCGTATTGGTTGGGACAGTGATTTGTGGTGATAACCGATCAACAACCCTTAAGTATTTGTTGGAACAGCGGGTAGTGCAACCACAACACCAGAAATGGCTCTCAAAGTTGCTTGGTTGTGATTTTGAAATGCTATATCGCCCTGGGGTTGAAAACAAGGCTGCTGATGCTCTTTCTTAAAGGCCAAAAGGAGTGGAATTGGCTAATATGACAGTCCCTACACTGCTAGACATGGAAGTAATAAAAGGGAAGTGGAGGATGATCTCAAATTGCAATCGGTGCTGCAGAAGTTGTTGACTGATGAGGACAGCGTACCTAATTTTTCTTTGCAACAGGGGATGTTGAAGTTCAAAGGGAGGTTGGTGCTTTCAGGATTTTTGTGAACGTATAAAAGGTTGATGGTTGAGTTGTATTGGAAGGGGATGAAGAATGATGTGAAGAAGTATGTTGAGGAGTGTCATGTTTGTCAGAGGAATAAGGCATTGGCAGTTTCTCTAGCGGGATTGTTATTACCTTTGGCGGTACCAGATGCCATTTGGGAAGACATGTCAATGGATTTCATCGAGGGGCTTCCCAAGTCTCAAGGATTTGATGTAATCTTTCTAGTGGTTGATCATCCATCGAAGTATAGCCATTTCATTACCGTATTTGGTTAAAGTAGTAGTAGAGGTGTTTATAAAGGAAGTGGTGCGTTTACATGGCTATCTGAAGTCTATAGTCTCTAACAGGCATAAGGTCTTTTTGAGCAACTTCTAGCAAGAGTTATTTCGAGCGGCAGGAACTCAATTGAATCGAAGTACAATGTATCATCATTAGTTCGACGGCTAGACGGAGGTTGTGAATAAAAGTGTGGAAGCTTACTTGCGTTGCTTCTGCAGAGATCGGCCAAAACAATGGTATTCTTTGTTGCTTGGGTTGAGTATTGGTACAATACCACCTTTCATATTTCCATTGGGATTGCTCCTTTTTAGGCAGTATATGGCCACTAGCTTTCGACTTTGATTTACTATAGGGAACAGTCAACTTCTAATGCCAGTTTGGATCAGCAATTGAGGGATAGAGATGCGATGTTGAGGGTGTTGAAGGATCATTTGTATGCAACTCAGGAACGGATGAAGAAACTTGCAGATAGAAAGAGGAGAGAAGTTGAATTTGCTGTGGGTGATTTGGTTTATTTGAAGCTGCATCCCTATCAACAATCCTTTGTGGTATCTCAAAGGAATGAGAAGTTGTCTCCTAAGTTTTTTAGGTCTTATCATGTTGAAGCTCATGTGGGAACTTTGACGTATCGTCTTGTCTTAACCAATTGGTGCTACTATTCATCCTGTGTTTCATGTGTCTCAATTAAAGAAATCGGTGGGTCCTCAGAAAGAAGTACAGTCAGAGTTGCCACGATTTTCTGAGAATTTAGAATGGATTACAGAGCCAAAGGAGGTTTATGGGTATCACAAGAACCCGTATGTATACATATGGAAAAATAATTTAGAAGGGGGGAGTAATGTTAGGCCTCCGATTGTGCATACATATGTGAGGAAAAATAAGAGAGGGCAGGGGAGTGTAATTGTGGGGACCACGGGTTAGAATAAGGAGAGGGAAATTTGGGTGTATGGGGGGACCACGAGATAGGGGACAAGAGTGGGGGTTTATATTGTTTGTTTGGAGTAGATATTCTTTCTAGATAGAGAGGTTGGGGAGGATCCAATCGCCTGTGATCGGAGCTTGTGAGTGTTTATGATATTTTGTCTCTTTGTTTGAATAAAACGAATTGATACCTTTCAGCTTGGAGTGGGAAGGCGGTTATCGAGTACATAGATATTCTTCTCTAGAGAGAGAGGTTGGGGAGGATCCAATCGCCTGTGATCGGAGCCTGTGAGTGTTTGTGATATTTTGTCTCTTTGTTTGAATAAAATAAATTGATACCTTTCAGCTTCTTTGCTTAAGTAAAGGCTGGTGCACTCTTGGAAAATATTATTTGAAATTGAAGTGCAACGGAAAAGCATGCTGGAACTATGGTGCACTCTTGGACAGTTTTATTTGAAATTGAAGGGTGACAGTGAAAAGCATGCTGGAACTTACGAAAGGCCTGTTTATGGAGGGTGGATAAAAACAAATTGCATGTCAGATTGTGCAATGTGGAAAATTTTCGATATGCAGGGATTGGAATGCGGATGTTACATTAGATATGCTGAGAAAACCCTGTCAATGATGTATGGTACGGAAGCCTTCAAACCAAAAGTAATTATTGTTGGTTTGCTCCTTTTGGGCGGTTGTTCTTAGTTTTTTTTTTTTTCTTTTGTTTGTGCTCTCTGGCCCATGTGAACCGTTTTGTCTTAGTTCAAATTTTTGCAACGAAAGCTCGGTTTTTCCATTAAAAAAAGAAATGAAAAGAAAAAAAAGATCAATAGCAATTGTTGTGGTTTTGTTTGTGCAGAGATTGAACTTCTGAGTTCTTTGTCGGTTATGATACAAAGATTGTGGTAAACTTGGTGATTTTTGCGATCGCTGAACTTCTTACTGGAAAGTTGGTTGGCTCTTGCGTACCAAATACATTTTGTGTCCATGTCCAACGTGGTTACCACATGTCCATCAGATATATGCTGTCTTCTGAATTTTCATACTGGGTGAGTAATTATACCTGCTGCCTCAATGAACACCGAACAAGTATTTGATTCATCCTGGTTGCAGTGGTGTGGTACAGTCAAGGTCTCACATTGTTTCAGGAGTAATGTAAGAGGAACACTGGGCACAGCTGTGGTTGAAGTAAGAAGCGAGCAAAATTGTAGTAGTAAATGAAGGCGCTGATGAAAGGAGTGATTTTAACATTCAAGCGCTTGATATTAAAATATGTATGAGATTCATTTAGTTTTCATTGAACTACTGTAAACATTAAACAGGAAGTGTTCTGGGAGTCGGACTAATTTGATAAATAAAATGGCACCGGCTATGTTTTTAGTTCAAACATTTGACATGATTTTTTTTCCTTCCTTTTTTTTTTTTTTAAATAAAAATTTGTTTGTTGCCATTTTAAGTGAGAATGGAGTCTAATCTTCTATTTTTTGATTGCAAGTAATTCCCCCTCTAAAAAATGATAATGAAACTTCAAAACTATCTAGAAGCTGGCGGCTTAATATTATTCAAGTGGACAAACTTGTTTCAGGCTGATAGGCAAAGAGCTAATGAGGGAGAAAGGGTATGCTGAAATGGAGAAATTAAGGATGGGAAAGTCAGAAGGAACTGAAAAATGCAACTTCAGGAATCTGAAATAGGTAGTTACTACTACTACTACTTACATGGTGTCCTTTAGAAACATGTGATTAGTCGCCACCTCAGCATTTTTCGATGAAAATAATAGTAGTCTGAACATTTCTAAGCATGTATGGAGTATAATTATATTTTCTGAAAAATGAAATTTTGTTTTCAATTTGACAGATGGGGTTGTTTCTTGTCCCCATACATGGATATATTTCAACACACAAACATCAAACATTGATTAGGAGACATATATGAGTTTCATATTTCCGAGTGAATTCTTTTACGTNTAGGCCTCCGATTGTGCATACATATGTAAGGAAAAATAAGAGAGGGTAGGGGAATTTAGTTGTGTGGACCACAAGTTAGAATAAGGAGAGGGAAGTTTGGGTGTACGGGGGACCACGAGATAGGGGACAAGAGTGTGGGGGTTTATATTGTTTGTTTGGAGTCGAAAGACAGTTATCGAGTACATAGATATTCTTCTCTAGAGAGAGGTTGGGGAGGATTCGATCGCCTGTGATTGGAGCCTGTGAGTGATTGTGATATTTTGTCTCTTTGTTTGAATAAAACAAATCGATACCTTTCATATTGGTATTAAAGCTTCACGTTGGGAAGAATATGCAAGATGGCGCATAAACAATTGGAGGAGAAATTTGAAACGGTAGACGCAGAAATCTCAAAAGTTCGAGTGGGGATTCGAAAGTTGCCGATAATGGAAGAAACAATGAAATCGATAGCGAAGAGCATTGAACGGCTGAATATCCAAGCCGATCTGCAACAACGAACTTCGGAGGAGGTGAGGAAGCTACTAGCTAATGTGTTAACGGAGGTTTCTCAATCGAGGACTATGAGATCCTTGTCAGAGGAAGGTTCCAGTGGCATGGTGAAAGAAAAGGATGTGGTAGGAGAAGGGACCACAAAGTTGAATGAAGTGGTGAGGATTGGTATTTAAGATGTCGGAAATGAATGAAACAAATTCAAGAACATGGAAATGCTGGTATTCAATGGAACGGTTCTCGACGCATGGTTATTTCGTGCAGAACGCTATTTTTATATCCATAAATTGTCGGAAGCGGAGAAGATGACTGTTATAAGTTTCGAATCAGTGGCGTTAGATTGGTACTGAGCAAGGGAGGAGCGCAAGCCCTTCTCTGGCTGGAAGAATCCGAAGTTTCGCCTTCTACAGCGTTTTCGATCGCCACGTCAGGGAACTGTATGTGGACTATTCTTAGCAATTAAACAGGAATCCACTGTTGAGGAATATATAAATTTGTTTCATAAACTAGTGGACCATTAACTGATGAAATCTTAGAACATACGTTTATGAATGGGCTCAATCCGTTCGTTAGGGCCGAAGTGGAGTGTTGGGAGTTGGTTGGGCTAGTTAACATGATGAAAGTGGCCCAACGAGTAGAAAGTAGAGATATTATCTGTTCGAAAGTAGGTGTGGGAGGAATTGCGATGATTAAAGCCCCGATTACGAAAGAAAACCCTAAAATTGGGAATTTTGCGGTCATAAAAGAAGAAGTTAAGATGCTAGAAGCCGTTTTGATAAGGACGATTATGCTTTGGGGGGTTTTGACGGTTGGAGTTCAACGAGAAGGACTAGGTAAATGATTGTCCGATGCGGAATTTAAGTTGTGGAAGGAGAAAGGGTTATGTTTTCACTGTGACGAACAATATATGGTGGGACATCAATGTAAAATTAAGGGGTAGCGGGAATGCTGTTAGTACAGGATAACTTGGAGGATTTGGAGGTGTTTGAGGATGCGAAAGAGGAATTTGAACCGACTGAACTTTAGGTAGTGAATGTGAAGAACACGGTGGAATTATTGATGAACTCAATGGTTGGTTTATCGAATTTGGGTATGATGAAGGTACGAGGAGAAGTTTTGAATCGTGGAGTGGTAGTGTTAATTGATTGCGGCGCGACACATAACTTCATGGCTCAGCGTCTGGTGGAAGAACTGAAGTTGAAAACCGATGACACGACAAATTATGGAATGATTTTCGGGTTGAGAACAACCAAGAAGATTGTTTTGAAAGGGGATCCAAGCTTAAAAAGATGCAAGTAAGCTTGAAGAGGATAATGAAGACTTGGGATGGGGTAGACCAGGGATTTTGGGTAGAATGATGAGCACCATATACATTTGAAACTTGGAGCAGGACCCGTGATGTAAGGCCATACCCCAGAAGAGTGAGATGGAAAAACTGGTAGCGGAAATGTTGACTTGGGGAATTATTCAGCCAAGCCCAAGTCCTTACTTGAGTCTAGTGTTATTGGTGAAGAAAAAAAGACGGGAGTTGGAGATTCTGTGTAGACTATAGGGCTTTGAACAACGTGACAATTCCAGACAAGTTTCCGATACCAGTGATTGAAAAGTTGTTTGATGAATTGAATGGAGTTAGCTGGTTTTTGAAAATTGATTTGAAGTCGGGTTATCATCAAATTCGTATAAACCCCGCGAATGTTGAGAAAACGACATTTCGTACCCATGAAGGACATTACAATTCTTTTGTAATGCCCTTTGGGTTGACCAATGCTCCATCGACCTTCAGGTGTTGATGAATAAGGTATTTAAACCTTATTTGAGGACGTTTATGTTGGTGTTCTTCAATGACATCTTGGTGTACACCAAAGATTTGGAAGATCATATGAAGCATCTAGACTGTGTCTTAGTTGCTTGAGGGAGAATGAGCTATATGCTAATAGGAATAAATGTCAGTTTATGCGAGGTAGGCTCGAGTATTTGGGACACATAATTTCAGGAAAAGAAGTGGAGGCAAACTGGGGAAGGTGCAGGCTATGCTCCATTGGCCAACTCCTACGTGTATTCGGGAAGTGAGGATTTTTGGGCCTAATCGGATTTTATAGGAGATTTGTGCAAAATTATGGTAGTATAGCTGCTCCATTTACACAATTGTTGAAGAAAGGCACCTTTGAGTGGTCGATGGCTGCACCCAAGAAGCTTTTGATAAACTCAAAGGAGCTATGTTTACTCTTCTTGTGTTGTCATTACTAGTTTTCAGTAGACCCTTTGAGATAGAAGCGGATGCTTTAGGTTTTGGATTGGAAGCAGTACTAATGCAGCAAAGGAGGCCCATTGCCTATTTCAGCCATACTTTTAACTAGGGATCATAGCAAGCTTGTTTATGAGCGAGAGTTGATGGCGGTTGTTTTGGCAGTTCAGAGGTGGAGGCCGTATTGGTTGGGACAGTGATTTGTGGTGATAACCGATCAACAACCCTTAAGTATTTGTTGGAACAGCGGGTAGTGCAACCACAACACCAGAAATGGCTCTCAAAGTTGCTTGGTTGTGATTTTGAAATGCTATATCGCCCTGGGGTTGAAAACAAGGCTGCTGATGCTCTTTCTTAAAGGCCAAAAGGAGTGGAATTGGCTAATATGACAGTCCCTACACTGCTAGACATGGAAGTAATAAAAGGGAAGTGGAGGATGATCTCAAATTGCAATCGGTGCTGCAGAAGTTGTTGACTGATGAGGACAGCGTACCTAATTTTTCTTTGCAACAGGGGATGTTGAAGTTCAAAGGGAGGTTGGTGCTTTCAGGATTTTTGTGAACGTATAAAAGGTTGATGGTTGAGTTGTATTGGAAGGGGATGAAGAATGATGTGAAGAAGTATGTTGAGGAGTGTCATGTTTGTCAGAGGAATAAGGCATTGGCAGTTTCTCTAGCGGGATTGTTATTACCTTTGGCGGTACCAGATGCCATTTGGGAAGACATGTCAATGGATTTCATCGAGGGGCTTCCCAAGTCTCAAGGATTTGATGTAATCTTTCTAGTGGTTGATCATCCATCGAAGTATAGCCGTTTCATTACCGTATTTGGTTAAAGTAGTAGTAGGGGTGTTTATAAAGGAAGTGGTGCGTTTACATGGCTATCTGAAGTCTATAGTCTCTAACAGGCATAAGGTCTTTTTGAGCAACTTCTAGCAAGAGTTATTTCGAGCGGTAGGAACTCAATTGAATCGAAGTACAATGTATCATCATTAGTTCGACGGCTAGACGGAGGTTGTGAATAAAAGTGTGGAAGCTTACTTGCGTTGCTTCTGCAGAGATCGGCCAAAACAATGGTATTCT
>QLSR01000362.1:5332-17055 GCA_031780015.1 Citrullus colocynthis
CCAAAAAAAAAAAAAAAAAAAAAAAAAAAAAAAAAAAAAAACCGACTAAACCCTCCAACCCTTTTTCCTTTTCCAAAACCTCCGCACTTTCTTCTCCCTCCCGCCGTCGCCCCAGCCCATCCTCCTATATTACCGCTGCAGTCGAACGCCGGCCCGCCACTCTCGCAGCCGTAGCACTGCCCTACGTTCTCCTGCAGCTGCTCGTCGTCAGGTCCGCACTCAGTCTTCCACGGCCTCTCCATGGTGAAGGCCTACCTCCGATACGAGCCTGCGGCGGCTTTCGGAGTGATCGTCTCTGTTGATTCCAATATTATCTACGATAGTTCCGGAAAGCATCTCATAGCTCCAGCTCTTGAAAAGATTGGAGTCTGGAATGTTCGTCAAGGTGTCTGCACAAAGAATTTAACACCTACTCAGGGCTCTCGTGGCCCTTCTCTTGCTGTTACCTCCGTCGCCTCCGCTCCTTCTCTTCTGGTAAGTCATCTTCTAATGGCATTCCGCAAATAATCGCGAAAGTAATTTTAGAGTTCCAAAGTTTGAGAATTGCTACTACAGAATATGGAATCAAGGATGTCAATACTCTGAATTGTTATAGTTCAAACCATTGAAATAGAAGTTCTTACCCCCATTGGGTCCGTGGGGATTTCTTGAGCTGAAAGCTTACTCATTAGTGATAGTGACAATATTTGATAAATTTGATAAGATTTCATCCTTGTCATTAGTTGAATTTTTGTATGCATGCATGTTTGGAAGCACAGATTGCTTTGTCGATGGAAAAAATAGGAAAAACACGTAGGACCCAAAGTTCATTTGCCGTTATGCTCATTATGCATGTTATAATTAGTAAGAACTGGCTGGAGGTTTGGTGCCATTTGTAAACGAAGCAGTATTTTGGCGCTGCCTGACTTTCTATAATGGCGAAGTTGAATTACCATCGATTGTCTATTTATTTTTTTATTGTTACAGATCGCGAGTGGATATGCTGATGGTAGTATAAGAATTTGGGATGCTGACAAAGGAACCTGTGAGACTACTTTACATGGACATAAAGGGGCTGTTACTGTCCTTAGGTACAACAAGTTTGGTTCCATGCTTGCATCTGGAAGCAAAGATAACGATATTATACTATGGGATGCTGTTGGTGAGACAGGCCTTTTTCGCCTTCGTGGCCATCGTGATCAGGTTCACAAATATTACAATTTGATTGTGCACCGTATAGAACATATCTTTTTTCAAGTTAGGTTCTAAGTCTAATTTAGTTGATTAGTGTATGTTAACTATATAGTTGCCCTGTCGGAGGATTTCCTCCCTCCTCCTCGTTTTAGGCCCGATTCAGTTGATTAATATCTTCTGGCATGTGTAAATTATATAAGAGTCCTGTCATTCTCGTAGCTATTTTCTTGTCCATTAATGCCTTCTCCTTATTCTTTATGCAGGTAACTGATCTGGTATTTCTAGATTCAAGTAAAAAACTCGTCAGTTCTTCTAAAGACAAGTTTTTAAGGGTGTGGAATCTTGAAACACAGCATTGTATGCAAATAGTTGGTGGACATCATAGTGAAATTTGGTCAATGGACATTGATCCAGATGAGCGGTTCTTAGTTACTGGATCTGCTGATCAAGAACTTCGATTTTTCACTACCAAACATGATTCGGTGGCTGGTAAGTCTGTTGATGAATCAAATACAAATGGAATAGAGAAGGATAGAGATCAATCCACTCAAAGTAAATGGGAAGTTCTAAAACATTTTGGTGAAATAATGCGACAAAGTAAGGATAGAGTTGCTACTGTGAGGTTTAACAAGTCTGGAAACTTGTTAGCCTGTCAAGTGGCAGGAAAGACTGTTGAGTTATTTAATGTTTTGGACGAAACTGAAGCTAAGCATAAAGCAAAACGTCGTATTAAACGGAAGAAAGGAAAGAAAGCTGGAAAGGGAGAACAGGATGTAATAGAAAATGGAGAGATAAACCATGCTACTGGAGAAGAAGGAAGCGGCTCCATGATTACCGTTCCTGATGTCTTTAAGCTACTCCACACAATTCGGGCTAGCAAGAAAATTTGTTCCATTTCTTTCAGTCCATTGATTCCAAAAAATTCTCTATCCACATTAGCATTGTCTTTGAATAATAATTTATTGGAGTTTTATTCAGTTGAAAGCAGTGCAGTTACGAAATTACATTGTATTGAGCTCCAGGGGCACCGTTCTGATGTCAGAAGTGTAACACTTAGTTCTGATAATTCACTTTTGATGTCCACTAGTCACAATGCTGTAAAAATTTGGAATCCAAGTACTGGATCTTGTCTTCGGACTATTGATTCTGGCTATGGGCTTTGTGGTTTAATTATTCCTCAAAACAAGCATGCACTTGTTGGAAACAAAAGTGGGGCTATAGAAATTATGGACATTGCAAGTGGCAGTTGCATTGAAGTTTTAGAAGCTCATGGTGGCTCTATACGATCAATTGTGGCTTTGCCAAATGAAAATGGATTTGTCACCGCTAGTGCTGACCATGACATTAAGTTTTGGGAGTATCATATTGAGAAAAAATCGGATCAAGTATGTTCTCTTACTTCTTTCATCTCACATGATCTCCATATTTTCCTATTTTGACTTCAAGAAAATTTTTATAATTAGGATTATTATTTTATTTTTTTGTGATAAAATGAAAAAACACTTGTTTTGCTCAAATAAGATGGGTCTTGTCCCTGAAGTAGTGTGGTGCACAATGACAACTATGAGATGTCACCTTCTATAATTTGATGAAAAATCAATTTTATCTGTGCATGTTTTCAAATTTTAGATTGATATAATATCTTTTTACTTCGAAGCAATTTTTCTACATGAATTGTTAGATTTTGGATTCCTGAAGTAGATGCTTTTAGTAGAATATTCATTATATATATATATATAAAACAAAGAATGGACGTGTATAGAACAAAAGACAGAACAACCTAAGGGCTGGGTAGAGGAAACCTCTCCCAAAAACTAACTACAGGACAAGTGCTTTTCAATCACTGATGATCATCAATATGTTGTAGTTACAAAAGAATTTGGAATGTAAAGAGGCCCACCAAGAAGCCTTCTTTTGTACAAGATTACAAAAGAAGTCACACCGAAGAGACTTATCTTGAAAAGATCTATTGTTTAGTTTGGTCCATAAGTGTCACACAAGCACTCAAGTGGCCCAGCTACCGAAAATCCTAGCTTTAGCTAGCAAATTCCAACCATTAGGACCTTCAACGAGCCAATCATCAAGTCTTCGGGGGAGACACAACTTCAAACCCAGCTTCTTTTTATAGAATATTCATGAGATAGTCTTGCAGATATTTTAATTTTCTGTAAGAATGCATTTTAGCTTTGTCCCTAAATTGATCTTTGCCAATGATTCTGGATGCTTTATATTTAGGGTTAGTAAATCTCAAAACTTTTAATTTAATTGTTTTTTGTGGAAGAACATTTGAATCATTGAGGATGTTTCATGCTTGGATTTATAAATGTGATGTCTTTTTTCAGTTTCCTTGTAATTTATTTCCACTATATGTATAGAGTCAGTGTTAAATGTGGTTTTTGGGCATCAATAGAATCTATGCATTTTTACGGGTTGTGATGTTCCAATGGTGTTATCTATTTACAGGACCCTAAAACCCTTTCTATAGCCTTTGTGAGGAGTATGAAGATGAATGATGATGTTCTTGTGGCTGCTGTTAGTCCTGATGGTAAATATCTTGCTGCAGCACTGTTGGATTCCACAGTGAAGGTGAATTTTTCCTTGTCACATTCAATTTTTACATTCTTTTTTTACTATGTGATCGTGAGCATATAAAAATCCCTAATTTCCAAAAAAAAGCTATTATTGTGCGTTTGTATCAGCTTCTTGAGTATTACTTTTGATACAGCTTGAGTTCAGGTGGGGGGAGGTGACGTTCACATTTCTCTGCATCAGGTTTTGTTTTTATTTACATAAGTCAAGTCACCCCTTGTCATGTGGCATTGTTAATGACTTTGTACCACTTATTTTGAAGTAATCTGGACAGCCTTCACAAGGCTTTCCTCGACCTTTGAGCTGGGATATTTTGGCTGCGTACCTAAGGCCACTATTAGAGGTTGAGTTAAATATATCACTTTCCAAGAATTGTGTTAAATACTCCCCCTTATTTGTGGGTTTGAAAATTTGTAGAATTCCCAACAAATGGAATTCAATATTAATCGGGGAGAAATTGACATTATAGGAGTTCGAACTGGACCTCCTACTCTAATATCATATTAAATCACCAATCAACCCAAGAGTTTAAGCTGATGGGTAACGGTAAATTCTTTTTGGGTATACACTAGTATGTATATCAAACTCTTATGAAATAAAACCAACGTTATTTCTAGTTTACTGCTTCAAGTTTGTTGATATATATTTTTTTTTGACTGCTTGTGCTCTTTTCATTCTAGGTCCTCTTTATGGATACCTTCAAAGTTTTCCGTACTTTATATGGTCACAAGCTACCAGTGCTATGTATGGATATCTCATCAGATGGAGACTTGTTAGTGACTGGGTCTGCAGACAAAAATTTAAAGATTTGGGGTTTGGACTTTGGTGACTGTCACAAGTCTATTTTTGCTCATTCAGATAGGTGATGCATTCAATATGTATGTCTTTACATTTGAAAATGTTGCCAAACGATTATTGATTGTAGTTTTCTGGTTACAGTGTCATGGCTGTTCAATTTGTGAAGAAAACTCACTATGTATTCAGTGTTGGAAAGGACCGCCTTGTAAAGTATTGGGATGCTGACAAATTTGAGTTACTTTTAACGCTCGAGGGACATCATGCTGATGTTTGGTGTCTTGCTATCAGCAACCGTGGTGATTTCATAGTCACAGGATCTCATGATCGATCCATACGTCGCTGGGATCGAACTGAAGAACCATTTTTCATAGAGGTGCAGTCATTTGTTTCTTCAAGAGTATCAAATGATATTCTATTAATGAACGATATTCCATTACTGTTGTTTAATGTTTAGTATGCTCATATAATAATGTGAATATACAATTCTCAATGCGTTGGATTCTTCTTTAAATTTCAGGAAGAGAAAGAAAAACGACTGGAAGAGATGTTTGAGGCCGACCTTGACAATGCATTTGAGAACAAGCACATACCCAGTGAAGAAGTTCCAGAGGAGGGTGCTGTTGCTTTGGCTGGGAAAAAAACTCAAGAGACTATTTCGGCTACAGACTTGATAATTGATGCTCTAGACATGGCAGAGGCAGAAGTCAAGCGTATAGCTGAACATGAGGTCTGCAAATTTTTAACAAGTTTCATCATTTTTACTTTGTTCGAGTTTTATGATTTAATGTTTTTGTATCTTACAAAAAAATGATATAATGTTTTGTATTTAGGAGGAGAAAAGAAATGGAAAAGCTTCTCATTTTGAGTCAAATGCTATGATGCTTGGCCTCTCACCATCTGATTACGTTCTCCGTGCCCTTTCAAATGTTCACACAAATGACTTGGAGCAAACATTACTAGTATGTTATGAATCAAGCATGCTCAGTTTCATTCACGCAAATTTTAAGGCTTGGTATATCAATGCTAGTTCTTGTTGCTAGAAGAGCATTGTCATTTTTCAATAAGATATCCTTGTTGTCTCATCTTAAAAGTTCAGTGGATTTATATTCATGCACAAACCTATTACTTATGCAAAACTCTTATCCTTATGCTCTTGCTAAGCTTGACTGTTTATGTGTAGTTACATATGTTTTTTGCTTATTTCTTCTGATTTCTTTTGCATGTTGAATGTTTTCCTAAAATGGACTAGATCAGTGTTTCTTGGCGTGGGCTTGTACCATATATTGTTTGTCTTCAAGTGATTGCAATTTCTAGTTTCAATCTTGAGTTTGGTATTCAATACTGAAAGCCTCATTGCCATTTGTTTCTCTACAGGCTTTACCATTCTCAGATTCTCTGAAGCTTCTATCTTACTTGAAAGATTGGACTTCCAAAACTGACAAGGTAGTCCTAGACTCCCAAGTCCTAACTACAGTTCAATTGTTCTCATATGTTTTGATGATCTGGTTTCTTACAAACAATAGCTTTAGTCATACCTTCTAGCACATTCTTCTTGTACTAAATGCATATACCTTTTCGTTCATTTGACTGACATTTAATGTGGTAAGTTAAAGTTTATGGATCTTATTCATCATAAAACTGGGCTTTTTAAGAATGTTTTCATAATTCGGTTACAAGGCCCCTGGATTGCCTCCTCCCCCTTTTATTTTATTATTATTATTTTTAATTTTCCTACCCTTGGTACTTTTTTTTGGGATAAGATGCCCTTGGTACTTTCGCATATTATGTTAAAGTTTCTTAGGGAATGAATAATAAGGTGAAAGAACATAAGATGATGTTTGTTTATGTGATATCTGCAGGTTGAGCTCATTTGCAGGATATCTACAGTTTTGTTGCAGACGCACCATAATCAGCTTGTTACTACCCCTGCTGCTAGACCTGCATTAACTATACTAAGAGACATTCTTTACGCTAGAATCAAGGTACGCCTGCAATTATTTGTTTTCCCCCTCTATTTTTCTCATTTTTGTGGCCTCATCTGGGATTTCCAGAGTAATGTCAGGTAAATATTCTAGTATGGCTGTGCCTTGTCAGGAAATATCACATTTTTGTTTCTTGATGTGAGGCTTCATGACAATTATGGTGTAGACGGGGAGAAGTTTTTGATAGACCTGTGTTATCTCTTACTAAGAGGCAATGTGCCATTAAATAGGATGGATAACAGCTTTAACCCAAGTAGTTACAAGGTTTAAACTCAACTAATCAGCAACTTACCCAAGGCTATAAAAACAACAGTAACGAGGCTAATAAATAAAGCTCAGAACTGACAAAGATTTAAAAGAAACAAGAAAGATAGCTTGGTTTAAACAAGAACTTAAATCAAGAAAAGAAAGTGAGAGAACTAACAAGAATTATCCAAGAATGACATAAGATGTCCTACATCAACGTTGCTCACTTATGGTTAATGACTTCTATGTTCGTTCTGCAAGAATAAACTGACTTTCCGTAATAAAGCCGCACAAATTACTAAAATGAGCTTATCATGAGAAGAGAATCATAACAAAAGAAAGTTTAGAAGAGTGAACACTAGACGAGGACTTGAAACACCCATTACCCAAATTTCAAATTTAGGTGAGTTTGTTCTGATTACAAATAATTGTGACAATTCTGATCCCAAGTTTTTATAGTATTTAATTACCATACAATTTAGCATGTTTTTGCATGATAGAGTTGAATTTGCTAAATATGTGCTTCATTAACAAGATGAACACATCTAATGCCTTAGGAATGCAAAGACACCATTGGTTTCAACTTAGCAGCGATGGATCATCTTAAGGTTTGTGTTTCAGTTTCAAATTCTTTTACAATTGATTTCCACGATAGGCATTTTGAATAGTTTCTTTTCGTCATTTCAGCAACTAATGGCCATGAAATCTGACGCACTATTCCAAGATGCTAAATTGAAGTTGCAAGAAATTCGTTCTCAGAATTCAAAGCGTTTGGAGATGGGAACAGAAATAAGACAAGGAAAGAGAAAGAGAAAGAACAAGTAAATCCACTGACCCACTTGATGGCTCCTACTTGTTACTTTTGCATTTTGTGTATTGTGGGTGCAGTTCTTCAGGAAGACATGGAAAGATTGTAAGATTATGGCTCACCAAGATCACAATTTATTTGGAATCCGTCAATGGACGGCATTCTCAAGCTCTTACTACATTGCAGAGGCGAATTCTGCGAGGAGGTTTTGAGTGGCCTAACACATACTCATAATCAATATAATGTAGGCATTGAGGAGAGTTTGTAAGATATCCTTCACAATTTTGATCTTACTATTATAATAGCAAGCAATTCTCTGCAATTTTGTTCTACTGTTATTATATTCACCTAGAAATGCAGTTGAAGTTACATGTAGGTGTGTTGTTAAGTGTGGAATTTTGTTTTGTACTTCTAGTTTCACTTTCATTTATTGTGGGCATTAGCTCTTTTTATACTTCGGTAATTCGTTAGTGAACGCCAAAATTCTTGCAGTTGATGGGTGCACATCGGTCAGTCCGAGTTGGTTTTAGAATGAAATCAACTCCGAAAACCAACTGTTTTGGTTTTAGTTAGACTCCTTTCTATTTAGTTATGTACAAATTGAGCACAGATCGGGTGAAAGGAGGTGAGAGAAAATAGTGGATGATAATTGATAGCAAAGAAAATAGTGTATTTTCTATATTATTGGAATTTGCGTGGTCGTTATCGGCCCTGAAATTTGAATATAGTTTTTAGGTTTTGTAACTAATTATTCAATTCCTACATAAACTTTCAATTATGGATCCAATGATAAAGCCATTATCGTGCACGACCATACAAACCTGCAGATACGCTTTATTAAGTTTGTTAATCTCCAACAACTGTTATAATATTTTAATTAGAATCGTTGCAAATATAATTATATTCAAAATATTAATAATGTAAAAGAATATATGTACACATGGTAAACTTTAAATCTAGCTCTAGAGTTTATTAAAATTGAGCTTTATCACCCAATTTACAATTCTGTAAATTCTTTGGAGTTGAATCTGTATACTCCACATTTGTACTTTATAAAAATTGTAGTTTTCATTATTTTTTACATATGGATATGAAGTTGCTATTGTTTACTACCGTCGAATGAGATTCCCCTGGAACCATTAAAATGTAGTTATACAAGTTAATTCATTTATAACTATTTCCATTAAGATAACAACCAAATCAATACAGGTATCTTAATTTTTTGTTCAATAATTGGTAGAGAGAAGAATCAAACTACAAATAAATAATAATTGGTGCCTTAAATGTCTATTGTGAAGTGCAATTGTTTTCTTTCATTTTTGTTCACAGTTTCAACAAAATTTGACTTAATTGAAAACGCTCTAAAGAGCAAAACTAGAAAGATTTGCATACCAATTTTTTTCAAAATGATCTCATTTCGACTCCCTTTATTCGATAATTCTTCCGGGTCCTAGTTTCGGTTTTTATTCAAACATGGTGTTGGTGAAGATAAACAAAACATACTTATACACGTGGAAATGAGTTGAGACCAATAGGCAAAGGGGTTGAGCGAAAATAAGACCCTTATTACAAACCTTTGGAAAGGGTTTTCCCTAAACACCAGAATTGCAAGTCATTGAGGTGTGGGTGTTAATCAGTCCTTAATAGCGGTGTATAAGTTGCTTGTATGCGTCCGGATGCTTTGAGTAATATTCCACTTCTGCCTGCAAGCAACAAATTGTTTTGCAGATTATAATCTGTGATCACAGAGAGACATCTCCTAAGGCCTATTTGTATAGACATTCAAAGTGTTTAAAAAATGTTTCTGAATGAAAAAGAAAAAACTAGCTAATATAACAGCCATGTGATTACAGCTGAAGCATTTCAGCCTATCTTCCCCAACAACTTAAACCATCCTAAACATTCTTTGGATTCGAGTACTGTGGACGATTTAAGTTAGCTATTGAAAGGGGTTAGGTGATTATCAACTTTCTGTGGCAACTTGCAAGGAACATGTTGAATAGCCATATTTCCCACGCACAAGATATTTAACAAGCTTAACGATCAACATTTATATTGTTACAGCATAGAAATAGAACTTGAGAAGGAAATAATAAGCTAGGATTACTCACTTATCTGCTAATGTTAGGATGACTTCAATGTTCGATCTCTATGGTTAGGAAAGACACCTACAGAATGGTTGTCTAAGAATCAAGCAACAACCCATAAAAGTAAACAACCCCGGCCCGTTCATATAAGCAGAACTATACAGACCAAAAGAATGTGGTTTGTGTGAATAAATACTAAATTAGGCAAAACCAATATAGTACCACAAAATTTCAGTCTTCTAATGGATCTTTAAAAGCCTAAGCATTTTCTAAGATGAGAAACCATTTAATTATAGGCAACGAAATTTCAAGAGGGATCAAGGAGTAACAAAAACACTCGCTCCAACGGGGTTATATAGGTAAGACTTCAAATGGAATAATTACAGAACTTAAAACTTAAGACAGAAGGAGCTCAAAATAAAATTGGAGTCCATATGCAGTCGTTAGAGCTTTCTCTTTAACACTGAAATGCCCTATTTCAGTTTAGATAAGTATGGCAAAAGAGAACTCCATGAGCATCCTATCAAAAAACCTTGTTTTGCACATGGCTGCAAAACGCTTGTTCAGCGTACTTACTAGCTGATTGGATGAGGAAGGTTGAAATGAAGAGGTTTAGCAAGTTATTCCAAAGCTTGGATGGAAAAACAGGAAGAGGTAGCTTGGCATTTCTCCACTAGTTTTGCAAAGAAAACAATTCAGGTTGAGGGAGGAGTTTGGATTTCTTTTCAGGCTTCTGTCACTGAGATTGGTTTCTTTGTGAGAGCTGAAGAAACAACCGTGAAGATGCCAAAGTTATTCAGAAACCAAGTTCTGGTCTCATTGCCAAATGATAAAGAGGCCCTTCAATAAGATCCAAGAAATGGAAGTCGCCTCCGTCAAAAAAAATTCTACTGAAACCAATTGTCCCGCTCAAGATGAGACGTGCCTTCTTAAGGTTGACTCCCACAAGAGTTTTGTTTGCACTTGATACATTCTAACAATCAATTATCCAGCTCTTGTGGATGTAGAGGAGACACGCTTACTTTAAGTCAACCGGAAATAACTCTTCACGATAATGAAGTGACCATCTCACAAGAACAGTTTTTCATCCTCCTATCACTCTCCTGTTTGATACGACCTCACCTGAGGATTCATCACTAGTAGGGAGAGAAGACTCTACAGAGATAATTTTGAAAGTTATTATTAGTGTAAGTTGAACTCCTTGAAGAACGTTCCTACATGACAACTCTTGTTCACCATATTTAGAACGAAAAAGAAAGCAAAGGTAAAGCCAGGGCATCGACGCATATAGGATAAAATATATAGTTATGATTATATTTAAGGCCTACAACACGTAGAAATGATAAAAAGAATCAAAATACATCCAAATGGTGAGGCAGTATAAGTGAAAAGAATTATAACCATAACAATACCATGAGATAACCAGTGAAAGTCAAATTGCATACATACCTTGCGAATTGCCTTTATGGCAACCACCAACTTTTCACCTATAAGATCTGTCAAGGTATTGTCCTTTTCTAGAGCTTCTACAGATTCAGAAAGCGATTGTGGCAGCCTTTGGAGCTTTGAATCAAGGCTAAATGGATTTGTATCTGTTTACCATATGATCCAGGTTGTTATTAGAGTACAAGAACTTTTGGATGAACATGGAATACTTTGCATACACATAAAAAACATCATGTGAATCTAAAGAGAAAACACAACCACATAAGCATATGGAAGGTGTAATGTCTACATCGATGACGTCCCTCTTCAAAAGAAATATTATATATCATGCTACAGAGTATAATGTTCAATGGCCTACAATTCTATTAAAGCAATCTGCTCTCCACGTGTAGTTTATAGATGGTTAAAGTTAAACTGCTTAAACTTCTTTCTATCAAGTGAATTACAACTCTTCCTCAATTTGTAAATTCAGGATAAGGTAAACATATGGAGACCTTATCTATGTTCTCCTATAAGAACATAGGGTGGGTAGCTTAATATCTCTTGTTCATTCAATATGAACTAATGGTTTTTTTTTTTTTTTTTTTTTTTTTC
>QLSR01000362.1:17252-29152 GCA_031780015.1 Citrullus colocynthis
TTTTTTTTTTTTTTTTTTTTTTTCTCCTTTCGTTCTTACCACGGTGAACTACCAGTAAACTAGTGTATCACGGTCACTCAAAAAGCATGCAACAACGGTCCATCTCTACTATATCTTTTTTTTTTAACCTAACACAAAACTTGTATCATTGCTCAAGGATACAAAGTCCAAAGTCCGGAAGAAAAAGAAAGTCCAAAAGGAGCAAAAGAATGTCCATCTCCAGTATATCATAATATTTAAACATGTCTTCATAATTTTTTCCAATGGCTAATGGCACTACGAAAAGTTGAAAACCCTATCCACTAAGACTTTTGTCCCTTGCTCCATCCGGCTGTATTATAAAGTACTAGGCAAGTTTTGTGAGCTAGCTTCAAGGACCATAAAAAATGTAAATGGGGCCAGAAAGCAGCATCCGTCTTCAAATGAGTTCAAGGCAACAAAGTTTCTTATGTTTCTTTCAATTCCATTTACTCATCTAAAAAAAATCAATAAAGTTACTGTTAGACCTACAAGTTGGGATAGATTTAATGTTTTCACTTTTCAATATATTCACGACACACCCTTTCATGTTGTGCAGGCTTAAATTACAAGAATCAACATGGAGAGAAACTGAAATTGCAGGCTTTAAAGTCAAGAGCTCATGGTTTGGTGACATATTAAATGAGCAATCAAAAAGCTTAAATTGATAGATTAGGACAAATCTACTGTTTTCAAAAATGTCAACCATATCAATTGCCAATGTGTATTGACCGTGACCCATGTCATTACCCAAATCATTGGATATGAAAAGGTTTTAGCTAAGCATAACTTATCATTTTGAATAGTTGTGCCATGAATACTTTATCTAAATTACAAATAGTAATTTTCTAGATAATTTATTGAAAACAGGACACTTACCAACAGGTTCAGGCAACTGAAGATGGTTTCGAAGGCCATCTAGTCCAGCAGAAACAATAGCAGCTAGACCCAAGTGTGGATTTGCACAACCATCAAAACATTTGATCTCAAAGTTACTCACGAAACCATCCAGAATTCCAGGTGGACAAGCCGTTCTAAGTGGAGCTTCTCTGTTTTCTTTTCCCCAACATTGATAGGCTCCGCTCCATGTATTGGGTTGTATACGATCATAACTACAAGCAAACAAGTTACCCAGTTGGCAGGAAGTGACAGTAGTCAAGCAGCCACATTACCTTAAATGAGAAGCAACCATTACGTTATCTGAAAAGTTGATCCATTAGGATGCCAGATCTCATCAATTTTACAACAGGCACTATGCATGATTGAGGGTCGAGAGAGAATGGAATTGATACTTTGAAGAATAAAATGCATACAATGAAACAAAGAATCAACCGGCCAATGAATTGGACATGCATACAAAGGAGACACGATGTCATGCATAAATGTTACGGGTGTAACATAAGGACTTTTCCAAATGATCACCTAACTTAGTACTACCGAGACCCAAACATGCTTTAATGGCAAGAGTTTTGATAAGATCTCATGTTGCTACTATAATTGCACCCATTAAAGGTCACTCTTAGTAATATTATCAGCATTTAACATTCTGCTCTCTAAACCTAAAATTCTTAGTATTTTTAGATATTTTGGTAATCATTCTCATATGTAATTTGTATTTGATTTTTCCCGGTTATTAATGTAGTTTTGCTAGCATTGAAGAAACTCATTGGCTTTCTACCGCTAATGGCCAATACTCTCTAAGTAACACCTACTTGAAAGTCGCACCTTTGGACCTTTGGGTAATAAAAGGAAAATCCTTGATGTCTCTGGAGTTTGGGCCTTGGGGTGGGTACATGCTTTTTATTTTTATATGAGAAACGTGGGCACATGCATTTTTAAAAATAATAATAAAAGTAAAACCTTAGTTCATCCAAGGGAAATAGTATCTAATTTTACTTGGGTTAGAATAGTTTTAAACCTTCTTAGAGGCAGGTTTGGTAATTAAGCATGAACTTCTTTCATTTACACACAAACATACTCAAAACTTTTCAAATAACATAATGGTAGAAGCCACCATTGCAAAAATTGGCAACAGGCCATTAAAGCAAATTCTATTGTGGAATTGTGGGATGGGGGGTTCACCTGTTCGGAACTGGAGCTGTAAATGCCAAAATTGACGAGATATGGTGTAAAACCCCAGCCATGAACTTTTCCCCAACTGCTGACATTCCATGTTTAGAAGATCCATCAGACGCGATGAAAACATTTCTACCGTTCTGCCACAAGCTGACATGCACATGGGAGCCCGAACCAATGTCATCCAGTGCATACCTAAGCAATGATAAAAAATCATGATGTTATTCATTTTAGAATAATGAGTTTAAGAACACTACAAATCCAAGAAAAAACTATAATGAATTTATAGTTACATCATATTTTCCATCGCTATACCAGTTTTATTAGTTACGTATTAATAGTCCCACCCATTCATAGACCTATTTAATTTTGATGAAATATTTGACATCAATGAGAGGTCAGCGAGTCCATGTTCACTAGTGGATAAAACTAGATAACTAGAAAAGTTAATGAGTCTAGGCCATTATCTTATCAACATTAACACTATGTCGCTAATGGTTATGAGTAAGTTTACAGAAGAGGTGCCCCTTTGGGCCTCTCTCTCCCCACGGGTGCTGTTTATGTAGGGCTGCCGATGAGTCCCACTGCCCCTTCTCTCTTATAATTTTTTCTACATCTAAGTTAAAATAGCTGTCTGGTTCCTATCATAACCCAGAGTCTCTTAGGCATTCATTAAAGCAGCAAATACGATTATTGTATCAACTCATTTATTATATTTCAAGTCAAGCCTCAATAGGGAACTAGTTTTGTCGTAGGAGTTCCAAGTTAAAATCTTTAGCCAAAAAAAATAAAAAAAAGAAAAATCCTCTTGAACATTAGCAAAAACTAGTTCAACAAGTGGAAAATTGTTGCCCTCGTTCTAGTCAAGTGCCCATTTACTTTATTGAATCCTAACATACTTGGGCATAAATGTTGCCAACAGACCATGCTTCCTTGCAGTAGCCCTAATAACTTCTCGTGTGTAAACTAAGTTGTCGGCAGCATTGAGACAAGCAGTATGCCCAAAAGCAAACTCAAATTGACCTTTCCCAGCTTCTGCATGCAACTACAACAGTAAAAAAAAAAAATAATAATTAAAAAATCAAAGCCTTGGTCAACTTAAAGAGAAGCAACCAAACTTGATTGTAGGGAGATTGAGAGAAGGGTAACCTATATGACTAGATACTTGATGTGGTATTAATCTGCTTTGGATACAAATCTACGGTGTATAACTTACTCTAGTTAGCAAATAAGTAAGAATGGTGCATAAAATTAGAGGCATTACAGAGAAATGACAGGGTATAACCTATACAATAAGTAGATTATTTTGTAGGATTTTAACTAATTGAAATAGGTTGAGTGTGGACATATGCCTAGAATACATTATTAGCACATCGAATAATCTGTGTACTATAAAGTTTAAATCTCAATGGAATAGTGTTTTATTAGCTTAATAGATGTGTACCCCAATACAAATATAACAACAGTAAATAATCTACACATTACTGATGTTATAGGTATGAGATCGAAGAGTTGATCTCCTCCAAAGCTTGGAAGTTCAAAGTTTCATGTTATACATCATTAGCTGATATAAGTGAAGGGAAAAAGGAAAGTAGGCTGGGAAAGTGGTACAGAAACAAAAACTGCTAGCACGTATACATCTCCACCTACTTTAGTCCATACGCACACTGCATTAAAGTGAAAACTATATCCTCCATCCAGATATTACATGAAGTTGCTAATCCAGGAGAGTAATAGACACGTGTCCAGCTTAAATAAATATTAGGGAACCTGACTTTCAGATACCAAAAGCATAAATTCTAACAATGTATGTCTTACATGCAATTTCTTTTTCATACCTGTTCCACAGTAATATTCAATGAGTTCAAGGAAGCAACTACTTCATGAAGAAAAGGAGTGGCAGCATCATATGACGATGTAGAACAATAGGGTGCAAAATCAAATGGCACCCAATCTTCTTCTCCATCCCTACAAAAGTCAATTTAAATTGAAAAATGGAAATTGGCAAATTACAAAATTAAGAAATGAATTAAGGCCATAGAGAATTGTATATCCCTACCTAACTGCCTTTTTCAATAGAAAAAACTCATTTTCAAAGCCAGCGTTCATTACCTGGACACAAGACATTTACATTTAACAAGGTAAACAACTTCTAGATCATCAATTCAAAAAACTTGAACAATCTTCCGTACCAGGTCGAATTCATCTTTCAGAATTCTAGAGACCCTACGTAAGGCTTCCCTTGGACAGTATTCCCAGGCTTCACCAGGTCTAATTTGCATGTCAGCCAAAACCATCTCCTCCTGCTTGTTCCTGTTGAAGAAAGCAATAGAATATGTTGAACCAAAAGTGATGATATCAATTAAAGCGTATTGTGAATTCCTTTTTCCTCAACAGAGGTAAAATTAAAAATTTACATGTGCGAGTTCTTTTTCTAAATAGCGTGATGCATGCAAAACTATTCTAGAAACTCTCTTGATGGTAGTTTTTTTCAAAAGCCATCCCAACTTAAAAAAAAAAAAAAATTAGGACTGCCACCTAAGTAAGCACCTTTTTTAGAATCTGAAAATTCATAAAACAATCGAGATCCTAGGAACACGGCCCCAAAATGTCTTTAAAATAGGATATGGCAATTGAGAATTCTGGAGGACAAGGCATGGTCAATTCTACCAAATACTTTGCACTCTCCCTATTCCCTTCTCACTTATCTGAATATGCCAAAAAGAGCTACTAGGAAAGAGTGCACGTTTCTGCTCTTGCTCATTACCTTGATCAAGGATTGATAGAACAAGTTTGCATATTACTGAAGGCTAGCACCCAAAAGATAAATATGCTATGAACGAGACTAAGTAGTAAGCTTAGCAGCCACGTCTGGTCAGTAAAAATGCAAATGTCAGTTTCCCAAAAGATTAGTGTCATTCAGTTTGTACCAAACTTCATCTTTTTTTCTTAACAGACGGAGGACTTATCATTGAGAAACAAGGTATAAAGAACTAGTCTGATTAGTTGCTTAACAGTCATATTCCGTCAAAATAAAATCTTGGTTAAATTATCAAAAATACCCCTGAACTATGGGGCTGGTTTCAGTTATACTCCTGAAGTTTAAAAGTTCCATTTCACCTCTAAAAGTTTGAAGTTTGCATCAAAACAATTCTTAAAGGCTTTTGCCGTTAATTTCATGGAGGAAAAGAAAATTGTTTACTATGTGAACAAATATAAACACATACATGAGAGTAAATTTGGAGGTTAGGATTAGAGAAAAGAATTATAAAAAATTGTGGGTGTGCAGTCAAAAGGAGAAAGATAACAATAGGTATAATTCACATATTCCATGTGTATTTATATTTTTCAATGTATGCGTTCAGATTTGTTCACATAAGCATAAACAAACTTTCCATCTATGAATCTAACAACAGAAGTCTACAAGGGTTGTTTTGAAACAAATTTCAAATTGCAAAGGTTGAAGATGAAATTTTTCAACATTTGGGAGTATAATTGGAACCAACCCCATAATATTGGGGTATTTTTTATAATATAACCTAAAATCTTTGTGTACCCAAGAAGTAAATATTGTGAGAGGTTGATATCCAATTCCTCCCCTCACGGTATGACTAATCAACGCCCACCAGAAAACAATCCAAGAAATTGAAAGAATAGCTTGTCCAAGACAGAACACAGGCAGATCAATATAATGAGGAGAATGTTCTTATATTTACTCTGCACATCTCACATTTGAAGCTATTTGAACAAACTGAGAATTTTTTTTTTTATTAAAAGAACTAGTTAGAAGAATCAAGAGCTAAAATTGTGATGCATAAAAACAATAACATGAACGTTCTGGAAGCTTCATACCAAGGAACCGTCCATTTGGTTGATAAGTCTGGCAGCAGTCTGATCTCACCCACACCAGTAAGATTACTCCCATCGGCTGGAGAATCAGCATGAGAAGACATTGCCATAATGGCACAAGCTAAACCAACCCCATGCCTTTTAATGACATCATTGAACCGCTTAAAGGGAACAGCCTGGAATGATTAGAACATAAATCAGATAAAGCAAAAAATGTAAAACAGTAATACTGATGATGATCATACTAAAAAGAAACTCCAATCCTATGAAAAACAGAATGAAATGAGTAAGATGTTTACAAGTACATTCTGATGTAAAACAGGAAAAATATATATCAATTATCTGGTGCAATAGTAGGCCCAGCAGAGGTGCCTGCTCCATGACCAAGAAGTGTTTGAAAGAACAGAGTGATCCCATTTCTTAGTGAAGGAATTAAAGATTGTTTCAAAAAGTCCAAGGGTCTGATGTAAATGAGAAAAAACTCTTCATTTTCAATTAATTTTATGGCCAACCAATAATAGAATAATGGAGTTGATGGATTTTTTTCCCCCTTTTTCACAATAGGCCTCCGCCTCCTATCAACTTCTTTGTTTTCCAAGAAGATTAGATTAAAAAACAAAGGTGCTCTAAGATGGGACATCTCAAGGACAACACGCGCGCGCGCACACATATATGGAAAAAATCTCACACGGCATCTCTGTTGTCCTGAACCATCAACCCAAATAATCCGAACAATCCTGGCATCCTTTTGCACCACGTTGGTCTTCATCAAAGGAACAGAAACTGCCGAACTATTTGGCATGGAACTCTCTGTCATCAGATTAATCTTGTACAATTGTATGGCATTTCGTGCAAACATATCATTCACAGCTTCAACAGCCTCAAAAATTGAGAGATCACCATCAATACAAGCATCCCGTAGAACAGAGAAGACAACATCCCTTGATTTCTTTGCACCTACAACACAAGGAAAATTGGTTTGAAATATGAGCTAATATAAGTGCAGATGATGGAAGTATTCATGAGTTACTTCTTTACCAGTGTTCCTTTGATACCCCTTCTTTATATATATATATATATATATATATATATATAAAAGACATATATACATATTCATATACATGTACCTAAATAGTAAGTTTCAGGAAAGGCATATCCATCTGTGCTGAACATCACCTGCAATTTGGTTTCCGAACTTTTAGCCAAACAACACAAACTTATAAACTTAAGCATGAAAAAAAGAGAAATAAAAAACATACCATAAACTATAACTATCGTATTTATCCAAGAAGGTTGCTTTATGTTACACATTTTAGGAAACAACTTATCAAAAATCTTAATAGTTAGTACTGCACTCCTTTCACCTTTTTAATTGGAGCAAGCTCTAACAGTTCTTTGAGGGCAGATATCATCCCATGGACACTAAGCTTAGGAATTGTCAATCCAAAGTCAAGGTAGACCTGAGAGATTATGAGCATAAAATTTAGAAGAAAACCTACTACTTTATCAAATATCATCAAGATCTCAAACTTCAGGACAAAAACTATAATGGATAAAATGATAAATATTTTAACCTGAGGATAAATAGAAGCGAGATATGACGCTTCCTTTGAGAATGGGTAGGATGCATGTAACAAAACTATGCAACACTTAGTGAACCTCTTATCCTCCAAAACAGTCCGAAGATGAAGGGGATTGGCCAGCCGCAAGTCTAGATCTTTGTCTCCAAATCTAGAGGTTGGAAATCACAAACATAACTATATGCGATGGATGACCGAAAATAAAGTACTAATGGTGATTTGATCACTGAGCATCAAGTACTATGGAAGCGATAAAGTTGAACATATGTTAATTGTCTACTGAATAGTTGCCAACAAGTAGTCGTGTATTCTTCTATTTCTACCACTTCCAAACTCCCTAAAATTCCAACATGTTCCACCTTTTTTTAAAGGAAACAGATGCCCTGATTGGGGGTTAATTCCTTGCTGCTACCTCTTATGTTTTAAGGCTGGAGAATTATATTTATCATATATTATTATTATTGTTATGATGATGATGATGATGATGATGATGATGATGATGATAAGAAATAACAATTAGTATATAAGCCACAAAAAGGCAAGAACCAACAGCCTAAGCGCTGGGTGATGAGAAAGCCCCCACCCAAGGAACTAATTACACACAGCAATATTTATCGTATATTTTTCCTTTTTTGGTATAGCTTAGTGCTTATGGGAAGCTTCCATTGAGCTACCCAGGATCGTATGAGTTTTATATTTTCAAGGCTAAAAGTAATATCTTCAGTCTTTTATAGCAGCAATGGCTTTAGAGGAAGATCAAGAATTACTTGGATCAACAATATCCAGTTTACTATTTGGGCCTTTGGGTAAATGGTATGAGAGGAACAAAAGGATCTTCGATAGCAAGCTTTTTAAGGATTAAAGCTTTGAACAAATCAAGCTTCACCCAGCTTCTTGGCATGATCTTTTCTCAAAGCTTTTTGAAATTAAACGTTCCACAAAATTATTAATGATTGGAATGCTTTTCTGTGAAGTAGGGGCAAGTAAGTTTTTGCCTTTAGTTATGGGGGGTTAATCCCCGTCGTTGTTTCCTAGCAAGTTCAATATCTAGTGCTTCTCTTAGCATCATGTGACATGTACAATCTAATTATTGGCGGATTGCCTCCTCAAGCTCTGTTTGAAATTCTGCTTTCTAAGTAACTTATCAAATATCAATGAAAAGTTTATGTTTTTTACAAAAAATAAACAGAGATATGTATGAAAACATACAAGCCCAAAACAGTGTAAAGGCCTGGGGAAAGTGCAATCCCTGAGCCCAAGAGTAGGAATGAAACAAAGGACGATGTTGATTAAACAATTGCTGGTAATTTATCTTACCCAGTATGTATCTGCATTGGCAAGTTGAAATGTTGAGCAACTTCCAAACTATGAATGAATATATAGTCAATAAGGCTTTTGTTTGCTATTCGAACAGGTTTTCCACCTGGAGTTATACAATCATAAGTAGATTATTAAGAGAAATAGAGAATTCAGACAAAAGCTTCTTTAAGTTTGATTAACCTTGTAAAACGTCAATGAGACCTTCCTCGGCATCTTTCCTTGAGACATTTACATTGATTTCTAGACCACTGCGATATGCTGCTATACTTTTCAGCCCATATATGTCATGAGCCAATGTACTACAGCTTTTATAAGAAAAAACACAAGAGCAGAGAGTATCGAACACCAATAATAACATACAGATTCATAAAACAAACAAAGGATATGATTTCAACTTCCGAAGAAATGTTTCTGTGAATGCATCTAGTGTCCAAGAAGATCCACCCTGAAACTCCTATTGCCACGAATAAAGCAATAAGGGGAAAAATAAAGTTCAAAGCATCTTCAAGACGAGAAATCAGATATATCTCACTTCATCAAGAATGTTCTCTGCTAAACGTTCAATTCTCAATATTCTACCAACAATTGGAACAAAATTTTTGTGCCACTCTATGTTATGCTTTTTGTCCAACTCCAATCCATCATCGATGAGTATGGCAGATATTCTTGCAGCTTTGAAACATGTTGAGCAAATGGAATCTAATCCCGAAGATTTGCGGTAGTCCTCAACCCCATGCAAGGATGGTTGACAGTCGTAAAGTTCAACAATATCCCTCAAGCTCCTCTGCATTATACAAAGTCAAAAACCAATCTGAAAGAAAGAACTCAATCCAGTGCTTCAACATCATACAACTACAATATTATCACAACCATGGTGGCTCTTTTTATTTCATAAGCAATAACATTAAATTAAAACATTAAGCAAACTGAAGTTTGCATTGTTTTATTTTTCTTTTCCTTGAAAAGGCTGAAGTTTGTATTGTGCTGTTTTAACAATACAAACTAGTAGCTGAAGTTTTTTCCAGATATTATTCTCCATCTTGATGAGAAGTCTAGGCTATAACTGGTTATGTTTGTCGAAAAAAAAAAAAGATTAAATTACAAATTTGGTCTCTTCAACATGGAGAAAGTCAAAATTTGGTCCTTACGATTTACAATTAAAGTTTAGTCCATGGTTTGATAAATTTAAGGATTTTTGAAGGTTTTATCAAACTTGGTTTGATAAATTTAAAGATTATTGAGGAAAATTTTATCAAACTAGAAGGACTATTTAGGAAGATTTTATGTAATTTCTGGATTCTATGGCATATTCACTCTAAAATTTAAATGCTAATCCAATGGTCATCTGCAAACCACTAGGAGAAAAAACCTCGCGCATATGGCGCGATGGTCAGAATTCATTAGCACGAACTTTTCAATCAAGCAAATCGGTCCGAGTTACAACCAGGCTCGCATCTCCGATCAGTAGAGCAGTAAAGGAAGAAGAAATACCTTGAAGGAGAGAGAATGAGGAACATAAGCCGATGCACCGCCGTGAGCTTCGGAGAAACAGTTGATGAAAGGGAAAATGGAATCGGCAGCTACCAGATTGTGGGCGTGAGCGTCAACTAGTACAGCTTCATCAACTGCATTCTTCAGAACAGTAAAATCCATCTCTCTCGGAATCGGCGCTCTTCTCGGAGTCGGTCACTTTAACTTCTCTGTTCGCGTCAAATTTCTTCACTAAACAAAACAAAATCCCGAAGTGGATCATGAGTCACTGTCTCGTAGCGCGGATCATGGAAGCGTTGACGGGTAATACATATTAATTTATAAATGTGGCGGTGAACTTTTTTTTAGTTATAACTTACAACGGTAACCTCCCGCTTCTAAGATTTAATTTGATTATTGTACTTACAGGCTAATAATGTGGTTTAATTGATATTATATTTCTCTTTAAACGCTAAAGGTTTCAGTTTCGACCCACAATTATGATAAAGAAAACTTCCTCTAATAAATTGAGAATAATTTATTTGCATTGGAATTCTCATAAATCAGAAATAAATAAAATATATTATAAACTTTATTGGGTTTTGAAACTCTAATTTGATCAAATTGTCACAATGATCGGTGGTATAATAAACCTATAACAAATCTATCCAATTTGAAGCCTAAAAAGGAATAAAAATGTTACGATAAATGTTATTTGGGAGGTTACTTTGGTCGAAATATTTTACAAATATCTGTTTATTTTGCTCAAAAATAAGAAGACGAAGAAGAAAATTGGTTGAAATATGACCCAATGAGCCAACTTTTTTGTTTGTTTTCTTAGAAGCAAGTGATATTTCTATCTTTCTTTTTTTCAGAGATCAAAAAAAAAAAAAAAAAAATGAGGACCAAGAAATTTTAGATTAGTAGTAATATAATCCAATAATGCAAAATATCCTATGGTAAAATAGAAAATTTGAATGGATAGAAGATGAGTCCTACTAGAATAATGCAAACTTGCTTTGTTGTTGTTTTTTTAAAAAAAAAAAGAAAAAAAAAAGAAAAAAGCTTTAATGTAATTGGATTGTTCAGCATGAATTGTTTTGTACTACCTAAATTTGCTGTCCTATAATATCTTCAATGGCTTACTGCAACAAAATTGACTTTCTATGACAGAATACAAGTCGAATTGAGGGAGAAGATAGAAAATGCACATTTTTTATTATGAAAAAATGAAAAATTTTGAATTTTTGTTTATTTATGACCGTTTTCAATATCATAACTTATGACGGTTGTTAATTGTCATTAAATTAATTTAACTTAAGATCAAATCTAAAATCAGTTTGTCTATCTAAAAAAAGCCGTCTCTCTTTCTGTAGCGTCTTCAACGTGTTCTTCGGTGGTCTTCAACATTAACATCTTTAGCGCTAACGTTGATTTCTATCTTTAAAATATTCTTTGAAGAATAGTTCCCAAAATTCACCATTTTCTTTGCTTTCCCAGCCTGTTAGCATTCCAGATCTTAATAATGCATTCCATTCACTTGGTACATTATATTGAAAAGACAAAAAAAAAAAAAAAAAAAAAAAA
>QLSR01000362.1:29845-84943 GCA_031780015.1 Citrullus colocynthis
AAAAAAAAAAAAAAAAAAAAAAAAAAAAAAAAAAAAAAAAAAAAAAAAAAAACCTGTGATATACTGTACGAGCTTTTCATTTCTTATTCATAAATGATTTCCGAGGTGCATATAAAAACAATTTCAAAGTAAAATCCTTAATTATCATCAAAATAATTATAATAATAATAAAGTCCTTACAAATATATATATATTTATGTGAAAAATATAAGATTTGAATCTCTAACTTCTTATTCGATAAAAATTGTTCATTAAACACCATGTTTAAGGTGTAGAAGCATGAGTTGGTCCTTAGTAGAATTGTATAAGTCGTTTGTATGCGTCCTGATGCTCTGAGTAATATTTTGCTTCTGCCTGCAAATGATAAATTGTTTTAAAGATTGTACCTCTCCAAGTCTTTGAAGTGAAATAAAATGAATAATATTAAAGCAGTATGAGGAAGAATTAAATACTTTAACCAAACTAATGAAAGTTAAATTGAATATATATACCTTGTGAATTGCCTTTATGGCAACCAATAACTTTTCACCTATGAGATCTGTGAATATAGTATTCTTTTCCAAAGCTTCTAAAGATTCAGAAAGAGATTGGGGCAATCTTTGGAGTTTTGAATCAATATCTGAAGGATTTATATCTGTTTATCATATGATTCAAGTTATGAGTAGAATATAAAACTTCTGGACCAAGGCTTGGGCGTACTTGGCTTGTTTAATAGGGAATTTGAAAGCAAAAATTTGTAAACGACAAATTCAATGAGAAGAGAGTTGTATTTCACGAAGGAGAGGGATGTTTTCAACCCATGTCGTTACGACTTGATCATTTTGAATATATAGTTGTAAATTGTAAGATGGTAGATTGAAGAAGAAAGTTTACCAATTGGCTGAGGCAATTGTAGATGGTTACGAAGGCCATCTAGGCCAGCACAAAGGATAGCGGCTAGACCCAAATATGGGTTTGCACAACCATCAAATGATTTGATCTCAAAGTTACTCACAAAACTAACACCAATTCCAGGTGGACTAGTTGTTCTAATTGAAGCTTCTCTGTTATCTTTACCCCAACATTGATAAGCTCCAGACCACGTATTGGGTTGTAGACGATCATAACTACAAGAAAACGATTGTGTAATTCTTAGGAAATTGTCAAACGGTAATATAATTGATTGGCCAATTAACTCAATTTCTAAGTCTTAGATTAATAGAGGCAAATAGCTCTTTGATAGGCTTGAATTGGTGTCCCACTAAGTTAAGTTGGTGGGTTGGGAGGTGTGTCAATTCACGTTTCTAGTATAGGACAACTCTCTAGTAGTATGGAAAATTTTCTATATTAGTTTCATTCATTAGCTTGTCACGAAAGTAGTATTTAAGAACTATGTGGTGTCCATGAAATAAATGATAATAAATGAATAAAAGTTTTAAATACTATTTTGGTCCTTATATTTTTTGTTTTAGTTTGTTCATTGTATGCTTTCAATTTTGGTTCATTTTTGTTCTTGAACTTTCAAAAAGAGATCATTTTGATCGCTTAAAAATGAAATAGAAATGAAAAGGAAGAGAATGAAATTATTACTTTTCAAAAGTATAAGAATCCAAATGAATAAAAGTTTGAAAGTACAGAGACCAAAATGAACCGAAGTTGAAAGTGTAGGGACCAAAATGAGCATTTTAAAAGTAAGAGGGCTAAAATAAAAACCAAAAGTACAAAGATCAAAGTAATATTTAAACCATTAATGAATGAGTTGTTTTCAAATATAGCAAAATGAACTAAAAACTTTACAAATATAGCAAAATGTCATGTTTATCACTGATAGACTACTATCATCTATAATGAAGTGACAGATAATAAATGAAAATAGTATATAAGACGGTTTGTAATAGAAATTTTTGGAAGACTCCCCTTTGGTGGTAAGTTGAGAGGTGATTTTTTTTGGGATCCTTTAGTAAAAATCACAATAAATTGTATAATGGAATTATATAGAGTATGAAGTAGCAGTAGGAGTGTTGTCACCTGTTGGGAATTGGAGCTATAAAAGCCAAAATGGACGGAATATGATGTAAAACGCCTGCCATGAACTCTTCTCCAATTGTTGACATTCCATGTTTAGAAGATTCGTCATCTGCCATGAAAGCATTTTTTCCGTTCTGCCACAAACTCACATGTACATGGGAGCCAGAACCAACATCATCCATTGCATACCTAACCAACAAAAAGAAAAGAAAAAAAAAAATTCATTTTACAATATTTTTATTATTATTATTATTTTTTTTAGTTCACCCTAACTACATAATAATAACAAAGACTAAACAATAATTTAAAAAATAAGAAGAAAAAAAAGTTTATAATGTTGGGACAACTAAATGAATTAAAAAAGATGGATATAACGATTTTTCTTTTAAAATATAGAGTTCGACAATACTCATTTTTTAGTATACTTAAACTGAAAACAAAAAATGAGAACGCTATCAAATAGCGCACGTAACAAAATCAAGACAAAAACTAGTTTAAAATTGTTGCTCGCATAGTTTACGTCAAGAAGTTACATTTGTCTTGATTAAATCGTAAAACATACTTGGGGATAAATGTTGCTAACAATCCATGTTTCCTTGCAATAGCCTTAATCACTTCACGTGTGTATATTAATTCGTCAGCAGCACTTAGACAATAAGTATACCCTAAAGCAAACTCAAATTGACCTTTTCCGGCCTCTGCATGCAACTGTACATGACAACAAAACTCCCACTCAATTATTATTTTAACTCCCTAAACTTTCGTAATTGAGTTCCTAAATTTTGATTGGTAATAATTTCGTCTCTAAACTTTCAAATTTTTAATAATTTAGACCCTAAATTTTAAGGCGTAACAACATAAGCTTTTTACCTTAAAATTTATAACAATTTAGTTCCTATTGTAAAAATTAGTGTTATGATTTTATAAAAGTTCTTGTGGAAATGAACCAATACTCAATATTTTTATATAAAAACACAAAGTCTACTTCATAAAATAATTTTGATAAATTTCTTTACGTTAGGACTAAATTATTACAAATTTAAAAGTACAAGTACAAAATTGTTACACACTAAAGTTTAGAAACTAAATTGTTACAAAATTGAAAATATATAGACTAAATCGTTACAAACAAAAGTTTAGAAACTAAATTGTAATTGTATTTATGAAAAGCTTAGGGACTAAAACAATGTTTTTTAACCTTCTAATAATAATAATAATAATAATAATAATAATAATAAAAAAAGCTACTCAAAGTTGGTCAACAAAAATATAACATTACATAATATACCTATATGGATTATGAGTATATAATGTAACTAAAAGATTCTCCTCCAAAACTTAAAAGTTCACAGCTTTATGTTATACTCTTATACATCTGTGAAGGGAAAATGAAAGTAGGGTGGGATAGTGCTATGGAAATAAAATTGTGAATGTTAATTAGTACATAATTAGCTACCACATAGGCATCTAAAAAAATTACAAGTGATCATCCCATCTATTTATACTTTAATAAAGAAAATTATCTTGAATAGTAAAACTGCTGAAAATATTTACAACTAATAGCAAAATACATAGTCTATCTGCAATAGATCGTGATAGACTACTATCTGATTGCGGTTCATTGCAAATAGACAGTGAAATTTTGCTATATTGGTAAATAGTTATGTTTCTTTTGCTATATTTGAAAAGAGTCCTACTTTACAAGATAAAAGAAGTAAAAATATTATTATGTATTCCAATTATTTTTTTGCTCCTTTTGGAGTTTGTTTCTTTGAGCATTATATTAGTCTCATTCTATTTATTAAAGTTCCTAATCCGAAACATAATTGATATGAGTATAAATTGGATAAATATGAGGTAATTCTTTTTAGTTTCCTAATTTATACCTGTTCGACAGTAATATTTAAGGAGTTCAAAGAATCAACTACGTCATGAAAAAAAGGAGCAACAGCATCATATGAAGATGTAGTACTATAAGATGATGAATCAAATGGCACCCAATCTTCTTTCCCGTCTCTGCAAACTCAATTTAATTAGAAAAATAGAGCTTATTGGCAATTTGCAAAATTAAAAAAAATACTTGAACCTTAGCCATCTAAAAAAAGGAATGGGGAGAGCATAGAATAGTATATATTAATCCTTACTTGACTGCTTTTTTTAATAGCAAAAACTCAATTTCAAAGCCGGCTTTCATTTCCTAGACACAACACCAAGCATTTAAGAGAGTAAATAAATAATTTGAAGATCTAATAAATAATAAGTAGAGGAAACAAAAGTAGACTTGAACAATGTGATTTTCCAAACCAAATCAAATTCATGTTTTAGAATTCTAGAGACTCTTCGTAAGGCCTTTCTTGGACAATATTCCCATGCTTCCCCAGGTCTAAAACACATGTCGCCCATAACCATTTCCTCGTGTTCCAACCTATTCAGGAATAGATTTCTCCGGTCATGTGTTTAAAATCGCTTGAAAACACACTTTTTAATAATTTAAAATTTATAGTATGACTAATCCATGTCCTTCACAAAGTAATTCAAGAAATTGAGAAAAGATATTAGGTATTCAACTACTAAATAACCACTTGATATAAATTACCATGGAATTGTTCGTTTGGTTGATAAATCTGGCAACAGTCTGATCTCACCAACAGCACTAAGATTACTCCCATCAGCTGGACAATCACCATAAGACGGTATTGCCATACAGATAACAAATAAACCAACTCCATTCTTTTTAATCACATCATTGAACCGCTTAAAGGGAATAATCTGAAATCCATACAACATAAATTAATCAAATAAAATGTTGATTAAGTCCCTACATTTTACATTTAATTTTCATTTGGACCTTATCTTTAAGTTTTGAGTTTGATTTCAATTTAGTCCGTAAGTCTTAAAATGTTCCAATTTGACCATTGAGATTTGAGTTTTTGTTTCGATTTGGTCCCTACGGCCCTATTTGGTTTTTGTTTTTTGTTTTTGAAAGTTAAGCTTATAAACATCACTACCATCTATTGGTTTCTATGATTTGTTATCTACATTTTAGAAGTGTCGTTAATCAAAGCCAAAATTTGAAAAGTAAAAAAGTAATTTTTAGAAACTTGTTATTGTTTTTGAAATTTGGCTAATTATTCAAATGAAAACCATGTATACAAATTTGTAAGTAAACAAAGAATTTTCAAATAATAAATGTGGTTACCAAACGGAGTCCAAGTTTTTAGATTTACACTTTTAAATCTCGGTTTTTACTAAATATTAAATTTATGTTTGGTGTTAATACCTATTAATTAATCTAAAATAACTGTGAAGTGAAATTTAAAATTAACAAAAAAGAAAATGAAAAAAAAGAAAAAAAATCTCAGCCTACATCTATGTTGTCCTGAAGCATCAACATAAATAATCCGAACAAGCTTCACATCCTTTTGCAAATCATCCACTTCATCAACTCCATTCTTCAAATGCATCGTCTGTCACTCACTTGCAACTCCTTTTCTTCACAAATTTCTCATCCAATGTTCTTACTTCCTCCCCAATTTAAATTATAATTGGGAAACAGAATCGATTCTTCTTTTAATATTTGTTCTTTTGAAACAAAGTCCATTGATTTTTTTTTTCCCTTTTTTTTTTCCTCTTTTCTTTTTTATGTTCAACCATGGTAGATAGAGATAAAAATTCACATTATCATGACTAGGATTGTTGAAGACAAGAATATTTCATGGTTGATGTCAGTTTTATCTGACTTCCCTATAATAATTTATGCATTGTGGTTAGCCACGCCTCTTCTAGGTGCTTCAATTTCTAGAAATATAAGTATTTCAGTAATGAGTTTGCAAGTACATATCCTTCACCCCAACTTTTTGAGTGCATTTCTGAAATTATTGAAATGCATTTAAATGGTTGAAATCCATAAAAATGAGGATAGTATAGATTGATTAAAATATTGTTTAAAAACACATTATATATTTTTTTAAAATGATTTGGTAATTATTATTATTATTATTATTATTATTATTATTATTATTTTTGTGAAAACAATGATTTGGTAAATCTTTTATTTATATTCGAAGATAATATTTTGATATCTATATATTATATCTTAAGATTTTGGTTCAACATTGAGTCTAGAAGGAAAAAACAGAAAGAATGGACTCATCAAATTGGGGAATGTAAGAATGGGGAAGGAGGGTAAGGTTTACCTCTCGGAAAGATTGGGAAGGATTTTCCTTTCGACGTTCTGTTTCTGCTTCCTCATGCAATCAGCATGCTATCAACTCATTTCTTAAATGAGAAACGAGTTGTAGAATAAAAGATTAGATGAGAAATGAGTTATAGAAGAGACAATTAGAAAAGAAAAATTGATGAAGAATTTAGAATGTTTTACCTATCTTGAAGGAATGTGGTTGCTCGTTGAAGTTCAATTCTAGCAATAAACTAGTTCCGACAGATTTGAGTTTCACGTTTACTCTCTACCAATCAGATTTGTACTTACAACTCGAGGGTCTCTTTTCTCAATCGATGGGAGGTTTATGGTCTGGTTTTTTTTGGTTTCCAATTGTTTTGATTTGTTTTTTTATTTCAAAATTAGTTTCTTTAAAGAAAACATTGTTTAGTGTGATACTTATTACTTGTAAGGTTGATTAGACATTTTCAGGTTTTCTTGTGCATCATGATAATCATTTAGTTAGAGGGTATTTGTTATTTTAATTTTAAAATGGTTTTGAAACTCTTCACCTTCCAAAATGTTAACATTATAGTATTGGATTTTAGTGGGGACATTTTTGTATATTTACTCATATTATTTTCGATTATTTAATTGTGTTTGGCATTTTGACAATTAAAAAAACTTTTTGTTATTTCTACAAACTAAACCTTTAATTTTGCTATTTATCTAGTCAACCCTAAATTTTAATGGGAAAATAATATTTTTGAATGAATATACTTATAATTAAGTTTAAATTTTAAATATTTGGCATGAAATTTGAAGTATAGAAAGATAGAAAAAGATAAACAAATGTATGGTTGCCAAAATGAGTTTGAGTCAATGATAATTTTTCTCAAAATTGAGAAAAAAAACCAAAAGAAAACAAATATAAAATGAAAAGTTAAAATTAAATTACTTATTCTAAAAAAAAAAAGAAAGAGAGAGAGAGAGAGAGAGAATACAAAAATTTATTTCCGTTATTTTGTTTGTCCGAGAACTAGAAAATTGAAAAAAAAAAAAGTTAAAAAGACAATAAAAAACCAAAAGGTACCAAAAAAATTATTTTTAATTATAAATGAGTGTAAATACAATTTATACTTACTTTTTTCCTCTCTCAGTCTCTTTTCTCTTTCATGTTACTTTACTCTCTCCACTCATGTCACCCTCTTCTTGTAACAGAAAATTGGTTAAAAAACTCTGAAAAGAAATGTCAAACATAACTAAAGGAAATGGTATAATAAGTATTTATTAAAAGTAAAGGGCAAAATGGAAAGACAACGATTGTTTTAGATATTACATTATTCTACTCTTTTCTTTCTTTACTTAATTTATGTTAAAACAATAAATTAAGATGTCTGTTGGAAGAAAATTAACAATTATATGTAATTTTAATTTATTGTTATTCGTTTTATTATATGTAATTTTTTTTTTTTATAAAACCGAAATTATACATTTTATTTTAATTTAATTAATAATTATTTAATTTTTTAAATAAAATATTTTCTTTGTCAGATAGCATATACAAATAAATTGATTTATATTCTTCTAGTACGATTTCATTTTAATCTTTTTTAGTTGATGTATAGGTTAGTCAGTAATTATTTATTGATATCAAATAAATTCTTCAAATAAAACTTATTATTATTATATATCATTATATTAATATTTTTAGTAGTTATAATTTTATTTTATTTTATTTACTAGAGTATTTCATAAATCATTGAATAAAAAGTATTACTATGAAATAAATTAGTAATTTAGGAAACTAAAAATTATTATTGGTTATTATTAAGTTAAAATTTATTATTATTTTTTCTTTTTATGGATAATCTCGCAATTATTATGTGTATAATTCTCATGTCTATTTCTGATGGTTTACTTTTAAGTTTTAAGTAAGATAGTATTGTTCTCAAAATAATAATAAAAAGGATTCTTGTTCCAAATAATTTATAGTAAATAAGAATAACTTCTTAATTTATATTAATTTCATTTCAGTTAAGTTTAATTTTGACTATGTGAACAGCGTCTAAACATAATTGATTTTGGATTTTTTATGCAGTAAGAATCAATTTTTTTAAAAATTATTTTTAATGACAAAATGATAGAAATATTTTCGATTATAGAAAAAAAAAAACAAAAACAAAAACTTTTTTAAACGGATAGATAGTGATAAACTATTATCATCTATCATTGTTTATCAATGATAGACATGGATAAATGTGTATCACTATCTATTAATATACACGGATAGACTTTTTACCATTTTGCTACATGAAAATACCTTCTTTTTTTTCTTCTTTTTTCCTTTTGAAGTAAATAAAAATGATTCCCAAGTTATTCTTTTTAAAAATAGAATTGATTTTTTTTTTTTTTTTTTATCCTTTAAAATAAAGCAAGACCGATTCAGCTTTCTTGATACATATATGGATGAAAATTCTTTGGAATATTTGACATTAAATTTTTTTCTATTGTCAAAGTGAATATATCTTCATATATTTAAGATACAATTTTTCTACTCTACTTGTGCTAAAAAAATTTATTTAATTAAATAGAGAAATAAAATCACTTTTTACCTTTAAAGGTGATATCTATAAAATAATTAGAAAAAAGTTATTAATTTACAACCTTACAAATTGAGAATTATATCAATTAAATTAAAATTTTAAACTAATAATTGATATCCAACTTAAGCGTTGAATTTTTTTAAGTGAATGAATTTACAGCCACCCTAATGCATCATTTGGAAAAACATCTGCCAGACTAATATTTATATCAATTAAGGTGTTTTGTTATACCCTTGGCTGAAATATAATTTTTGTTTTGAAGATGAATAATTAAAATTGTGCTGTAATTGTCACCAACCAACAAGGTGAGGTTTTTTTACCTCTTTGAAGCAAGTGAGATTCAAAAAAAAAAAAAAAAAAAAAAAAAAAAAATTGCTAGATTAGTGAAAAAATAATCAAAGAATTTGAATGGATAGAATAATCCAATTTGAGCATTGCTCAGCTGATTTAATAATTTTATGTAACAAACTACTTAGGAAGAGTTTTTTTTTTTTTTTTTTTTTTTTTTTAATTCACAAGGGAGAAATTAAACACTAAAAAATATTTTTCTAAAAGTTGATGTCAAGCGTTTCTTTCAAACCAACTTATTTCCATCCTAAATCCTCTACTTTATCATGGGAAGTAGATAAAAATAAACATAGTTGCTTATGTATTTCTTATAGGTGTGTACACAGGTTGGGTTGAGTTGGGTTGTGAGGTTTTTTCAACCATCCTAAAATTTTGAATTAGTCTAGTTGGCAATCTAAGATAAGTAGGGTCTCCAGCCCAACCCTTAAAATTCGGGTTAGTTTGTCAGGTTGTTTTTTTTCCACTCTGTACTTTTTTTCTGCTCTATACTTGCTACTGAACAATTAAAGAGGTTGAGGGTTTGCTCCAAAAGTTTTCCCTTTTTTATAATTTTAAAGGGCAAGTTGAATATTGAAATCTATCCCCCATATGTATCAATAAAGAATCCTTAATTTTATTAAGAATGTACGAAGATGGACACTTTTGAGAGAATATTTCACTCTCTCAAGACACACTCATTCACTTTTCAATCTAAGTTTCTCTATAACTCTCGTTTTTCTTGGCTTACATATAGGGTCACACCTCCTATTTGTAGGCATGAGATTCTCCAAATATTCTAGATATTTCGTAGATTATTTTTATTTAAAGGAATTCTCCTTGGAGCCTTAAAGAAAGCCTATGATATTTTTAGATCTTTTTTTTGAGATATTTATTTACATCTTCTAGATCTTTTATGTATATATCGAGAAGGTTCTTGAATAAGTATCTAAACTGAACCAAACCCAATTGATCTATTGGGTTAATTTGGTTTTTTTGTATGAAAACTGGACAACTTGTTTTGTATTTAGAGAAAACCAAAAAGTATTGGTTCATATCGATCTTTGATTGGAAAAACCAATCAACAAGCTGAACTGAGGGTATATAAACCGTTAAAAAATACACTCTAACATCATTAGGTATTTTTTAGTACTTTGATTACATTATGATGCATGTAAATTTGTTGTTTAGAAAAAAAAATATCAATTTATTATGGAGCATGCATGTTTATTATTTAAAAAAGTCTAAGAAAAAAAATAAAAATGTCCAATATCAATCTATAGAAAAAGAAATAGACCAATTTCAAATAGTTATAAAAATGACATATTCAAAACAAAAGGAGAAATAAATCGAACCAACTATCAGATCTATCGCAGCCTATCGTAGATAGACAATGTATTTTATTATTAGTTGTATATATTTTGAGCAGTTTTGTCATTTAAGATAATTTCCCTATTACTACTTATTGTCAAATAGATTTGTCTATTTTTCTTAATCATTCCAATCTAGTTGTATTAATTTTCCATTACTCATTTAATAGTCTAAGAATCACATTTATCTAACATTATATATTAGGTACCATTCCAAAATCTACAGACCAAATTAAAATCACATGTCCTAATTTTAGTGACTAAAAATATATTTTATCTAACTTATCCGCAACCATTCAACCATTTACACATACCTATAATAGTTCAAAAGTTTTGGAATTTTCTAAAAATATTATAATTAAGCTTTTGAAAAATAGTTCCCAAAATTCAGCATTTTCTTTACTTTCCCTGCCTCTGGCCCCAATTATTGTTCCGGATCTCGACAATTCTCTAGGTAACATTTTATTGAAAAGACAAAAACTAACATACTACAGAAGTTTCACTTCTTATTCATACAAAATAAGATCCTTAATTTTCATCAAAATGGTAATAATGATAATAATAATAATAATAATAATAAGATCCTGATAGATATATATATTTTTTTTATAATTTTTTGAGTTCCCAACATGTGGGGAAAGGTCCTTTGATATCGTACTCGCTGAGAAGTGTTCACTAGACACCATCTTTAAGGTGTGGACGTGAGTTGGTCCTTAATAGTGTTGTATAAGGTTCTTGTATGCGTCATGATGCTCTGAGTAGTATTTCACTTCCGCCTACAAAAATGATAAATTGTTTTATAGATTTAAATAATATTGAAGTAGTATGAATAAGAATAGAAGCATTAACAAAACTAATGAAAGTTAATTGAATACATACCTTGCGAATTTCCTTTATAGCAACCAACAATCTTTCACCCATCAAATCTGTGAATATATTGTTCTTATCCAAAGCTTCTAAAGATTCAGAAAGTGATTGGGGCAATCTTTGGAGCTTGAAATCCATGTGAAAAGGATTTGTATCTGTTTATCATATAATTCAAGTTCTAAGTACAATATAGAACTTTTCGATAGAGAGGATTTGAAGTACTTTGCTCTTATACATTTAAAAACATTATGTGAATCTTCTAAAGCGGGAATGCAACAGCATAAGATTATGGAAATTAGTGTAATATCGAGATTGATCATAATGTCAAGATAAAGGCGACAGTATATAGATATCTAATACTTTGTCTATTTGAATTCACCCAGAAGAACATATGGTAGCGTAGGGCCTGTTGAATAGGAAATTTGAAAACAATATATAGAGATAAACACTAATGTTTATCAATCCACGTCATTAACCAAGCCAAGAATAACCTTATGGTTTTGAATAATTAAGTATAAGTAAATTGTAAGATGGTAGATTGAAGAAGAAAGTTTACCAATGGGTTGAGGCAACTGAAGATGGTTACGAAGGCCATCTAGGCCAGCACAAAGGACAGCGGCTAGACCCAAATATGGGTTTGCACAACCATCAAATGATTTGATCTCAAAGTTACTCACTGTACTAACCCCAATTCCTGGTGGACTAGCCGTTCTAATTGGAGCTTCTCTGTTATCTTTACCCCAACATTGATAAGCTCCACACCATGTATTGGGTTGTATACGATCATAACTATAAGAAAACAAATGTATGATTCTTAGGAAATCATCAAACAATATATAACAAATAATGGGTTTGGCCGATGATCCTAATAAATTCTAGAGCAATTTGGAAAAACCACTCCTAAAGTACGGTGGGTAGTTGCAATTACACATTTAAACTTTGAATTGCAAAAATTGTGCCTTTAAACTTCTATAAGTGTTAAAATTGAACTCTCCATCTCGCAATAATTATAGTTTTTTTTTTTTTAAAAAAGGTACCAATCAGTGTGGGTCTGCATCGAAATATCTTAACTAGGTTGACATATTGTAGCATCATCATCTCCTACCTCCCTTCTTTGATATTCAATAAAAACAAGGGCCAAAAGGCAGTACAAAAAGGGCTAGAGAGAACCCCAAGAGCAGCAACAAATAGATTACAAAAAAAGCATTAAGATTGAGTGCAATGGTGGTGGGGTGGTAATGTTTGAAAAGCTTAGATCTAAAAGACCAACAACCGGATTATGAACAAATATCCTTCCAAAGTTTGATAAGACAATCATAATGGAAATTAGATAAAATTCGAACTCTCAAACTTATACAAATGGTAAAATTTATACAATTATATAAGTTTGAAGGTCTAATTTTAAGGATGACTTTCGCAATTAAGCATAAACTGTATGATGGAATTATTAAAAGAAATATGAATTGGTTGCGTTTTCACCTGTTGGGAACTGGAGCTATAAAAGGCAAAATGGATGGAATATGATGTAAAACGCCTGCCATGAACTCTTCCCCAATTGTTGACATTCCATGTTTAGAAGATTTGTCAGCCGCCATGAGAACATTTTTTCCATTTTGCCAAAGACTCACATGTACATGGGAGCCAGAACCAACGTCATCCATTGCATATCTAAACAATCACATGAAACCATATAATAAATTGTGATTGGACAACGAGATGAATTAGAAAAAGTGAATGTAACTTAGCATGTACAAAAGTATCTTTCTTTAAGAACATTTGAGTTTAATTACACCCATTGTTTTTTGGTGCGCACTTAAACTGAAAACACAAAACGAGAACATACTTTGGCATAAATGTTGCCAACAATCCATGCTTCCTTGCAATAGCCTTAATAACTTCACGTGTGTAAATTAATTCGTCAGCAGCACTTAGACAATAAGTATACCCCAAAGCAAACTCAAATTGACCTTTTCCAGCCTCTGAATGCAACTGTGTACAAGCCAAGGAAAGTCCCATTCACTAATTTCTTTTAAGATTTTCGTAACAATTTAGTGTATAAACTTTGATTTATAACAATTTAATCCTTGAACTTTCAATAATTTTATAACAGTTAAGTACTTAAACTTTACTTTATAACAATGTAATCCTTATATCTTAAAATCTTTAATAACTTAGTCTCTATTGTGGAAATTAGTGTAAAGATTTTATGAAAGTTTTTGTATAAATGGACCGATAAACTAATTAGAGACTTAATATTTTTGTAAAACACAAAGTCTACTTCATAAAATAATAAAAATTTAGGTGGACTTTACATTAAGGACTAAATTGTTACACATTAAAGCTTAAAGACTAAATTGTTACAAAATTTGGAGTACATAGACTAAATCGTTACAAACCAAAATTTATCGGTCTAAATTGTTACTTTCATGAAAGTTTAAGAACCAAAAGTGTTTTTTAGCCTTTCTAATAATAATAATAATAAAAACTAGTCAAAGTCTTGGTCAACTAAAATATAACATTACATAATATACCTATATGGATTATGAGTATATATGTAACCAAAAGAGTCTCCTCCAGAACTTAAAAAGTTTACAGCTTTTATGTTATATACTATTATACATATCCGAAGAGAAAAGGAAAGTAGGGTGTGATAGTGCTATGCAAACAAATTGTGAATGTTAATTAATTAGTTCAAAATTATCTAGCATTTATACATCTAAAACAATTGTTAAGTACATTATTTTCACTTCCTCGTGGAGTTTATATTTTCAGTGTTATATTAGTTTTTTTCCATTTCATTTAATAAAAGTCTTTCTTATAAAAAAAAAAAAAAAAAAAATTGATACGAGTATCACTTGATTAAATACCTAACTTTGTCTTTTTAATTCCATAATTTCATACCTGTTCCACAGTAATATTCAATGAGTTCAAACAATCAACTACGTCGTGAAAAAAAGGAGAAGCAGCATCATAAGAAGAGGCAGAACAATAGAACGAAGAATCAAATGGCACCCAATCTTCTTTTCCATCTCTACGAAAGTCAATTTGAATGGAGAGATATTAGTTACTGGCAATTTAAATTAAGGACGGCCATGACAAAAAGAAGTACATTTTCTTACTTGACTGCCTTTTTTAATAGCAAAAACTCAATTTCAAAGCCTGCTTTCATTTCCTGGACACATCAGAAGAGATTTAACAGAGTTAATAAATAATTTGAAGAACTAGTATTTGAATATATGTATAATCTTAAGATTTAATAAATAATGAGTATTGAAAAAAAACTAAACAATATAATTAATTTTGCGTACCAAGTCAAATTCATTTTTTAAAATTCTAGAGACCCTACGTAAGGCTTCCCTTGGACAATATTCCCATGCTTCACCAGGTCCAATATACATGTCACCTATAACCATTTCCTCTTGTTCCTTCCTGTCCAACAAAAAAGCAAGTTAATATATTTCTTCCGTCGTTCAAAATCTCATCAAACATGCTTTTAATAATTTGAAATTAATTTTTTGATGGTATGAAAATTAAGTTAAAAATATTGTATAATCAAACATTAAATTGATTTTGAATGATTGACAAAGTGACTTATTAACTATTTCAAATTTACTCTTAAACATTTATGGTTTTTATGGCAGGCAATTCGAATTTTATTTTATATTTTCAAATTCACTAAATTCAACCAATGTACATTTGGTAGATAATTTAGATGTTTTTTAAAATTGTAGTGGTATTCTATGATCCAAATAGTGTAAATTTTGAAAACAACATTTTAATGTTCTTCAATGTGTCTATATTTTGAATTTGAAATTTTCAAATACATAATTATATTAAGATCCTCTACTTTGAAAATGTTAATAAATATAACATTTCATGTTATAAACTCAATTATTTTTGTTAATTAAAATATGTAAAATATAATGTATTATAAATTAAATGATATTACAAAATAATAATTATATAATATTTTTAACAGATAATTTATATTCAACCTAATAGTTAGTGGATAATTATTATAATGTAATATCATATAATTTAAAACAATTTTGAATTATTGTTTAAATTTGAAATCGTATATTGAAAGCATGCAAAAATAAATTTACTTTTATTGAATCCTCCGTTTCAAATTTTTGTTTTCAGATTGTCGGTTGAAAAAACCTTTAGTTAAAGCATGTTGATATCTATGACATTCGTCGTTTTATGGTATGATTAATTAATCTATAGCTCCTACCAAACAATTCAAGAGATTCAAAAAGAGATTCATTAGGTTGGTCATGGTGATGCTACTACAAACCAATAATAGTTTGACGTCTAATAACCCACTTGATGTAAATTCAAGCCACTTCTCTCTCATGATTCAACGATAAAAACTGGCAACCGCACATTATAACAGTCTCACCAAATAATTTCTCGATGACGACATTAACTACCATCGAAATATCAAAATACAAAAACAAAAAACAAAGTGGGGGAAGGTTTATATATACCAAGGAACTGTCCGTTTGGTTGATAAATCTGGTAGCAGTCTAATCTCACCAACACCAGTAAGATCACTCCCAACTGGAGTATTACCATAAGAAGGCCTTGCCATACATGAAACTGATAAACCAAACCCACTCTTTTTAACCACATTGTCGAATCGCCTAGACGGAATAATCTGAAATTATTACCACATAAATAATTAATCAAATCAAGGTTCTAAAAAACAACAAATAGTTATACATATATAAATTATAAACTTCATTCCCCATAAACATAAACCACAACATAAATAGCTAAAAACAACACAATTCAACTAACATAAAGTCTATACTATCAATTACGAGATTGAAGGTTCGATTCTCCTACCTTACATGTTATTAGGAGAAAAAAAGATGGAAAGAATAACACCTTTTATGTGTATATTGAGATATCGAGAAATTTTTAGTATTTTGGTAGCATCTAATTCCTATATTCAAGTAGATTAGAGATTTTCCTTTCATACATAATTATTTAAAATTGTTCGACCTCACATCATTCTCCAGGCATGCTAATTAACTAAGTGGCAATCTCAATTAGCGGGAGGTCGTATCCAATAACTACTAAAGCAACATACTTGCTTTTTATGTTGCACACATTTGTTTGCACTTACACCTCAACTAATTAAATGACTAAAACACTTTGAAGCATTTAGAAAACAGGAAAATTTTTGAGGTGATTGAACGAATAGGCAAACTGCAAAATATAAATAGTGCCGCCTATAATGCACTCAAGTATTTTTCGAATTATTTTAATATAGGCATAGTTCAACTAGTACAAAGTTTGGATTGTAAAAAAAATAATAATAATAAGTAAAAAACCTTTTTAGTCCCTATATTTTGAATTTAATTTTTAATTTGTCCCTAAATTTCAAAATGTTACATTTTTAGTCATTAAGTTTCAAGTTTGATTTCAATTTAACCCGATCCCTAAGTTTTAAAATGTTACAATATTAGCTTTGAGAATTTTGTTTTATTTCAATTTGGTTCCTAAATTTATTGACTTTACACTTCTAAATTTTGATTTTTCATTAAGAATAATGTTTATTAATTAATTTAAAAGAATTATGAAGTGAAAGTTAAAAATGAAATTTAATAGTGATGAAAAAATAATGAAACTTAATTAATTATAATTACCAACATAAGCATAACTTAACTAACATAAAGTTGTAATATCAACTTTGAAGTCTAAGGTTAGATACTCCATTTCACATATCGTTAAAAAAAATAATAATAATAATAAAATAAATAAATAATATTAAAAGCATAAGATTTTGAAGAGAATGGAAATTAGATTTAAAAGTCAAAATGTGGAAGGCGAAAAGCAATATTATGTAATTAAAAAGAAAGAAAAGAATGAAAAAAAAAGAAAATCTCACACGACATCTATGTAGTCCGGAAGCATCAACCCAAAAAATGCGAACAAGCTTCACATCCTTTTGCACAACATTCACTTCTTCATCAATTCCATTCTCACAAATACTCAAATCCATCTCTTATTTTCACTTCCAACTTCTCGCTTCTTTTTCTTCACCAAATCCCCACCCATTCCCTTACTTTCTTCCAATTTAAATTATTACAAAACAGAATCGATTCTTTTCTTTTTCTTTTTTATTTTATTTTATTTTTTTTTCAACCGGATAGAATGGAATTTTGGTTCAACCAAATCTATCAATAGTAGTAGTCTATGTCTATCAAAGATAGAGTTTATCTAAATTTTTTTATTATTGTTATATTTGTAATTACACATATTTAAGTTAAAATATCATTTTAGTTAAAATATCATTTTAGTTCTTATACTTTGAATTTTGTTTTATTTTAGTCCTTATACTTTCACTTGATCATTTTAGTTCTTATACTTTGAATTTTGTTTTATTTTAGTCCTTATACTTTAACAAGTGAAAGTGATACGATTTGAACTCTTTACCGTTAAAAGTAAAAGTACTTTTTTTTTTAAAATTAATTAACGACGGACATTCTTTTTATTAACTATTTTACAATTTTTCTCTTTACTTCTGTTTGAGTTATCTACTTGTTAACTTTATTTATGATAATAAGACATTAAATTAAAATGATATTAAGAAGAAAAATAATAATACTAATTTTCTTCAAAGATCATTTTAATTTAAATTTTATTAAAAAGAACTAAAATTATATATATTTTAAATTTAACTAATTAATTATTTAATCTGTAAATAAAATATGTTTATGAGATAGCATATGCTTATAAATTTATTTCTTCTAATACAATTTTATTTTAATCTTTTTTAGTTGATATAGATTAGTTAGTAGTTATAATTCATTGACATCAAATAAATTATTCAAATAAAGTTTTAGTGGTTATAATTTTATATTATTAATTTATTGTTGGGTTTTATGTCCTAAAACTCGTGGTTTGTAAATATAAACATATATATTCTATTTTCAATAAAATTGATATTGAAGTTTATTCAGTATAGATGATATTGAATATGTAAGTTATGTATAAATCTAAATTCAATAAACTATGAACCCCTAGCTGTAGTATACATACTTGGACTTTGTGTAGACATAAATATGGATCAAGTTCAAGTAAAAGCCAAAACAGTTTATAGTATAGGGATAATGCTAGGTACCTTATTCTGGAAACACTATGGATGTGACCCATTTTGTATTTGATACAAACGATGTGATCCTATATCGTTAATGTAAAGACATGTGAATGGGGGCATCCTATGCAATCAGTTTGCATAAGACTAAACCATGAGATAATCACTTTTATTTTATAACGTCATTTATTGTTAAGACTGATTATTTAAAAAATAATGACCTAGGTAACTCAATCTTAATCTTGAGCTATCTATGAACTCCTGTTTATATGAGATTATCCTTTGATTTGCATGGGTGAGAGTGCCCTAAGTTCGCCAACTTAATAAGCCTACCATTTTAGGAATAAAACTAAGTAGATAGTTGGGAACATAGTCTTGCTAGATGAAATTTGCTCCTACCTAATTCTAGGATAGTAGAGAAGTTGTTCCTTTAAGTTCTGACTCCAGGTCTTAAACAAGGGGTTCCACCCTCTTATTGGCTCGAGAGGGACTTAAGGAACAAGAAGTAATTATAAGGGTAAGACGGAAATTTTGATCCACTTATAATTACGGACAACTTGTGAAGGATCGACTTACTAATCATGGTTATATCAAGTGGACATAAATATATCTATAGTGAGGAGAACATAGCTATTGGGCTATAATGAAATGTCTCAGTAGTTAACGAATGTTAATTAGCTAGACTAAAGAGTTTAGCCGGTTAGTTTCAGATCTTTGGAGGTCATGATCTGTAGGTCCATTATGTCTCCATGTTAGCTCATATCATACTAAACCTTAGAACAGTGTGATGAGGGAAATTGAAACGTTCGAATTCAGTTTAGAGAACAAGTATTACGTTTTGCTTAAATGTATAATCGTTTAATTATGAATTAAATGATAATGGAGAGTTAAAAATATTTAAATATGATTTAAATATTAATCACATGAATAGAAGATTCATCGGATTGGAAAAAGTCAGGATTGGTTTTATATGAAATTGAAAAGTAATTAATTAAAAGTAATTAATTTTATATGAAATTGAAAAGAAAATTCATTTTAAATTGACATTTTGGAAATTCAATTTTGCATGCATTTAAGGGGGAGGTGTTTTTTCCTCAGACCTATTTGAACCTCGTGAACACACCTCAAATCCCACTTAATTAGTCACCTACTTGGTGTCTTGTTGAGATTATTTTGTTTTGCATGTTTTCTTCTTTAAATAGAAGTTGATTAACATTAATATTGATTGATGAATGTTGAGAATTTCTATCAATCTTTCTTTTAAAATTCTCTAACTCAAAACTCTCTCCAACCTTCAAACTAGCTTCACATTCATCATAATTTGGATCTCACAATCCGTTCTAGGGCTGGGGATTAACGGGGGAGACTCTAGTGGTGGTCCACGAAGTGTTCGTGATAAAAAAAAACAACAAGAGGATTGCTTCATTTTTGAGCTATACTAGTGTAAGTTTCAAAACTCTGTTATTGAATTTATGAACAAGCATGTTTAATCCTTAAAATTGATGTAGTTATAGTGTTTTATATCAAATTGCTTCTGCATGCTTATTCATTACTCTTTCATTTATTACATTGGTAATAAATTAAATCATTGAATAAAAAGTATTACTATAAAATAAATTAGTAATCTAACAAAATAAAAATTGTTTTTTTTTTTTTGGTTATTTTCAAGTTAAAAATATTGAGTATTATTCCTCTTTTAATTGCTGATGGTTTACTTAACCAATTATCAATTATATATTATATACTATCTATATATATATATATATATGATAATTTGTAGAAATAGTACTTTTTATTTCAAATAATTAGGTTAATTTAGAAGAAACGCATGAATTTGAGAAAAAATTAGTGTAAAACGAGAACTTTACGTTAATTGGCTTAACTAAAATTTCAAAAATAACAAAAAAAAACATAAATTAAAAAACAAAATGGTATATATATATTCAAAAAAACATAAATTAAAATCTTTTCAAAATGGAAAATAATTAGCTAATTTCTCCTTAATGTTTAAAATCTCTTTACATATATTATATATACAAACTCTCTCTACATTGAATTTACACAAAAATGAAATTAAATACATTAAAATAATTAATTCCATTGAGCGAGCTCATTTAATCCAATAAAACTTGAATATAAGTAAATTCTTCTGACTCTAGTACCATATATATATATAACGGATTATAAGGACCCAACGAAAAACGAATTATAAAGGAAGAAACATTAAATATTCATTTTCTTTAATCATCTTTTACACATTTCATATCAAATTTAGACTCTTTTGTCTATTTTTAATTCTATAAAATAAATAACGACAATCTAAAAAGATTATAATAAAACTAGAAGGTTAAATATTATATTTTTATTTTTATTTTTTTTTAAAACAAAAGAACCGATCATTGTGCCCTCCTTCCTAGAAAAATTTACATGGAACATTCTCAAGCCTATATTTTTCACAAATAACATTTTAGTTTGAAATATTTCATTGATATCCTCTTGAGCCAATGTTTTTCACAAATAACATTTTAGTTTAAAATATTTCATGGAAGGAATTTATGTAAGATTTTGGACCATTATGACTTTGTATATTAATAATTTATTATTTACTGATTAATTTATTTTATTTTCTTAATTAGTTTACGTTTGTTGATTTAAAATTTGGTAAACAATTTTCATATTTAATGCAATTGATGGTTGGTTATTCTTTCCTTTATTGTAATGATTTTTTCCTCTATTTTTAGCAAAATTACATCCTCCACGTCCTGTCCTATCGCTACAAAATTTTCTATCTTCTTTATGTAGTCAACAAAAAGGTCTACAAAAATTTTCTCTCTTCCCGGTTTGAAGATTGACACTCTCACATAAATTTTCTCCACGTCCAACCAACACTCACACCCCAAAAATTGTGGTTCCGACCGCCACACATAAATTACAATCACACAACAGACACATCATAAACTATTGTTTTCGAGTTTGTTTCATTTTTATATTAGGTGATTAATATTTTGATTACTATATGTATAATGTATATTCTGTAGTACATAATCTATATCTAATTGTACATCTAAAAGTATATAAACCATGTTAGGTATTTAAACACCATCATATGTAGATATATAAATGATTGTCATTTCCAATAAGAAAGAGAAAATGCATTTAATATTATTTTTTTCCATTTTCAATTGGACAGAGAAAATGTATTTAATATGATATATTTTCCCATTTTTATGACAACTTGTTGGTTTCAAGGTCTTCTTTCGTTTTTCAAGTTATTTTTATCTGTACCTTTGAACATTGTATTAATATTCTAACCAATATATGAAATACACTGGTAAATATCTTTTATATGTACTCAAATGCAACAGGTTTCACAGGAACTTGTTGGTTTTTCTAGCGAATTCATGATTATTTTTAAATATACCTTAGAACATTGTATTAGATGCTTACAAATATTCTAATCAATATATGAAATATAAATGTACTCAATAATCAAATATATGAAATATACATGTACCTAAATTACCATTCGAAAGTTTCGATATAATAGTATCCATATGATAGTACAGTATATAAAATTTGAGCTTATTGTTTAATCAAATTCTTTTATCAATTATGACACAATATATTAATAAAAAATTGACTCAATTTTCAATATAAATCTTAGTATATATCATAAATTCTATTTATATACCACAATATATATTATAAATTCAAAGTAGTCGAAAATAAACAAAAATATATCATAGTATATATATATAACTATCATCGTTTATATAAAATAAACAAATATATATCACAATATATAAATGTACATTTATTTATCTCTTCTTTTTCGTGAAGCACTTTTCGTCGTTGCCTATTCCCACCTCTTCTTCATGAAGCCCTAGATCTATCGACATTGCCTGCAGCCTCAGTCACCTTGCTCATCGTTGTCGACTCGTCGCCCTACCTATCTGCACTACAGTTGACTGTTATCGTCCAGAACCCTGTGTCGCTTGAATCCACAGTGCCCCAAAGCTATCATCCAAACCCTCGTTCTGTTGATCGTCATCATCTTCCTTGATGCAATTAGAGAGAGAGAGAGAAAGAGAGAAGCTAGTGGAGAGGAGAGAGATAAAAACCCACTAGCGTGAGGAGAGGAATCTATGAATGAAGGAGGAAGAAAAAGAGAGTAGGAAAGAAGAAGAGAAAGAGAAGAGGAAGAAACATGAGAAATTTTGGGGAAAGTGAGAAAATGAGAATTTTTTTCTTTTTTTAATTTTTTAAAAAAGAACTAATGATTGTATGGATACACAAAACCCTAGACTATGCATGAATGAGTGAGAATAAAAACTAAAATATATCTTATTTCCTTTTTTTTAAGTATAATTTATTTCTTTTTTTTTTTTTTCAATATGTGATGATATGAAGTTATGTATATGTGATAAGAAATCATCATTTGATATTTGAAAGATCTTATAGTTTTACAAAGAAATTAGTTATTAAAGTAATTATTATAAAATTTATATAGATGTTAAAAAAAAAGTTGCAATTATCATTCCAGGACCATTTTAAGACAAAAATCATGTTAATGTTATTATTATAAAATTTATATAGATGTTAAAAAAAAAGTTGCAATTATCATTCCAGGACCATTTTAAGACAACAATGTAAGAGATAGTTTTTCATGTTAATGTTATTTATATATTTTACTTGTAATATTTAATTAAAAGTTAACAAAGTTTGATCTTATACGTAATAAAATAAACCCACGTATATTGCACGTATTATTGACTAGTATTATTTTAAAGGGCTTGATTTTTCCCTTTTGTCCCTATTAGTCGATGATTATAGGAATAGTTTAGGTAATTTCACATTTACATTATTAAAAAAAAATTTCTCCCTATTTTTTGGCATTCACATTAAGAAGAAGAATTTTTTTTTTTTAAAGAAAAGAAATTATCACATTTTATCTCTCTAGTCTCCAATTCAAGTTGAATAAGAGGAAAAAAAATTAAATTACATTTTATCTCTAATCTCGAATTCACTTTGAAAAAAAATGATCACATTTTATCTCTAATAATTTTCGGAGAAAAATAAAATAAAAAAATCAAATCAAATCATTTTGATTTGAAATTAAAAAAAAAAAAATCAACTACACATAAATTTACCCAAGGATCCTCACATAATGAAGAAGACGGAGAAGAAGATCTTGCCTTCGTAGTTTATTCTTTTTTTCACACTGTAATTTCTATAAATGCACACTAATTAATGGAGTTTAGAGGTTTATAATAATTCTTAGTATTTAATTTTTTACCTGCTTTCTGTACTTTTTCTTTTTTTAAATTTGATGTAAATAAACACCAATTCATGAAATTGTGAAAATAGAGTTTAAAATCAAGAAAAAGACTGGCAAATCAAGAGACATTAAATTTTTGGGTTCTTCTCAAATATAGCAAAAGGAACCAAAATATTTACAAATATAGCAAAATTTCACTGTCTATCTGCGATCGACCACGATAGATCGCAATAGACTGTGTATTTCACTATTAGTTGTAAATATTTCAACAGTTTTGTCATTTAAAATAATTTTCCTAAGTTTTTAGGGAAAATTTTGGGATAATCAAATCAACTTTTTTTTCAATTAAGAAATTTTGATGCAAAAATATAAAATGACAATATTTTATTTTAAATTAAAGTTTGAGATTACAACGATAGCACATCATCCAAATCAATTAAAAAAAACATTAATATAGATATGATTATCACGAAGTTAAAAAAAAAAAATAATACTTTAGTTTAAAATTAAAAGAATAATCAAATCATTCAATTCAAGAAAAATAAAAAAATAGAAAAATACTTTGGTTTAATTTAAAGTCTAAAATTAAGAGGCTAATCAAATTATTCCATAAAAAAAAATTGTAAGGAAAAAAAAATCTCGGTTTAAATCAAAGCTTAAGCCTTCAGAGCCTCAGCTCCTACCTTTCTATTTCAAAAAATGAAAGCTGACTAGCAATTCTTTTAGTATTAGATAGTGATCTCGGCTCAATGAGTCCTTTCTTCCGTGATGAACTGTTGGCACTAGTCCTCCATTTTACCTCAAGGGATCGAGGAGAAAGGGAGCTCGGCGGGAGGAGGATTGTAACATGAGAGAAGCAAGGATCACCCTAAGATGATCATCACTTGACTATTGAGAACGAATCAAATCAGACTGACCGAGAAAAACAACTTGAAGAGGCAAAATTAACAAAATAATCAAATCATCACAAAAGAAAACAAAAACAAAATTAACAGACTATTATCACAAAATTTTATTTAATTTAAATCTAAGGTTGGAAATAAGAGGACAATCAAATCATCCCATTATAAAAAATAAAAGAGAAAAAAAAGAAAATTAAAAAAAGAAAGGTTATCACGAATTTGAAAAAAAAAAAAGTTTAAATTAAAGTTTTAAACTAATAAGATGATCAATTCATCAGAATAAAATTAAAAAAATTAACACGAAATTTAGTGGGAAAGAAAAAAAAAAAAGAAAACATTACAAAAATAAGACGATATTTTTTTGTAAAAAACAATAACTATTATTTTTCCACGTGGAACTTCCAAAATTTTTATAAATGTTTTTTCATGACTCAAGTTCATAAATTATAATTGTATTATTAATATTCTATAATTAAGTTTCTTTTTTAACTTTATGTAACACTTGCAAGGCACGTTGAATAAATAAGTTGTTCTAAAAAGGGAAAAAAGATTTTGATTCCAAATAATTTATCGTAGATAAGAATTAATTCTTCATTTATATTTGATTTGATTTAAATTTATTTTAATTTTGACTTTGTGAGTACGTCTAGACATAAATGATTCTCAATTTTTTTTTCTTTGTATATAAAACAAAATCTAATCTTTTATAATAATAATAAAAAAAATTGGCTTGAGCTACACCTATCTTTATGTCATCCAAGATATTTGCTTAATAACAATTTGTCGTGTGGCAAACTGTTTTTTTAAATAAAAAATTGAGTTGTTTCTATTTTTATTACTATGTAACAAAAGATGGATGCATGGGCTACCTTATCATTATCCATCTTTGTTTTCCTCTTTTAAGTTTTTCTTTTTAATCTAATATTTTCATAAATTGACATCTAGATTACTATGTTAATTTTGCAGTAATTTAATATGCGTAAACATCTTTGGAGATGTACTCGGAGATCCCCATACAAGTGCATCTCAAGAGTTTTAAATGCTCTTCTGAAATATGTATTTTCGAGATTTTTATGTTAAGGGCATCAATATCTTTTTACTATTTTACCTTTCATCTTTTAATTATATATATCACTCTTCTTTATTTTCTTTGTATAATTAAAAGAAATATTGTGAACCATACATATCACCCTTGTTAGTTATTGAAATTCTTTTTATTATTTTTAGGAAAATACTCAAATTCAAATTCAAATTGATATTTATTTTCTAGAATTCTTAAATTAATATATATTATTTTGTTAGAGAAAAATAATATAAACTATATTCATTTAAAAAGAAACTAAAATGAATAAAAACAAATATTTTGTGTAAATTTAAATTATATTAAATTAATTAAAAATTAAGGAATAGTGGATATTCTTAGGTAACTTTAGGACATTTTTGTGTAGAAATGGTATGAAACAAAAACAGTTATCTAATCATTTTTAAATATTTAAAAAAATATTTTAAAATAACAAATATCATTATCTAAAAAGGTTGGATATCTATCAATTTTGGCCCTATGTAATTTTGGAAATCCAAAAATTTTGGTTATCTCCCTTCTAAAAAGACAAACCATCACTTTAAAATAATTAGAATCAATTCCCACATGTTTTACTTTTTAGAAATAGAATTGATTCCTTTTTTTTTATTATTAATAAAACATAATCTATATATATAATGAAATAGTTAACATTGACAGACATATACAAGTAGATATTAATGAATGAAATTTTCTAGAATATTTTATATTAAAATACTTTTTTATTATCAAAATGAACATATCGATCAACACGTACTTTTTTACCTAACTATACCAAATAAAACTTTTTTTTGTATTGAATAGAAAAATATATCAATTATACAAAACTTCTTTATATTGAATAGAAAATTATATTAATTAAATCAATTTATATCCTCCATACCATTTCATTTGGAAAAATATAATGCAAATACTTTAATAACTATACTCTTGGTTGAAATATGTTACAAAGGTCTAACTTTTCCTCTTTTAAAACAAAGAGGAATAATTAATATTATAAGAGAAACTATTTTAAATATCAAAACTACTTGAAATATTTACAAATAATAGCAAAATATTACAGCTTATCTATGTTTTTTGGTTTCGTTCCTGCCTAAAAAATTTATAGTATTAGTTGCAAGATCTTATTTTTGTGTATATCTCAGTAAGAAATCCACCTCTTACACCCTTCTTTCCAGTTTTACAATGGAATTAAGTCATTTAGGATAAACAGCAAGCACAATTATTTAGACTCAAGCCTTTTATTTGTAGTTTTAAAACTTTGTTTGGCAGGAACCAATAGGGATGTACACAGGTTGGGTTGGGTTGGGGGAATTTTTGGACCAACCCGAAAATTCGGTAGGTGGGGTTGCCAACCCGAATAACCCGAGTAGGGTACCCAACCCAACCCAGCCATCGGGTTGGGTTGGGTTGGGTTGTCGGGTTGGAGGTTTTTTTTTCTTTTTTTCTGCTCTTTTCTTTTCTCCCTATTTTTTAGTTAATTTAGAAATATTATATTTATAACAATTATAAAACACATCGATCCAATATAATGTATAAAGTAATTCTCAAACACTAATTGGCAATTTGGCATAAAAATGAAAATCCATAAATAATTTAATACAAAGTTCAACTGCAACATACAAACAGAGTAGTACACTAGATTGTCATTAATACAGTACATAACAACGTAGTTCTTAATCTTACAAGATTACAATTACATAAGAATCAACGACCAAACTATGATCCGAACTTTTTAAAACTGCAACAATTGGCATCCTGAGCATTCAGCTTAGTCCTAAAAATTTAAAACATTTCAAGTAAGTTAGTTTAAACGAAATAATTCNTACAGGTTGGGTTGGGTTGGGGGAATTTTTGGACCAACCCGAAAATTCGGTTGGTGGGGTTGCCAACCCGAATAACCCGAGTAGGGTACCCAACCCAACCCAGCCATCGGGTTGGGTTGTCGGGTTGGAGGTTTTTTTTTCTTTTTTTCTGCTCTTTTCTTTTCTCCCTATTTTTTAGTTAATTTAGAAATATTATATTTATAACAATTATAAAACACATCGATCCAATATAATGTATAAAGTAATTCTCAAACACTAATTGGCAATTTGGCATAAAAATGAAAATCCATAAATAATTTAATACAAAGTTCAACTGCAACATACAAACAGAGTAGTACACTAGATTGTCATTAATACAGTACATAACAACGTAGTTCTTAATCTTACAAGATTACAATTACATAAGAATCAACGACCAAACTATGATCCGAACTTTTTAAAACTGCAACAATTGGCATCCTGAGCATTCAGCTTAGTCCTAAAAATTTAAAACATTTCAAGTAAGTTAGTTTAAACGAAATAATTCAATAATTAGAAAAAATCAAAACATTCAACTAACCAATGATAACCACTTATCACTCTCTCATGGAGTTTCATTTTTGTGTTATGATGGAGGACTTGACATTATCTAGAAAAACAATAGTAAATTGTTTATAAATAATAGTATATAATGTCATATAAAAGTACATAGTAAACTGTAAGAAGTGAATAATAATTAAATTACCACTTACCACTCTCAATTTTTTCACAAATCTCCATTTCTTCAATCTGTGGAGGAAGATCTAATATGGCTGTTTTTCCATGGAACAATTTTATGTACAAGTTAAAGCTTCCACTGTTTTAGGCAACAAAGAACTTCTAAAAGAATCAAGAATCCTCCCTCTTGTACTAAATGCTGATTCAGAAGCCACAGTAGACACTGGAACGGAAAATACATCTTGAGCAATTTTTGATAAAACTCGGTATTTAAAGCCATTTACTTTCCACCAAGTCAAAACATCAAAATGATCACTTATCTCTTCACAAGGGTCAGATAAATAGCGATCCACATCATTCCTCAATTCTAGAGTATTTCTTTCTTCTCTTCTTCTCTTGTATTGTGATAGTACTCTACCACTTGGGTTAGTTTCAACAATAATTCTCGAACTCAATAGTCTTGAACTATCACTTGATTCAACTTGTTGATAAACACAACTTTGGACACTCAAATTACCACCATCAAAGCCATCAACTTGTGATTTGTAAAAATTATATAAACGCATCAAATAAGCCTCAATCCCATCAACAAGAGCTTTAGCCATAACATCATCATAAACACTTTCAAAACAAAAGCCCACGTAATCCAATTTGTATGGACCCAAGCACCACAGCTAGGAAGACAATCTTATTAATTTTTTCAAATGAACCCCAATACTTGTCATACTTTGTCTTCATATTTATAGCCATACTACGTAAAATAGAGTTATGTTCGTTGCTCCAACCAATTAAAAGTTCATTAATACCCCACATCTCATGAAAGTAAGAATTAGCAGTCACATATAAAGAACCACTTATTTTATAGTGACATCATAGAATACCTTCAAAAACATGACAAACACTTCAACATTTTTCCAATCAGAATTACATGGTGGCCCTATCCTCTTTTTTCCATGATCTTCTTCAGTAAAATAGTCCTGATAGTCCAACTCCTCTTCCTCTAATATTTGAAAAGCTTTATCAAATTTAAGTGCATGCTCAAGCATAAGATAAGTAGAATTCCATCTGGTTGCCACATCCAAACAAACAAGAGCTTTGGATTCTATTTTCTCTTGCTCCACACAAGCTTTAAACTTTGCCAATCTCTTAAGGGAGGACCTAACATACCTTACAACATTACGAGCACTAGCAATGGAATCAGACATTTCTTTCAATCCTTCACTCACAATTAAGTTAATTATGTGAGCACAACACCTCATGTGTAACGATTCACCTTCCAAGATTAAGGTTTTCCAACTTCTAAGTCTTTTCTTAATATATGAAACAGCCCCATCATTCGAACTTGCATTATCAACCGTTATGGAAAGTACTTTATCAATCCCCCATTCCAATAAACAACACTCAATGACTTTGCCAATCGTCTCTCCCTTATGGTTGGCTACTTGACAAAAGTTTAAAATTTTTTTATGCAAAACCCATTCTGAATCAATGAAGTGTGCAGTGAGTACCATGTAGTTGACGTTTTGCAACGAAGTCCATGTGTCAGTTGTAAGACAAATCCTTTGAGAATTGCTAACAAAAAATGATTTCAACTTCTTTTTTTCCTCAAGATAAAGTTGATAAATGTCTCTAGCAATTGTTATTCTTGAAGGAGGGTCAAACTTAGGACAAGACACACTACAAAAATGTCTAAAACCTTCATTCTCTATAAATTTGAATGACAACTCATCAATGATTAACATCTTAGCACATGCTTCTCTACATGCTTGTTGACTAAAGAATGTAGTCACAATATTACTACCACATTTTCCACCATGAGAAGGTTGAAGAGTCAAAATAGTTAGTCCTTTTTCCTCCTCCTTATATGGATACTTTTTACACTGATTTTTTAAGTGTTTTCATAATGTGCTAGTCCCACAAGAAGTAGTATCACATGCATACTCTTTACCACAATAATTGCACGTGCACCTATTACTGTTATTTTCCAACTTTGTGAAGTGATCCCAAATAGTGGAGGTTGTCTTAGTAGATCTAGATCTCTTCTTAGAATGTAATGGTGGTTTACTTGAACTACCAATTCCAACTGTATTAGCAACAACAAGATCGAGGGGAGCAGCACTAGGACTATGACTAGGACTAGTTTGACTAAGATTTCCACTGCTCTCCATAATCTATAAAATAGAAAAACTAGAGTCAAAACAGAACAACCATCAACCTAACATAAAATCTATTTTATAGAACATCCAAATTCCAAAACAAAAAACAAATACTAAAAAATATATATTTACAGTCATTAACAAACAACCAGTCAACCACAACCCACACTTCAACATTTGGCATCAGGGAGAACAAAATTACAAACCTCGAAATCGGCCACTGCTGGAAGAACCTACTGTTTCAAGAGGTAAGAGATCTGTAATTTAAAAATTAAAAAAAAAATAAATTTAAATGAAGAACAGTAGAAGAAAAAAAAATTACGAAACTGAAATGAAATGAAACTAAATATATATATATATAAACACGAACGACCAAATTATGAACGAAGACGAACCAGCAGAGAGCAAGACCGAGAGCAACACTGAGAGCCGAGAGGAGAGTGAGATCGAAAGGAGAGCGACACTGAGAGCCGAGAGGAGAGCGACACTGAGAGCTGAGAGGAAAGCGACACTGAGAGCTGAGAGGAGAGCGACACTGAGAGCTGAGAGGAGAGCGACACTAAGAGGAGAGCGAGAGAGCGACATTGAGAGTGAGAGGAGAGCGACACTCACACTGTCGTTGCGAGTGCGAGGAGAGAGACACTGTCACGCTGCGAGACGCGAGTGTGAGAAGAGCGACACTGTCGCTGTGAGTGCGAGGAGACCGACAGCGAGTCAGCGATACTGTCGAGCCGAGAGGCGAGACTGAGTGTCTGAGAGGGAGAACGGGAGAGGAGAATCCGAGAATGGAGCAGCACTGTGAGAGAACGGGAGAGGACAAGCCGACTATCTGAGAATGGAGGCCAGAGGGTGAGGGAGGCGGCAACGGGAGAAAAAATGTTGAAACCTTAACCTAATTAGAATTTCTATTATCTTTTTCAATTTTCAGTTTCACCTATATATATATATATATATATATATTTTATAATTAGTAATTCGGGTTGGGTTGGGTCAACCTGAAATTTGAAAAAAATCTAGAAAACATAACCCAACCCAACCCTTCTACTTCGGGTTGGGTAGTCTGGGTTGTTCGGGTTGTTGGGTTGTTTGAACACCCCTAGGAACCAACCCATTTATCCTAGGATTTAAAGAATATTTCCAGGTTGACCACTGTACATATATATGGCTCATGGACTGCTGCAATATGGGCAGTAGCCTCATGAACACAATTTCTTGGAATAGGATTGTATGTGGCTCGGGTACTAAATGTTTCAATTTATCTACGCCCAATTCATCAACCACCTTCAACGATCAACTCCGGCAACCACCTCCGGTGGCCAATTTTGATGTCCAACTCCATCGGCCAACTCTAGCGACCACATTTGACGTCCAACTCCGGTGGCCAATACAAATACAATCATGGAACATCACGCAAAGGTTATGCAAATTTAAGTGAGGAATTGGTAAGTTTTATGTGATAACAATTTATTATTTACCAATAATTTATTATGTGGCGTTTTTCCAACTTTATTTTACTCATATATACTTGTAGAAAAAACAAGGAAAGTCGTCTACAACAGCAGATCGAGCCACTGTTTGGAAACATGCTCGACTAGGAAAAAATGGAGAATTTTTAAATAAAGACGTCGAAGAGGTTGCAGTGGAAACTGTAAGTAATAATCTAATGATTGCTTCTTTATGAGTGTATGTAATACGTTATAACTTGTTTGAAAATAAAATGTTTATCTACTAAAATTACGGGATGAACTGTCCAAAGATTGTGTTAACTATGAAGGTTATTCATATGATATATTGACCCAAGCATTGGGAACACCTGAACACCGAAGACGGGTAAGAGGTGTAGGGGGCTTGGTTACACCATCATTATACTTTCACAAACACATCCCAACAGAACCCACACAAACTTCAATATAATTTAATGGTTAAACGTATGCACGAGTTAAATTCTCAAATGAAGGTCGAGGAAACACATTCAGTTGCACATGATCAACAAATCATATCATCGCCCACACATGAGGAAAAAATAGATCAGGTAAAATTATATTTACATGATTAATAAGTTATTGTGTTGATGGATTATTTGACATTGATAATAGATTGACCGTTTGAATGTACATTTTAGAGGAGACCTTGTAGTCTTGTTGTTGGAAGTGTTGATAACATTGTGGCAGCAGGTACTGTTTTCAAGAGAAAATTGTCTAACGAAGTAGTTTATGGGGTAACACTTGGGGTGAACGATGTGCGGGTTCTCATTGAAGTTGTGGAGGACACCAACTCCACATTACCCATACCTCTTGTTGGAAGTATTTATAGGGTTTCTGATGCAATTGGATCATATGTTCCATGGCCAAATCATTTGGTGGTTGTAGAAAAAGCAGAAAAGGTAAATTTTATTTATGAAAACATGAGTTATTTCATTTGAACATGAGTTATTTCATTTGGAAGTTCCGTTTTAATGTTTGACATTTTTTGGAAAGTCACATAAGAAGCATTCTCGAGAGTTAGCTGCTTTAAAAGGAAAGAAACCAAAGGTCGATGTGTCAAAGTTGCCAGCAGTGATACGATTTGTGCTAAAATTCGTGGAAGAGGAGATGGTTGATGAATATTTGCATATCCCAATTGATGATCAGATTTTTGGGTACCACTTCAACTTCTATATGATGAAGGATAGCATAAAACAATTATGTCAGATGGAGGAATTGGCACTCTCAATTATAACGGGTTATATCGCGTATGTACAATTAACTAATCTGATTAGTAGTAATGATTTATTGTAACATTTCTAATATTAACCGTTTTTTTTTATTATGATCTTAGATGTTTGGTAGCAGCCAACCCAAGTATATTAGAGGATTATGCATTTATTCATCCTGCGCAGATTTCAAGTGACTCAGGCACCGATAAACAACGTTCTACATTCTTGTGCAACAGGTTGACCTCAACAAAGAATAAGTTGTTGATATGTCTGTATAATCCCGGGTAAGTTTAGAAAAATGATCATTTTAATAATTTTTTATTGATAAACATTGATTTATCTAAATGTTTTGAGTTACTTCTTTTATGTAGATATCATTGGATGGTAGTTGTCATCAATCTACAGAGTAATACAGTGTATTTAGTTGACTCCATAGGACTTGGTGTTCGTGGAGATGTGAAAACTACAATACGTAAGTAATTAAAAGTATTTCACATTATGTACTTTCATTATGTTAACAATCTAATATATTTGTGCGTTTGTTTTGTTTAGGGCCATGAGAATGTTTTATGCTCGAACAAGTACACAATCCCGACCTGTTATGTGGGTACCCGTTAAGGTAAGCATTTCAATTTCGATGTAATAATATTATATTTTAGAGTACAAGATTTAGTTTATTCTATCATTGGCTGAAATATATGTGTACATATATAGTGTGCTAAACAACCGGGCAGCACGAAATGTGGGTATTATACTATGAAGTGTATACACGACATAGTAACTCAGAGGAGCACAATAGTTACAGACGTGGTATGCATTTGCTTAAACCATATTGTTTAACTATAGTTATTACACTTAATAGCATTGTTTTTTGCCATCAATCTAATATGGTTTGTTTACTTGCAGTTGACGAGACAAACACAATATAGTCAATTGGAATTAGATACAATTAGAGTTGACTATTGTGTCTTTATAGGACGTTATATTTGAGTGTTGTGACTCCACAGTTTGATATTAGATTTAGGGACGAAGTTTTTGGTTCGATAGGTTCAAGTTCGGTAGAGTATGCTTTACATGTTTCTATTCAAGATACTAACTTTTTATACAAAAAAGTATTTTATTAGTTGATTAATGAAAATTATTTGATTCATTATGTTGTGGTATGATGTTTGGAGTATCTAGGTTGTTTGGAGTATATGCAGACTGCAGGTATAAAACAGTTTTGGGGTCGATTATAGGTCGATTGTGGAGGGTCACAATGACCCGATTCTTCCTTTTTTTTTTATTAAATTGTTATAGTTGATGGCCAAAAAACGTCAAGAAAGGTAGATTCTTGATGGCTAAAAAACGTCAAGAAAAACACTACATTTATCTTGATGGCCAAAAAACGTCAATAAAAACGATCCTTCTTGATGGTCAATCTCCAATACTTTATGGCTAAAAAACATCAACACAATCCCTTTCTTGATGGCCAAAATCATCCAGATATTGATTGTCTTGATGTCTTTGGCCATCAAGAAAACATTCTTTCTTGATGATCAAGCTCCAATACTTGATGGCCAAAAAACATCAAGATAACCTATCTTGATGGACATGACCATCAAGATATGGTTTGTGTTGACGTCTTTTGACCATCAAGAAAACAACACTTTCTTGATGGCCAAAAAACATCAAGAAAGTGTTGTTTTCTTGATGGTCAATCTACAATATTTGATGGCCAAAAAACATCAACAAACTCTACCTTAATGGTCAAAATCATCCAGCTAGGATTGTCTTGATGTTTTTTGGCCATCAAGAAAAGGAACATTTCTTGATGGTCAAGCTCTAATACTTGATGGCCAAAAACCATCAAGAGAACCTATCTTGATGGACATGACCATCAAGAAAGGGAGTGTGTTGATGTTTTTTGGCCATCAAGAAAATGATCTATCTTGATGGGCGGGCTTTCTTGATAGTTTTTGGCCATCAAAATATGTCTTTCTCGATTTATTTTGGCCATCAATAAAAGCCAAATTTGTAGTAGTGAATTCTATTTTTCTTAATCATTATAATCTAGATATATTAATTTTTCATTTCTGATTTAATGGTCCAAGAAACATTTCCAAACTTTATATATAAAGAGCGGCGATTATAAAACTTTTAGGACTAAATTGAAATTATGTTCTCCCTTGAACATATCTGCTTTGAACCATTTTGGCCATTTACACACATATCCGCCATAATATTTGAGACATGTAGGCAAAGTGGCTGAGCGAAAATAAGATTCTTAATTTTCATCAAAACAATAGTAGTAATAATAATAAGATTCTTATAACAAAAATATCATTTTTTGAATTCTCAAATTGTGGGGAAGAGAAGGTTTGAACCTCTCACTTCTTATTCAATGGCACATCTGATTTTAACGTTGGCTAATAAGGTCTATATCCCAAATCTTTAAGAAGTGTTCATTAAAAGCCATGTGAGTTGTCAGTCCTTAATAGTGGTGTATAAGTTGCTTGTATGCATCTTGATGCTCTGAATAGTATTTTACTTCTGCCTACAAACAATAAATTAGTTTACAAATTGTAACTCTCTATCATTCATATGAAATAAGAGGAATATATATATATACGCAAAAATTATTTTAAATGTCAAAATTATTGAAAATATTTACAAATAATAGCAAAATATTATAGTCTATCTGTAATAGACCGTGATAAACTACTATATGTGTCTTGATAGACACAAATAGACCCATATATATAGTAGTCTGTTGCGATCGATCGTAGATAAACAGTGAAATTTTGATATATTTGTAAATATTTTAGTTCATTTTTTTATATTTGAAAACATATATATATATATATATATATATATATATATATATATATTTATTGAAGCAACATCAGAGGGAATTGTCATAACAATGGTATGAAAGTTGAATCGAATATATATACCTTGCGAATTGCTTTTATGGCAACCAACAACCTTTCACCTATAAGATTCGTGAATGTATTGTTGTTTTCCAAAGCTTCTAAAGATTCAGAAAGGGATTGGGGCAATCTTTGGAGCTTCAAACCAATGTCGGAAGGATCTGTATCTGTTTATGACATATGATTGAAGGAATTGGAGGTTTAAACCAATAAATAAATTAATCATTTTGAATAGCTGTATCATATGAATATTCCATCTAAATAAAAATAAATAGTAACATTATTGTAGATTAAAAATAGGAAAGTTACCGATGGGTTCAGGCAAGTGAAGATGGTTACGAAGGCCATCTAGACCAGCACAAAGAATAGCGGCTAGACCCAAGTATGGGTTTGCACAACCATCAAATGATTTGATCTCAAAGTTACTCACTGAACCAACACCAATTCCATGTGGCCTTGCTGTTCTAATTGGAGATTCTTTGTTGTCTGTTCCCCAACATTGGTAAGCTCCACACCTTCTATTGGGTTGTATACGATCGTAACTACCAACCAAACAAGTTTTCAAAGAAAACAAATTCATGATTCTTACGAAATCATCAACATAATAAAACAGATAATGGTCGTACATAAACAGTGGTACAAACTTGAAGTAGCCCACTCCATGTTTGAGGCACCAAATATAATGGTGGTATTTACAACTATATATAACCTACAATTAAGTATAATAAATACTATTTCAAAGTTCTCTTTGCAACAATATTTACTATTTTCCACTCATCTTTTCTTTTCTTTTTTGCCACAATGTTTATTATTTCCTACTCAAATACAAACTATTATAACCTACTAACTATAATTCAGGGCCCTAGTTGTTGTGTTTTTCTCTACCATGGCACGGGGTGATAGTGGAGTATGCATTTACCCTATTTTTGTTCTTTTTGAAAAATGTGTGTATTTGTAAATCACGACCAATTTCTTGGAATTATATGGATTATGAAGGGGTGGTGTTCCTAACCTGTTGGGAATTGGAGCTATAAAAGCTAAAAGGGAAGGAATATGATGTAAAACGCCTGCCATGAACTCTTCTCCAATTGTTGACATTCCATGTTTAGAAGATTCGTCATCTGCCATGAAAACATTTTTTCCATTCTGCCACAAACTCACATGTACATGGGAGCCAGAACCAACATCATCCATTGCATACCTAAACAATCATAAGAAACCAAGACATTGATTTGAAGATGCACACTACTTTCGTGTCTATTATAAGATGCACCAATCTTTTTGTCGCTCACTCTATCTATACAGTATTTTTCTTTTTCTTTTAGAGTATTGAGTTTAAGTATACTAACAAATCTAAGACAACTATTAGTACAAAATCGTTCTCTCATAATTCTAGTCAAGAAGTGGTTATTTACTTGATTTAATTCTAAAAATACATACTTGGGCAAAAATGTTGCCAACAATTCATGCTTTCTTGCAATAGCCTTAATCACTTCACGTGTGTAGATTAATTCATCAGCAGCACTGAGACAAGTAGTATACCCCAATACAATCTCAAATTGACTTTTTCCAGCCTCTCCATGCAACTGCACAAGACACGAGAAAATGTCCCAATTCCCAATCAATCATTTTCTTTTTTAAATAAAAAATCTAGTCAAAGTCTTGGTCAACTAAAATGTAAGAATATTAAATAATCTACACATATGGATTATGGGTAATATATATGTAAAACCAAAATTAGAGGAAAGTTACAGCTGTTATGTTATATTATTATACACATAAGTGAAAGGGCAAAAGATGGTATGGAGAAAACAAATTGTGAATGTTAATTAGTTCATAATTAGCTAGCATTTTATACGTTTAGTAAAGTTTTCGGTTCCTTTTTCAATCCCTTCTCTAAAAAAAAAAGGTTTCTAACACAAAAAAAGTAATTGGTACAAGTCCAACATGAATAAATACTAGGTAGCATTTTTCTTCTTCTTTTTAATTTCATAATTCATACCTGTTCTACGGTAATATTTAAGGAAGTTAAAGAAGCAACTACTTCATCAAAAAAGGGAGAGACAACATCGTATGAAGATGTAGAACAGTAGAACGACGAAACAAATGGCACCCAATCTTCGTTTCCATCTCTGCCAAAATAAATTTAAATAGATAAATAGAAATTATTGGCAATTTGCAAATTTACAAAATAAACGAAGGTCAGACATAAAGAAAAGAAGAGCAAAGAATAGTATATATATCCTTACTTGACTGCCTTTTTTAATAGCAAAAACTCAATCTCAAAGCCTGCTTTCATTTCCTGGACACATCAGAAGAGATTTAACAGAGTTAATAAATAATTTGAAGAACTAATATTTGAATAGACTTGAACAATATATATATAATCTGAAGATTTAATAAATAATGAGTATTGAAAAGAAACTTGAACAATATAATTAATTTTGCGTACCAAGTCAAATTCATTTTTTAGAATCCTGGAGACCCTACGTAAGGCTTCCCTTGGACAATATTCCCATGCTTCACCAGGTCCAATATACATGTCGCCTATAACCATTTCCTCTTGTTCCTTCCTGTCCAACCAAACAACGAATAGATTTCTTTGGTCATGTTCAAAATTGTGTGGAGACAATAATTTAAAAGTAATTTTGATGATATGAAATTTGAATACAAAAAAAGGGATGTTTTCAAATGTGGAAAAATTGTTAAAAATTACTACAAATATAGCAAAATTTTACTTTCTATTTGTGGTAGACCGCACTAGACTCGGGTAGAAATCTATCACTTTAGCAATAAACACTGATAGAATGTAAAATTTTGCTATATTCGTAAGTATTTCAACCGTTTTGACATTTAAAATAATTTCTCTAAGTAATTTAACATTTTAAAATAACTTCTAAACAATTCATCTATTTAAAGACAGGTGAATATCAACTTTCTCTTCTCTCCCTCTGGATATGACTAATTAATTAGCTCATCACAAAAGGAACCAAAGAAAGTGAAAAAGAGATTAGCTTGGCTAAGAAAACGACAAATTTTTCAGCGATGCATGCTACCATACAATGACAATAACTTTAGATGTCCCAATAGTTACTTAAAATAATTAGTACGAGTAATAATTTATGGATGAGAATGAAAGTACATGGAAATATTAAGAATTGAAAGCTAAAATTGTGACGCCAAAAGACAAGAACAAAAGAATTATGGTGGAAGTTTTATACCAAGGAACAATTCGTTTGGTTGACAAATCTGGCATGAGTCTGGTCTCACCCGTAGCCGTAAGATTAGTCCCATCAGCAGGATAATCAGCATAAGAAGGCAGTCCCATACAGGCAAAAGATAAACTAATTCCATTCCTTTTAATCACGTCCAACCGCATAAACGGAACAACCTGGACTCATTACAGCATATATAAATTCATCCTTTACAAAATCGACAAATAAAGATGATTAGAAAAGTGTGAACATGAAAGAATCAATACACGAAGATGAATGTAGTCGGGATTGCACCCAAGTATTACTCATCAACTAACAGAGAGTACCCAGTATACTAATTATTGTTGGGTTTTGACAAAATATTAGATAAGTAGGGTCGAGAGAGACTTTCGTGTGATTTGTAGTAATTATTCACATAGTGAGATTTTTTCTAGTCCATGGTTTTTTCTTCTGTTTGGAGTTTTCCATGTTAATTATTTTTGTATTCTCAATTTTATTGTTTTCTTTTAATTTCTCTGTTTATTCTAATGGGTACAACTTACAATACACACAAGTATTATTCTAAAGGAGTGTGGGTCATAGTATTAAATTTCTGTTGGCATGTTGATATTTTTATCGATATTTCCATATTTTCATAAGCTCGATATCGACATGAGTGGTGAATTAATATTTTCATTATAACATAAAAAAAATCACGAAACATAGAAAGTAAGAAATAAAACATTACTAATATAAATATAATATAAATAATAGACATGTTAACTTGTTTAAAAATAATAAAATGTCTATTTACTAATTTAAATTTAATTTATAATTTTTTTTGTTTTTTTAACAATTTTTCTAGAAATATCCATCGATATTAATATTTTATGGATATTTCTATCAAAATTTTCGTAAAATCAAGAGATCGACATTTTAAACCTGGTGTATAATAATAATAAAAATTAAAAATCTCACCCGACATCTAGGTCGTCCTGAAGCATCAACCCAAATAATACGAACAAGGCGGGCATCCTTTTGCAGTACAGCATCAGTGTTCATCGAAGGTATAATAGAAAATGGTGAACCATTTGAAATAGAAGTACTGTTTGTTGTCGGCAGATTAATGTTGTACAATTTTAAAGCGTTTTGTGCAAACATATCATTGACTGCTTCAACAGCCTCAGAAATTGAGAGGTCACCATCAATACAAGCATCCCGTAGAACAGAAAAGACAACATCCCTTGATTTCTTTGCACCTACACACATACATAAGTTTAATATATATATAAAAAAAAGTTTGTGAACTATGTATTGCGACTATATTCCCCATTAGTAATTGATATGTATCTTGTCTTTCGAAGTCAATAGTTCAAATCTCCATATTTCTCATGCACTTATCTCAAAATAATAGTAAATAAGAAAGGTAATTGCAATGGGTTGCAATTTTAGAACTAATAATTTAGTGTATAGCAACATTTTTGAAAAATTACAAATATAGCAAAATCTTTTGATAATAGACTATATCGCTAAAAGGGTCGTTTTATCAATATGGTCTATTACTAAGAGATTTTGAGAGTTAAATTTAAATTTTGTTATATTTATAAATTATTGTTACATATCTACTAATATTTTGACCTGAATGTTATATTGACAAGCCACACCAAAATAAAGGATACCAAAATAACATAACACTAACCTAAGTTGGTATGGTATTGTTAAAACATTCCTTCCCGTTGCATATAATAGTAATCTATTTATCAATATCCCATCCATTCCCTTTTAATTACTCATTTAATTATCATTGCTCTATTGGGACATTTTTTAACAGGAAAAATACCTCTTTAGTATTTAAGTTCGAGTTTATTTTTCATTTAATCTCTGGTTTTAGAATGTTACACTATTTTTTAATAAAATTAAAAAGATTATAATGATTAAGTTTTACTAATTTTCATCATTATTAAAATTAGTTTTCAATTTTTACTTTATAGTTATTTTAAATTAATTAATAAACATTAAAAATTAAAGTATTTAGTGAAAAATCTTAAAATTTAGAGACTAAATTGAAACAAAATTCAAATCTCAAAGATAAAATTGTAAAATTTTAAAACCTAATAACTAGATTGAAATCAAACTCAAAACTTAAGCATTAAAGAAAAGTACGTGTAACCTTTCCTCTAGCCTTCCTTCTTTGGTTGCTTTTGACTTTGATGGTTTTATCCCTATATACAACGGTTTGATTTTCTAATGAAAAGGAAGTGGGAGATGTTGAGGGTGCTAAAGAAATGTGTCAATCTAGTTCATATATTTTGTGCACCTACTGACCCATACTATCGTATCTTTAGTAAAAGTAGCATTTTAAAATCTAGAGATGAAATGGAAACTAGATTCAAGACTAGCTTATGGACCAAAAAGATACTTTTTTTTCCTATCTTTTATTGTTGTTGTTGTTGGGATATCATTATTAAGACATAAATATTCAATATGTATGTATGTACCTAAATAGAAGAGCTCAGGAAAGGCGTATGCATTAGTGCTGAACATTACCTGCAATTTTGTTATCAAACTTTTAGCCACGGTATAACTCAAAGTTACAAAACTTGATGAGCACATGCAAATAAACAACATAAATGTTGTGCGTGATTCTAGCCTAATAGGATCATGCTTAATCAAGATAAAATATTATAAAATAAATTAATATAAGATAAAAGAAAGATTTGAAGCTAATTAGAAAAACTGATATCCTAATCCTAGGTGGGTTAAATTAAACCCTAGATCAAATCCCCTGTAAATTTTCCATAAGGGCTCTATCAAAGGTATGAAAAAATTTCCCACTTCTTCTTCTCTATTCTATAATTCTCATACTGCCTTAGGTATTTGAGTTATTTTTCTTTGTTTTGCAGGTTTTCTTTCCCTAAATTTATATAATTTAGGGTTGATGGCACGTGAAGTTAAAGTGTATTTTTTCTTGATCAAAATTTGACAACAATAATAAATTAAACCCAAAAAAGTTGTTTTTGTATAAAGATACACCCATGCATTTTCTTATGTAAATCGAAGAAAAAAAACTAATTATAAAAAGAAGAAAAAAATTCTTAATATTGCACTTCATTTTCGACCTTTTTAATTGGAGCAAGCTCTATCAGTTGTTTGAGTGCAGATATCATCCCATGGACACTAAGCTTACGGATTGGCAATCCAAAGTCGAGGTGGACCTGAGAGATTAAAATCATATAAAATTAGCAAGAAAAATTAAGCCTATAAAGACAACTTCCACTTCTAAATTTTTTCTTTTGTTATCTATTTTCTACCAATGGTTAAAAAAATCAAACTAAAATTTGAAATTATAAGAGGTAGTTTTTAAAAACCTGTTTTTGTATTTTTGAAATTTGACCAAAAATTCAACCATTATACATAAAAAAGATGCAAATCATTATGAGAAATGGAGAGAAAATAGAGTTTAATTTTTAAAAACAAAAATAAATAATAGTATAATTATCAAACAGAACCCTAAAGATACTATATTTTAAAATTTAGAGACCTAATAAAAATAAAAACCTAACACCTGGAGATGGAAGATGTAGTTGAAAAAATATTTGTTAACCTGAGGATAAATAGAAGCAAGATGTGACGCTTCCTTTGAGAACAGATAAGGTGCATGTAACAGAACAATACGACACTTGGAGAATCTTTTATCCTCCAGAACACTCTGAAGAAGAAGAGGATTGGCCAGCCGCAAATCTAGATCTTTGTCTCCAAATCTAGTGGTAGGAAATTGACCAAAACAAAATTATACAGAGATGTCTGGAAATAAATCAATTAACATGATCTTTTTTCTTTTTTGTTAGAAGAAAAAATAAATAAATAATATAAATAAGAGTGATAAAAAATTTTGTAAAATAATTTATGAAAAGGTCGTAAGTCTCATCCATAGACGAGAGTAAAAAAGTACATATATAAAGAAGTTAACTAAGAGGTGGCGAGATTCACGAAATAAAGAATGAGAATGTCATTAATGAATAGGGATTCACCGTGAATCTCACTTTTTGATTATGTTCCACTCCTACATTATATCGTAGTAAATACTAATTTATTAATTAATTTTTATTATTTTAAAATAATCGACGTGTAAGTTGATACATAAAGATAGAGTATTACAAAAGGAAAAAAAAAAGCTAAAAAATTCAAGCTAGTATCAATTAATGTAGTGTAATACTTTAGTAGGTCGCACATGTCTCCATGCATCACATTAGTTATATAGGAAAAATATATATATAAAAAATAATTTTTCTTAAGACAATTTATAATTTGACATTTGAATGGACTGCTTAAATATGATGTAGTCTAAGATGCACCAAATATTTTTCATCAACATTTAACTTATCATTATGCTTTCACGTGGACCAGACAAGTTTTGGGTCTAACTTTATCTTACCCGGTATGTATCTGCATTGGCAAGTTGAATTGTTGAGCAACTTCCAGACTAATTCTGAATATATAGTCAATGAGGCTTTTGTTTGCTATTCGAACAGGTTTTCCACCTGGAATTATTATTATACATACGTTCATTAGTGTATATATTATATATTCCTGAGAGAAATAGAGAAATAACTAATCGTTAGGAAACATTAATTCATTAACTAAAGTAGTATTAATTAAACTACCTTGTAAAACCTGAAGAAGACCTTCCTCAGCGTGTTTCCTTGAGACATTGACATTGATATCTAGACCAGTGCGATATGGTGCTACACTTTTCAGTCCATAAATCTCACGAGCCAATGTATTGCAGTTCATAAGGAAATACACACGAAGAGTACATAGAGTTCCAATAATAACATTAAAATCATAAAAAAAATTAAACAATAATAATATTGGATATGATTTCAACTTCTGAAGATATGTTTCTGTGAATGCATCCAGTGTCCAACAACATCCACCTTCAAACTCCTATTGACATATACATGAATTACCAACACGATTGGAACATAAATATATATATACTTGGGTAGGTGCACCCTTTTTTTTTTTTTTTTTTGTCTCAATTCAGTTTGTCACATGATAATTTCTTCCTCCAAATACTATAAAAGGAACTTATTAAACTTACTTTAAAATCTTCTCAGTTATGAACTTTTTAGTTTGAGAGTGAGGAAAAGTATGTGAGTGGCACAAAAGTTTTGAGAGGGTGCTCTTAAATTGAGATTAGAGAGAAAATTATGTATAATGTAACCATTCTCACATGGTGAATTTCTTTCTGATGGGTCGTGGTTTTTCTCTAATTTAAGAGTTTTTCAACTCTATTATTCTTGTATTTCCTAGTTTGGTTGTTTTCTCTTTTTAATTTCTCAACTATATTCTGCTTATTCCTGTAATAGTAGTTGGAGGTTTTTTTCAACAACTAGCTATTGCTCGGGAAATAAAGTTGAAAGAATTTTGAAAAACAACCATTTGGGATATCTATAATCTTACTTCATCAAGAATGTCTTCTGCCAAACGTTCGATTCTCAATATTCTACCAACAATAGGAACAAAATTTCTATGCCACTCTATGTTATGCTGTTTGTCCAGCCTTAATCCATCATCAAGGAGTATTACAGATATTCTTGCAGCTTTGAAACATGTTGAGCAAATGGAATCAAATCCTGAGGATTTTCGATGTTCCTCAATCCCATGCAAGGATGGTTTACAATCATAAAGTTCAACAATATCCCTCAAGTTCCTCTGCATTTGGCGCAATCGTAAGAATTCAAATCAATAAATAATCTATATTTTTCGATAAAAATTAGCGAAAGGTTAAAATATAGGGTTGTTTTCAAATATAACAAAATGAGCCGAAATATTTACAAATATACAAAAATTTTACTATATATCAGCCATAGACCGCGATAAACATCTATGACTAGGCAATAGAAGTCATTAGCGATAGAAGTCTATCGCAGATAGACAGTGAAATTTTTCTATATTTATAAATGTTTATAGTAATTTTGTCATTTAAAATAACTTTCAAAAAATATATTGTTCTAAACAAATCAACAAGAGATTAGGACTATTTTTAAGATAGAGGGTATAAAGATGAAAATTAGACATTCGAAAGTGTAGACTATAGACCTTACCGTTTTAAGTTTTTAGGAATGAATTTAAAAATTTGCTAAATAATTTTTTTTGTTATTATTTTTAATGTTGAACATGAAATTTTAAATTTAAAAGTAATAATTAAAAAGTTTATCTTTTCTCTCCTTACTTCCTTAATCTCCATCTTTAATTATTATTTTTAATTTTAAATATCGTGTATGTCAATATTATTTAAAATATAAAAAAGAAAATTACTAAACTAACCTATTCTTACCTTTTAAAACCTTAAGACTAATAAACTTATTGGTGAAAACTCATAGACTCAAAAAGTAATTATATATATATATATAAAATAAAATAAAATCGTTTGGTTTAATTTTCATTTGGTCCTTATTTTTTAATTTTTAAATTTTAGGTTTGATTTCAATTTAGTCTCTAGTTTTTGAAAAGTTATGATTTTACTCTTGAGATTCGAATATTCTTTCAATTTGGTCCCTAGATTTCAAAATTTTCGCTTTTGACCTTTTCACTAAATACTCACTTTCAATGATTAATGTCAATGTCTATTAATTATCTTTAAAAAAATTAAAAATTTATAATTAATTAAGTTTTATTATTTTTTCCATCACTATTAAAAATAGTTTCAATTTTTCATTTCAAGATTATTTTAAATTAATTAGTAGACATTGACGCCAAAACTAGAAATGGATAGTATTTAGTGAAAAATCTAAGTTAAAAATTTAAATTTTGAAACTCTAAACATCAAATTGAAACTAAACTCAAAACTTACAAACTAAAAGTATAACATTTTGAAATTTAATGACTAAATTGAAATCAAACCCAAAATTTAAAAAATTAAAGTATAACATTTTGAAACTTAGCGACCAAATAAAAGTCAACCCCAAAACTTAGAATACCTTGAGAGAGAGGGAATTATAATGAGGAACATCATCAAGTTGGGAGAAACAAGCAATGAAAGGAAGGGTTGATTTGGGAGCTATGAGATTGTGGACATGAGCATCAACCAGTATGGCTTCATCAACAGCATTCTTCAGAACAATGAAATCCATCTTCTCTTCTTTGTCAACTCACTTTCACTTCTCACTTTCACTCCCAAAATTGGTAATTGGTTTACCATTTAAATCTCCCCATGATTCTATTCTCCAAAGCTTTTCTTTTCCTTTTTGGAAATAGAATAGATTCTTTGCTCGATTTGACGTATAATATTTTTTATTTTTTATTTCATTTTTTATTTTTTAAAGATGATTGGATTAATAATTTGAAAAATAGAAAATGGTGAACTTCCTTCTTTATTTGGCCTAAAGCGTATGTGTAAGCACTGGCTTATAATACTAAGTGTTGGGAGAAGGCAAGTGAAATGGTGGCTATGCGTTGCTAGAGGAAAAGTAGTCGAGAGTGGAAGAGCTAAGCATTGGCCAAGACTATGCGTCGACGAAAGCAGAAAAGAGAACATTTTCTTTTGAGTGGCCATGCGTTGAAGGTGAAATCACAAAGAGTTATGAGCTGAAGCAATCACTTACGTTGGAAGAGAAGTTGATTATTGGCGGGGAAAGAAATGTTTTGACCTACCATGCGTTGGTAAGGTTGCCATGCGTTAAGGTCCCCATGCGTTGAAGATGGGTATAATTGTTTGAGTTGTATGCGTTGAAGGTAAGAGGCGTTGAAGGCACCATGCGTTGAGGGTAGTTATCTACTGAGGGTGTTGATGGTAGGCTGCGATGAATGCTTTAGGTTGAATTAAGAAAGGGAACCCTGTGCACCAGCCTGCCTAAGAGAGTTAAGTCGGCAGTATATATATAGGTAAGTGAATTAAATATTTTATCATTTTTAGACATTTTTGAGAGCTTAAGTCGGTTCCATTTTTCAAAGGAACTACAAGAGAAGGTAGAAGAAGGTGTTCTTGTGCATTTTGGATAGAAGCCTACTCGTTTTGGTGTTGAAATCTAAGCTGGAACAGAACGTTGTTTGTAGACGCACAGACTGGACAGTATTGGATGTTTGGAGTGAAACGAATCGAGGAGATCGAGTCTAAGGCTGAAATTTTAAGGTTAGTAAGTTAACTCAATTTTGAACAACTTTTATGAAGGATGCTTGAGTTGAAATGGAATAGAAATATGTAAACTTTTAGCTGGAAGTTACTGATAAGGAATTTTTGTGCAATCTGGAGTAGTGCGGAGATATCTTGCAATATTTGACGAACAAGGACGAGTTAAGCCATGAAGATTTGAGGTAAGCTAGAAAACATATTTCTTTACAAGTTTGTAGAAGGAAAGAAGTTCTAAATCTGGCTGGAAATATGACTTTTAACTGACAGAAGTGAGAACAAAAGGAAAGGAGGAAAACTCTGCTTCCGGGTATTAGGAAGCTGGTGTCGCTGAGAATTGGAGAGTGAGTAGCGAGACAAATCTCGTTGATGGTGCAGAAGAGTGAGTAGCGAGACAAATCTCGGGTATTAGGAAGCTGGTGTCGCTAAGTATCGCTCGTCAGGTAATTTCGCTAGTCTCGTTTATCCTAGTGTCGTTAGTATCGTTGTCCTGTTGGGTAGTTCCGCTAGTAATCTCTCTGGGAATGTGGGGTTCTCGTTAGTAATCTTGCTTATTAGGTTTACTTTGGAAAAAAGGGGAGGCTCAGTGATGAATTATGATTTGAGTTTAATTATGCAAACTAAATGATCAAGTAAAAGAAGTGTAATATAAGGAAAAATGTTTATTTCAGGCCAAGAGGAGATAGGGAAGGCGTATAATCCACTCAAGGCCTAGAAAGAGCAGTGAGTGACACTTTTCTTGTTTCAACGATTCCATTGTACATGTTAGTTTGTTTTTCTAATTTATTTATGATTTTTGTGATCAACTAATTTACAAAGCATAGTTTATGTTTTGTTAAACAGTATTGAAAAGTATGTTTATGAAATGTTATTGATTTATGAATTGCCCTGTTTTCTCATGAAAGATTTGTATATGAACTGTTTGTATAAAGTATTGCTTTCCTTAAAGGAAAATGTTTTAGAGGAGACTCAGTGCTGATGGACATGGAGAAGGCACGTGAGTTTCCCCAAGACCCAGTACTTAAGGGTACGGAGAAGGTACTTGCGCAACCCGTCATGTTCCTATGTGCACATAGAGGTTATATGCTGGTGCATTGAGTTCTGCTCCGCATCAAGCCNAAAAGTAGTCGAGAGTGGAAGAGCTAAGCATTGGCCAAGACTATGCGTCGACGAAAGCAGAAAAGAGAACATTTTCTTTTGAGTGGCCATGCGTTGAAGGTGAAATCACAAAGAGTTATGAGCTGAAGCAATCACTTACGTTGGAAGAGAAGTTGATTATTGGCGGGGAAAGAAATGTTTTGACCTACCATGCGTTGGTAAGGTTGCCATGCGTTAAGGTCCCCATGCGTTGAAGATGGGTATAATTGTTTGAGTTGTATGCGTTGAAGGTAAGAGGCGTTGAAGGCACCATGCGTTGAGGGTAGTTATCTACTGAGGGTGTTGATGGTAGGCTGCGATGAATGCTTTAGGTTGAATTAAGAAAGGGAACCCTGTGCACCAGCCTGCCTAAGAGAGTTAAGTCGGCAGTATATATATAGGTAAGTGAATTAAATATTTTATCATTTTTAGACATTTTTGAGAGCTTAAGTCGGTTCCATTTTTCAAAGGAACTACAAGAGAAGGTAGAAGAAGGTGTTCTTGTGCATTTTGGATAGAAGCCTACTCGTTTTGGTGTTGAAATCTAAGCTGGAACAGAACGTTGTTTGTAGACGCACAGACTGGACAGTATTGGATGTTTGGAGTGAAACGAATCGAGGAGATCGAGTCTAAGGCTGAAATTTTAAGGTTAGTAAGTTAACTCAATTTTGAACAACTTTTATGAAGGATGCTTGAGTTGAAATGGAATAGAAATATGTAAACTTTTAGCTGGAAGTTACTGATAAGGAATTTTTGTGCAATCTGGAGTAGTGCGGAGATATCTTGCAATATTTGACGAACAAGGACGAGTTAAGCCATGAAGATTTGAGGTAAGCTAGAAAACATATTTCTTTACAAGTTTGTAGAAGGAAAGAAGTTCTAAATCTGGCTGGAAATATGACTTTTAACTGACAGAAGTGAGAACAAAAGGAAAGGAGGAAAACTCTGCTTCCGGGTATTAGGAAGCTGGTGTCGCTGAGAATTGGAGAGTGAGTAGCGAGACAAATCTCGTTGATGGTGCAGAAGAGTGAGTAGCGAGACAAATCTCGGGTATTAGGAAGCTGGTGTCGCTAAGTATCGCTCGTCAGGTAATTTCGCTAGTCTCGTTTATCCTAGTGTCGTTAGTATCGTTGTCCTGTTGGGTAGTTCCGCTAGTAATCTCTCTGGGAATGTGGGGTTCTCGTTAGTAATCTTGCTTATTAGGTTTACTTTGGAAAAAAGGGGAGGCTCAGTGATGAATTATGATTTGAGTTTAATTATGCAAACTAAATGATCAAGTAAAAGAAGTGTAATATAAGGAAAAATGTTTATTTCAGGCCAAGAGGAGATAGGGAAGGCGTATAATCCACTCAAGGCCTAGAAAGAGCAGTGAGTGACACTTTTCTTGTTTCAACGATTCCATTGTACATGTTAGTTTGTTTTTCTAATTTATTTATGATTTTTGTGATCAACTAATTTACAAAGCATAGTTTATGTTTTGTTAAACAGTATTGAAAAGTATGTTTATGAAATGTTATTGATTTATGAATTGCCCTGTTTTCTCATGAAAGATTTGTATATGAACTGTTTGTATAAAGTATTGCTTTCCTTAAAGGAAAATGTTTTAGAGGAGACTCAGTGCTGATGGACATGGAGAAGGCACGTGAGTTTCCCCAAGACCCAGTACTTAAGGGTACGGAGAAGGTACTTGCGCAACCCGTCATGTTCCTATGTGCACATAGAGGTTATATGCTGGTGCATTGAGTTCTGCTCCGCATCAAGCCTTATTTGTTTTCGACGTTAGGGTGTTGAGTTTTGCTCCGTCTCAACTAAGGAAAAATAGTGTAACCATACTGTTTTATTTATGAATTGCTGAAAAACCATGTATAATTTGATAAGGGCATTTAAACATGATTTAATCAATGAATATGAGATGACTATGTTTTACTCATGCTGTCGAGATTTGTTTAAATCCTGAAAATTTTCGAACTAAAAATTAGTTTGTTAAAAATTAGTTACTCATTGGGCTGTTACTTTATGTTTTCAAGTTTTCTTTTCCCTCCAGGTAACAAGGACGTTCCTGGTGTTTTGCCTACTCCAACTCACCCTGCTTAAGCTTCGAGTTTCCAGAAATTTGTCATGTTTGAAGAGTTATATGTATGTAAAACCTTATATAGGTGGCATGTAGACCTAGTTGTACATATGCTAGGAGTTGAAATAGGATTTTGTATAAGTGCCTTGTGGATGAGTTGAAAGTTTGAATTATCGATATGTATATAACTTTCAATATGTTATGGTTTTGGATGTATGAAGGAGCCAAATGTATGTTATGAACTCACAGGATCAGTTTGTAGAAATGGATGGTATACGTCACAAGAGGGGTGATGTATGCTGTCCTCACATCTCCTTTCAGGATAAGTAGGTTATCAGGGAGGGGGTGTGACAAGTTGGTATCAGAGCAAAGTCTTGGGAATAAGATCATGCATTGTAGTGTAGGAACATGTAATTTTTAGTTAATAGTAATATCGTGTTGTCATATAGGAAACATGCCACCTCGAAGCAGGCGATATGTCTGAGGGTGAACCTAGTCATCCTCAAGTTGGGGTCAATGTCGAGGAACAGATATTTACTAGAATTACTGAAAGATTGGCTACAAGCATTGGATCAGTGGAACCAGATCTAGAAAAGAAATACAGTATAGAAAGATTGAAGGCTTTAGGTGCCACTACTTTTAAAGGCACTGTTGATCCTACAGAAGCAAAGGCATGGTTGAATCTCCTTGAGAAATGCTATCGTGTGATGAGATACCCTGATGACAGAAAAGTGGAATTGGCAGTGTTTCTGCTCCAAAAAGGGGCAGAAGATTGGTGGAGAATTGTAGANATAGGAACATGTAATTTTTAGTTAATAGTAATATCGTGTTGTCATATAGGAAACATGCCACCTCGAAGCAGGCGAGCTAGGCAATTAGCAGCCGGAACTCCTAAAGCTACTGAGGACCGTGGAGATATGTCTGAGGGTGAACCTAGTCATCCTCAAGTTGGGGTCAATGTCGAGGAACAGATATTTACTAGAATTACTGAAAGATTGGCTACAAGCATTGGATCAGTGGAACCAGATCCAGAAAAGAAATACAGTATAGAAAGATTGAAGGCTTTAGGTGCCACTACTTTTAAAGGCACTGTTGATCCTACAGAAGCAAAGGCATGGTTGAATCTCCTTGAGAAATGCTATCGTGTGATGAGATACCCTGATGACAGAAAAGTGGAATTGGCAGTGTTTCTGCTCCAAAAAGGGGCAGAAGATTGGTGGAGAATTGTAGAAAGCAGGAAAGAGGATATAAGAGAAATAGGCTGGAATGAGTTTAAGAAGGCATTCCAAAAGAAATATTGTCCAAGATCATTCCGAGATGCCAAACGGAATGAGTTTCTAAGGCTAGTACAGGGATCGATGTCAATGGCAGAATACGAAAAGAAATATACTTAATTGTCCAAATATGCCACGGCTATTGTTGTTGACAGGTGTAAGAGATTTGAAGAAGGTTTACGGGAGGAAATACGTACCCCTGTGGCTGCTAGTGCTGAATGGGCATTCTCCAAATTAGTAGAGTCAGCTATGCGAGTTGAAAGAAGTTTGATGGAAAAGAGGAGGGAACGTGAATCAGCTGGAGGTAGACATGCAATCCACACCTCTAGTACTACTCAGGGACAGTCAGGTAGGAGATTTGTACCAGGTGTATTTAGTGGAGGAAATTTCAAGCCCAGATCGAGTGGACAGGGTACTTCCAAGGGAGGTACTGGAGGGGGTACACGGAAGCAAGAACCAAGGAGTTCTAGTGGTCCAGCTCAATCAGTGGAAGGTTCTCGAAGTGGACAACCTGGCAAGTCCACAGCTAGTTCCACAAGGAAACCGTTATGTCCCACCTGCGGGAAGTATCATTGGGGACAGTGTAAGGGCAACGTATGTTATCATTGTGGACAAGCGGGTCACTATAAACGAGAATGTCCCCAGTTGATGCAAGAATTTAAAGTTGAACAGAGAACTGATTCTTTTACAGCTAGTCAACCACAAAGACCTGCAGGAATTGCTGATGAAGGAACTAGTGGGTCAAGACAGAAGGGAGCTACAGGGCGACCAAGACAGCAAGGAAAGGTCTTTGCTATGACTCAGCAAGAGGCTGATGATGCTCCTAATGTGGTTACTGGTACACTTTCTATATGTTATACTTCTGCCCATGTTTTAATAGACCCTGGTGCTACTCATTCTTTTATTGCTAAAATGTTTGCTATGAATATAAATAGTACATTAGAATCTTTGCCTGAGGAACTGTTTGTTTATACCCCTGTTGGTGATGTGTTTGTGGCTAGTAAGGTGTATAAAGATTCTGTGATTGAAATTGATGGTGTGACTATGATAGCCAACTTGATACCCTAAGATATTCAGGAGTTTGATGTGATATTGGAAATGGATTTCTCATCCAAATATCGAGCCACTGTGGATTGTTTCCAGAAGGAAGTCGTGTTTAGAGGATTCGAAGGAAATGAAGTTATTTTCAGGGGGGACAGGAAATTTCTTCCTACCTGTGTGATATCTGCAATTAAAGCTTGGAAGTTATTAGGAATGTTCAGCATACCTTGCTTATGCAGTTGATACACAGGCCAGTAGGTTAAGACCAGAGGATATTCCTGTGGTAAATGAATTTCTTGATGTGTTCTCTGAGGAGCTATCAGGGTTACCACCTGATAGAGAGGTGGAGTTTATTATTGATCTAGTTCTTGGAACAACGCCCAATTCGCAGGCACCATACCGTATGGCACCATCAGAACTGAAGGAGTTAAAGGTGCAGTTACAGGAGCTAATAGATAAGGGGTACATTAGACCACCAAGTGTATCTCCATGGGGTGCACCAGTGTTATTTGTGAAGAAAAAGGACGGTACTATGAGACTGTGCATTGATTATCGCTAGTTAAATAAGGCCACTATACGCAACAAATATCCCTTGCCTCGTATTGATGATTTGTTGGATCAACTTAGAGGGGCAACAGTGTTCTCAAAGATAGATCTAAGATCGGGATATCATCAATTGAAGGTCAGAGAGACAAACGTACCGCAGACGGCTTTTAGAACAAGGTATGGACATTATGAATTCCTCATGATGTCTTTTGGTCTGACAAATGCCCCAGCGATGTTTATGGATTTGATGAATAAGATTTTACATCCTTACTTGGATTTGTTTGTAATTGTATTTATTGATGATATTCTAGTGTATTCTAGAAGCAGGGAAGAACATGCAGAACATCTTAGAACTGTATTGCAAACTTTGAGAGAACAGAGACTATATACAAAATTCAGCAAATGCAAGTTTTGGCTGGAACGGGGGATGTTTTTGGGTCATATTGTTACTGTTGCAGGAGTTGGAGTAGATCCTCAAAAGACCGAGGCAATTACCAGATGGGAACAGCCAAGGACAGTAACGGAGGTCCCGGGTTCCCTACTATGTCCCGGGTGCCAACGGGTGCCCTACTACGTTTGTGAGCCTTCGGGCCACCAAAATTGTGTTGGGATGGTGGGTCAAATCGTTCACTAGATAGCCATCAAGAGTTAAATTACTTATGTATGTCCCACTAGTATGTTGTGCCTTTTGGATACGGGTGCTTAGCCTAACCCCGGTGGGGGGCTACTTACTGAGTATTTGTACTCATCCTTTAGTCATGTTTTTTTTTTTTCAAGTAAGAGGAATGCTACTTTGGCAAACGACGGAAGGAAACCTTGACTTAGCCACGTGGACTAGACCAATGTTTCCACACTTGTTTTGAGATCTTCCATTTATTTTAACATTTGTGATTGTCGTTGGACCTTAAACCCTTTATTCTTTAATTACTTATTAGTGTCGAAATTCATATTTTAAATTAGTATTGTAAGGGTGCCCATTTAAAAATTTTGGTTATTAAGCATCGACTAAAAGTTTATTTACTTTATTAAGGCTTCCTTGATTTTCTTGCACGTATAAAAAAAAAAAAAGTAAAATAAGTGTGTCGTTTGAATATTATGCACACACAAATGACGGCCTAGCTCGAGTCCTAGGGAACTGGGTTGTTACAGGTTTTATATGCGAGTTGTAAGGATGCACACATCAAATCAAAATCTCAGATCTTAGGCTTGCTATTTTAAGAATCTACTTTAATAAAGTTAAATGATCAACAAGTGAGCAAATTTATTTTAAGGAATGTGCAGGGACGGTCATGATTTTTTTTAACTACTTTTTATTGTGTTTTTATAATTAGTATATTGTTGATTTCATTTATAATGTTTGTTAGAAAAATAATTATTGATTATTCAATTACATGCTTATGTTCATTGTGTTGAAATTAAAAAAAAAAGGATCATGTAACCCATGCTTAAACATTGCTAAATTGATTATAAATATTAAATTAATTAGAAAAGTTAATGGTTCCAAAATGGGTAATATAACTTCATAAGTCCTTTAAAAAAAACATTATTTTCTTAGATAAAAAATGATACTACGCCTATATATTTTTAAATAATTGTCACATCAAAAAAATGTAAACCAAGTATGAGATAAATGGTGTCATTCTAATAAACCCATGAAAATTAAATAAACAGAATATGAAGAATATAATATATTCGTTATTAACTTAGCATTTAT
>QLSR01000363.1:18785-45743 GCA_031780015.1 Citrullus colocynthis
AAAAAATTTATTTTCTTGAATTATTTGGTTAGTTGTTTGAATTTTGAAGCTTTAATTGGATTATGTTGAGAAAATAATTCAATTTAAAGTAATCGTGATAAAAAGATTTGGATTTGATTCAATTAGTGGAAAATTGAATTTATTTGGGAGAGATTTAAAAGTTGGATTTAAATTAGAAATTGGGTGAGATTTAAGAACTTGATTAATTTAAGAAAATATGAGGATAATTGAATTTAAGTTGGGGAATTGATTTGTTAGAAGATATTTTGGTTAAATAAATTATTAAGTGGTAGTTAGAAAAGATTTGATTTGATGGGTTGAGGAATATTATATTAAATAAGTTGTGTTTTGTTTTGGGAAAAGGAAAAGGAAAAGGTAAAGGAAAATGGAAATATAAATATATATATTTAGGATTCTGAAAAAGGAAAAGGAAAGAGAATTTAAAGAAGTATATATATATATATATATACTTAAGCCAATCTTGAATGTCAATGGGTTTGCAAGTTGTTGTCCAACTGCTTTTTCTCTGGCATTATCCCTTTTTGTGAGTTACGCTAGGATTTCAAGACTTGGTTAGGTCAGGACTGTTTGGGTAAGTATTGTTGATTTTCTCGTAATTTCGTGAATTGGTTTTAATTGTTGTTACTCATTGAGGTTGGATTTTAGATTCAGGCTTCCATGGATTTTGGAATCAGAAACAAGCTGTCCAAGCGGGTTTAAGGGTCCATTTTGGTTGGACTCATTGTTTGAAGTATGGAAGAAGATTGTGGCTTAGTTGCACTTTGGGGTTTTAACTTAAGCATTTTGTGAGAATTGCTGCTTGGTTAGCTATTTGCACCTAGTCTCAATGTAAGTGGTCTTACTACCTGAACCGCCTTCTCGCCATATGTTAGTTGCCATGATGTAGTAGAATATCTAAGCCCCATGTGATGTAGCATGTTTGTATGAAATTCTCATGTCTAAAGGATTTAAATGATAATGCATATGTTTGTACTATGAGATGTTTATAAACAGCGCTGTTAATGTATGAATTCATGGAATGAAAGGAGTGAGAATTTAATTGGTCATGAATGATAGGTAGTGGTAACTCCCCTACGTCGGTTAGGGTTCACCAGAGGTTGTGGTCCTTCGGGATCACTAGAGGATGTGTTCCTTCGGGATCACTAGAGGATGTGTTCCTTCGGGTTCACCAGAGGTTGTGGTCCTTCGGGGTCACTAGAGGATGTGTTCCTTTGGGTTTACCAGAGATTGTGGTCCTTTGGGGTCACTAGAGGTTGTGTTCCTTCAGGTTCACCAGAGGTTGTGGTCCTTCGGGGTCACTAGAAGTTGTGTTCCTTCGGGTTCACTAGAGGTTGTGTTCCTTCGGGTTCACCAGAGGTTGTGGTCCTTCGGGGTCACTAGAGATTGTGTTCCTTCGAGTTCACTAGAGGTTGTGCTCTTTCGAGTGCACTAGAGGTTTGTGTTCCTTCGGGATCACCAGAGGTAAGAGTTCCTTCGGGGCTCCAGAGGTTTGTGGACATCCAAAGCCAACTGTAGGGCGAGTATAACTAGTTCCCTATAATAGTATGTTAGATATGCCTGTCTTATGATTGATGCACTTAAAGGACTTAGGTGCCTAGCCCGGCTCCGGTAGTGGGGTCACTTACTGAGTAATATAATTGCTCATCCTTTCATCTTATTTTTTTTTTTAGGTAAGGGAAAGAACGTGCTGGCAAATGACAAGAGGAATCCTTGATGGCTTCACGGGACCCGCAGTAGCTTCCGCTAGTACTGCATGTTTTTAAAGAGTTTTGGTTAAATTGTCAAATTTTGTTTTGAAATTTGTCTTTTAGTTTGTATGTGGATTCCGGTTCACGAAATTTTATTGATTTTATTAGGGGTACCCCGAACCAAGATTCTTTTTTTTTTTTTTTTTTTTTATATATATGTTTATGCATTGTTTTTCTTGAGTTTTAGCATTGTTTCTTTCTTACTATTTAGCATAGTGTCTTCTTGAAATATGCACACATTGAGTAATGGTCCGGTTAGATTGTATTAGTCGGGTCGTTACATATATAATTTTCTAAAAATACCAGTTTAGTCTCAGTATTTTGAGTTTTGTTTTATTTTAGTCTTCATACTTTCAATTCACATCTTAATTTAAGAGGAGTGTATGAATAAACAAAGATGCACATGCGAATGAAAAAGATTTTAAATATATATAAGTATAGTTGTAAATAATTAAAAGAATTGTTCTCTACTATTTATACCAATAATGTACACATCTTCCTTTTTAATAACTCAATCATAGAAATTCATAGAATAATTATGTTGAGTAACCTCCTAAAAATTTTTCTAGGAAACATGTTAGTAAAGGACAAAACATGCTGAATGACTTGTGTTTGTGTTGGTTTGTATACCTCTCAGAAGTAATCTAACACAAGTAAGGATGTCATAATTGTCAGGTCATATAGGATAATGTCGGAGAATGTTGAGGGCAATAAAGTCTCAAATTGGAATCTCAATTCCTTATTTGAATCATTGGCATGGAGCTTTACGCAATTAATCTTAAATTTGATTCATGTACCTTCAATAAATCTTAAATGTAACAACCCCAAATCGTTGGGGTAAATCCTCCTAGTAAATAAGTTTAAGTTATTATGTGTGAAAAAAATAATATAGTTATCTTTATGTATTCATGCCTTTATTTAAGCTAAGATGGAAAATTTCGAAATTTGAGCTAAGGAAAAATTTGGAATTTAGAAAAAGGATAATTTTATCTTGGGGCAAGTAAAATAAGGTGATTAATTTTGGTGGGATTGGTTAATTGAAGTAAATCTTGGTTGTAGAAGATTTTATTTGATTTTATTTTGTTTGGTTGGAAAAGAAAAGGGGAAAAAGAGGAAGGAATAGGGAATTAGGGTTTTTTATAAGTAGGCCTCAATTTGCATGCCAAAATAAAAAAAATAAAAAAAAGGAAAAAGAAAAAGATTTTCTCTTTCTCTCTCGCGCGCCACCCCCCCCTGGTTTTTCTTCTTCTTCTTCTTCCGCCGACGCCGACTTTCTTCTTCTTCTTCCTCGCAAGTGGACCGCCATCGCCGGCTTGTTTGCCTTCTCCTTCTCGTCGCCGCCGTGAACCAGCAGCCGCGCCGTCGGTCTCCCTCTCTCTCCTTGCAGCGCCGTCGCGACCGGTTTCGGTCTCTCTCTCTCCTTGCAGCGCCGCCGCGACCGGTTTCGATCTCTCTCTCTTCTTGCAGCACCGCCGCGACCGGTTTCGGTCTCTCTCTCTCTTCGGCAGTCGCCGCCGCCGCCGGTTTCTCTCTCTTCTGCCGCCGGTTTTCTGGTGCTCCTCCGCTGCCGTTTTAATCAAACACTCGCCTGATTACTCGTCACCAAATCGGTAACGTCCGAGTAAGTACCTCGGGCCCAAGGAAAATTTATAGCGTAATTTGGTTAAACTGTTGATGCTTGAGACTTATGTGATAAAAATTTTCTTAGGTGGCCGGGAATTGTGTTGGGTAAAAAGGATTGGAGCAACTGCAAGTTAAGCCACACTTGGTGGACCAAGAACTTTCCAACAGACTGCCGTGTGGATAAGTTATTATAATTGCTCAGGTAAGTGACTTTACTACCTGAACCACCTTCCCGCCTTATGTTTAGTTGCCACGATGAGTAATACTTCTACGCCCCATTGAGATAGCATGTTTGTATGATTTACCCATGTTTAAAGGATGTGTGTGAAATCGCCATATGTTGAGTTGCTGTGATGAGTAAAATTCCTAAGCCCATGTGATATAGCATGCTTGTATGGGATTCCCATGTTTTAAAGGATGTATGTGAAATGCTTATGCTTGTATTATGAGATGATTGTAAACAGCGCTGTTAGTGTATAAATCCATGGAAGGAAATGAGTGAGAATTTAAATTGGTCACGAGTACTAGGTAGTGGTAACTCCCCTACGTCAGTTGGATGGTCACCAGAGGTTGTGTTCCTTCGGGTTCACCAGAGGTTGTGGTCCTTCGGGGTCACCAGAGGATGTGTTCCTTCGGGTTCACTAGAGGTTGTGGTCCCTCGGGATCACCAGAGGTTTGTGATCCTTCGGGATCACCAGAGGTAAGAGTTCCTTCGGGGCTCCAGAGGTTTGTGGACATCCAAATCCAACTGTAGGGAGAGTATAACCAATTCCCTAAAAAAGTATGTTAGATATGTCTGTCTTAAGGCTAATGCACTTAAAGGACTTGGGTGCCAGTATAACTAGTTTTCCTATTGAAGTATGTTGATATGCCTGTCGTATGACTAATGCACTTAAAGGACTTGGGTGTCAGTATAACCAGTTTCCTATTGAAGTATGTTGATATGCCTGTTGTATGACTAATGCACTTAAAGGACTTGGGTGCCTAGCCCGGCTCCGGTAGTGGGGTCACTTACTGAGTAATATAATTGCTCACTCTTTCATCTTATTTTTGTTCAGGTAAGGGAAAGAACGTGCTGGCGAATGACAAGAGAAATCCTTGATGGCTTTACCGGACCCATAGTAGCTTCCGCCTAGCACTGCATTTTTTTTAGGCTTGTCTTTTATTTTGTATATGAATTTTTTTTTTGTTTTCTGTTCATGGAATTTTGTTGATTTTATTAGAGGTACCCCGAACCAAAAATTCTTTCTATATGGTTATTCATTGTTTTTCTTGGGTTAAATAAAACAGAAATTTCCGTAAGTAGCATTATTTCTTTCTTATTACTCAGCTTCGTGTCTTTTCTTAAAATTTGCATGCATTGAGTAATGGTCTGATTAGGATGTATTAGTCGGGTCGTTACATTAAATCTAGGTAATTTAAAGTTAATTTTTATCGAAACTGATAATTTTCATTCAAGAAAAAACAATATGTAAATATATTTTCATCATTTATAGAGGGGAAAAAACACGATAAGAATAGGACATAATTAGATAATTGAGAGTATAAAGACAAATAAATATAATAAAACTTAAAATGCAGGGACCATAATGGTATTTTAACTCATAATTTATTAAATATAGAAGAAACAATATAAATTCAAAATTTATATTAAAAAATTTAAATATTTTAATGCAACCACAAATTATTTATTTTTAAAGAAAATAGAAAATTGTTGGTATTTACTTTATTTAAATTTCTTCATTAGATAGAAAAAAAAATGTTAACATTTTGAATTTTAAAAGAAATTGTAATTAATTTTAGTTCATAAAAAGAAAAAGAAAAATATTAAGATCTAATTTTTATAAATAAAAAAGGTTGGTACTTACTTATCTGAAGTTAAACATGTTTAAAAAAATGTGAAAATAAAGAAAATAAAGTAGTGATATGATATTACTCTTCATATTTAAATCTAGAACAAGCAGTGACAAGATCAATAATAATAATAATAATGGCAATATGTAAAGGGAGAGATCTATTCTCAAACCTCGAAGTTGATAGTACGAATTTATGTTAGTTGAATTATATTCTTGTTGTCCTTTATTATTATTATTATGTAATTTGTTTATAATCCGTGGTGTGATTTACTAATACATTTCAATAAAAGATTTCTATAAATATAACATCCAAAAAAAAAAAAAATTGCACATGGTTGAATTTTCCTTATTTCTAATGTTTTCTCTCCATTTCACCTTTATCCTCGTCATTTTAAAAGTCTTGGACAATCCTAGAATATTTGAAAGGTTGCCGGTGCTAATAGAGGCGGATATATTAAGGGGTTATGCCTCCTAAAATGGTGATGTTCTACATATATGAATATTAATTTTCATTAAATATATATAATTTCATTATATTAAAACCACAAATTAAGCATTGCTTTAGTAGTGTCTGAGGGACACGATTATTTGTCAGGCTTGCATTAGGTCTAGTGTTTGAGTCTTGAGAATTATACTTTCATTTTCATTTTAATTTGCATAATTGGTATTTTAAAAATTCATTAAACACAAAAATCAAGAATATAATTCATATAAACCTATTAAATATTTTTTTGCCTAAATTTTTAACTTAACATGTATTTGTGTCCCTGAACTAAAGTTCTGGATCTAAAATGACAAATATAAAAGTTATTGAGACCAAAATAAAATCGTATACATATTTGTATCGCCGTATCCTTACTAAATGAACTTAAAACTATATTAAACAATTTTTTAAATTATATTAAACAATTTTATGTGATAAACATAGTTTTTTTTTTTTTTCCTATTCTTCAAAATCTTGCTATCCATTTTTTTAAACTACTTAATAAATAAATAAATTTCTAACGGAAGTTTGAAATTTTAAAAGAAAATCAAAATTAGATATTTTGTTATTCACATTCATCTCTTATAACTGTGGAGAGCCTTGCTAAAAGGTGGGTTTTCTCTTTGATTACTCCTTTTCCTCTTTTAATATTAATATATTTATTTAACTTTTGATGTATTTTATTTTATATATTATTAAAAGTAGTTCATTTAACGGCTATTTTAAAGTATAGTAAAATGAACCAAAATATTTATAAATATAGCAAAATTTTACTGTTTATCCGAGGTAGGTTGTGATAGACTATTATTTGTGTCTATTAATCGATGTTTATCTATGCATGATAGACACATATAGTAGTCTATCACCATCTATCGCACTCTATCGTAGATAGACTATGATATTTTGCTATTATTTATAAATATTTTCGACAATTTTACCATTTGAAATAATTTTCCTTCATTTAAGTTAATTTATATATGCAAATTAATTAAATTTATAATCTACCAAACTATATTATATTTATAATCTATTAAAATTAGGATATTTGACAACCACTCAAAATAGATTTTGAGGTGTATTTTAAACCGTTTTATCAAAAGAATTTAAATAAAATTTTTTTTTTTTGAAAAACACTTTGTTGAAGTCAATCCAAATGGCACATTATTATTATTAAAATGCAATGAATTGATGCAATACAGTCGTAATTAACTACTAACTTATCATTATGATTAATTTAATCTGAGATTATTTTTAATAATTATAATTAGTCACTCATTCATTAATTATAATTCATTAATAATTTATGGGAAAACGTATACTTATGTTTTAAAACTAATTTGGATTGTTTTATTAATTAAGGCACGATAATTATATAAAATTTTCAAATTATTCTCATCAAATTATATAATTAATTAACTTCAATTATAAATTACTTATTTTACGAGTAATATTATTATTTGATTGTTAATCGATTATTTTTACTCAAGACTTTTGAATTGAATTGATTGTTTAGTCAATTCATCTATTAAACTTTTAAACTTTTATAATATTGTCGGATTAATTTCATAAACTAGATATATACATTATTTGTATCTATAAAATTCTAATAACATTCCCACATATAATTAAGGGTATGTTTGGATTACCTTAAAAAATAAATGTTATTCAAGAATTCATTTTCATTTAAACACTTTTGATAAGAACTATTTAAAATAAAGACACTAATAGCTTTCAAAATTCATTTTGAATAGTTGCCAAATACTTGCATTTCTTTCCAAATGACTTATTTTTTAATAATTAAACACTTTAAAAGGTATTACGAACACACTCCAATTACAATCGTCTTTGATTCTCAACCATCTTATTTAAAAGCATATTAGTTTCGACATCCTTAATTTTTGAACTTCTATAAAACTTTTAATCAAATGGTCGCAATAGTGTTTATAAAACGTGAAAAATGAACAAATAAAATATACAAGCAATGGTTAGCTATAGCCTTTGCAAACAAAGAAAAACAAAAGTAAAAATTTTTTTAAAAAATAAAAAATTATCACTTGATAGTTTTTTATTTGACAATTAACTGTACTGCACAAAGATGGGTGCAACCAGACAACTCCCAAGTATCTTCCATCACTTTACATAAGCTCAATTCAAAGGGAAAAAAAAAAAAATTGACAACCGGTAATCTCACCCCATTAGTTAAATTATTGATGTTACAACCCAAATCTTTAAGGTAAATCTCCTATTAAGTAAATTTAAGTCATTATGCATAAAAAGGAAATTATATTTATTTATATGTATTTATGTATTTATTTAGTTTAAGGAGGAAAGTTTTAAAATTTGCATTTATAGAGGTTGGTGAGTCTTAGGTGGATTTAAGGAAATTGTTGGGAATTGGCAAAAGATAGCTTATTTTGGGGCAAATAAAATAAAATAAATGGATCTAGTAAAGAAGATTTTATTTTATTTGGTTAGGAAAACAAAAAGGGAAAAGTTGGAGTTAATGGGCTAAGGAGGGGAAGGAATTAGGGTTTATTTTAAACCTTCCTCGGTATACGTGTAGTCAAGAACAGAAGAAAAAAAAAAGAGAGAAAAGCTCTCTCTCTTTCCCTCTCCGCCGCCTCTCTTTCTCCTCACTCCCTCCTCACCGCCTTCGTCGCCGCCGCCTCCCTCCTCTTCCGTTCTCCCTCTGCCCCGCCATCTCTCTTACTCTCCGCCATCTCTTCGCCATTTCTCTCCCTCTCCGTCACCATCTCTCTCCCTCTCTGCCGCCATCTCCCTCCCTCTCCATTGCCATCTCTCCCTCTCCGTTGTTTCTCTCACGCTCTCCCGTGGCTCTCGCTCTTTAGCTCTCTCGCTGATCTCGCTGACTCACGCTCCTCCCACTCTCACACTCGGAAATCACGCTCTCCACGCCAGGATCACGCTCTCTCGCTCTCTTGTTGGCTCTCGCTCTCTCGCTGGCTCTCGCTCTCGCACAGAATCTCATTCTCGGCTAACCGACAGTCGCTGGACCAGTACTCCCTAAGTAAGTATCTCAACCCTGAGTAGGTTAATGGCATGTTTTAGCAATTATTTGGGAATACGAATTAATTGGTAGATCTTAATAGGTGTTCGGCGATTGTTTTAGTCCGTAGGGTCGGAGGAAACTGCGAGTTTGGTCACGTTCGGGTAAGGACTCTCTCGAACAAATTTTGAGTTTGCTTATGATAGGTTAGGCTTGATGAATAACTTGAGTTAGGGGAATTTTATTCCCAGTTTGTTCAGGAATTTTGCAAAAGTTGCAGTGTGGTTAGCTTTATGGATCAACCCTCAGGTAAGTGATCTTACTACCTGAACCGCCTTCAGGCCATAAGAATAGTTGCCTTGCTATAGTAGATTTCTAAAGCTATGTATGATATAAGATGCTTGTATGAAAGTTCCATGTCTTAAAGTTGTATGTGCCTGATAGTGTATAAGCTTATGCTATGAAATGTTTATGATCAGTATTATTAATGTATGAATCCATGGAATGGGATGAGCATGAACTTGGTTGATTATGTATAATGAGTAGTGGTGACTCCCCTACGTTGGTTGGATGTCCACAGGAGGTTGTGTTCCTTCGGGTTCACTGGAGGTTGTGTTCCTTCAGGATCACTAGAGAATGTGTTCCTTCGGGTTCACTAGAGGTTGTGTTCCTTCGGGATCACTAGAGGATGTGTTCTTTCTGGTTCACTAGATGTTATGTTCCTTCGGGTTCACCAGAGGTTGTGCTCTTTCGAGTGCACTAGAGGTTTGTGTTCCTTCGGGATCACCAGAGGTAAGAGTTTCCTTCGGGGCTCTAGAGGTTTGTGGGCATCCATAACGGTGAGGTGGGTATAACCATTTCCCAATAGAAGTATGATAGATATGCATGTCTTATGTTTGACGAACTTAAAGGACTTAGGTGCCTAGCCCGACTCCGGTAGTGGGGTCACTTACTGAGTAATATAATTACTCATCCTTTCATCTTATATGTTTTTTAGGTAAAGGAAGGAACGTGCGGGCGAATGACAAGAAGAATCCTTGATAGCATCACGGGACCCGTAGTAGCTTCCGCGTAGTCTTGCATGTTTTACAAAAATTGCTGTCCAACTGTTTAATTTTGTTTTGAGACTCGTCTATTTTTTTAATTATGTGGATTTTTCATTTATTGATTTTATTAGGGGTACCCCAAACCAAAATTTCCTTTCTATTTATTAATGTGTTATTTTCTTGAGTTAATATAAGTAGAAATTTTCATGAAAAGCTTTGATCCTTCTTCACTATTCAACGTAGTGTCGTTCTTTGAAGTTTTGCATGCATTGAGTAATGGTTCGATTAGTTTGTATAAGTCGGGTCGTTACAATTGACTTGAAAGAAAAAAAAAGATATATATATATATATATATATATATATGTAACAATCCCAAATCTATTAAATAAATTTAAGTTATCATGTATGAAAAGGAAAATATGATTATTTATTCATGCATTTATTTAAGCTAAGATGGAAATTTCAAAATTTGAGTTTAAGGAAATTTTTGGGATTTAGAAAAGGATGATTTTATCTTGGGGCAAGTAAATTAAGGTGATTAATTTTTGGTAAGATTGGATAATTGAAATAAATCTTAGTAGTAGAAGATTTTATGGGATTTTATTTGATTTGATTTTATTTAGTTGGAAAAGAAAAGGGGAAAAGTGGAAGGATTTGGGAGTTAGGGTTTTGTTTTATTTAAACCCTCGGTTTGCGTGCCATTTAAAACAAAAAAAAAAAAGAAAAAGGAAAAAGAATTTCCTTTCTCTCTCTCTCCTTCTCGCGCCGCACGCCCTCCCCCTCGTCTTTTTCTTTTTTTTCTTCTTCTTCTTCTTCTTCTTCTCCTCCTCGCCACAGCGCCGCCGCCAGCCCTCTCTTCTTCCTTTCTCTTCCTCTCGGCGGTTTCTCTCTCCCTCGCGTCGACTGGGCCACCGCCGCCGGACTCTCCGCGGTTTTCTCTCTCCCTCGCGTCGACTGGACCACCGCCGCCGGGCTCTCCGCGATTTTCTCTCTCCCTCGCGTCGACTGGACCGCCGCTCTCCGTCGGCAGCTTTCTCTCCCCCTCGCGTCGGCTGAACCGCCGCCGCCGCCTCCCACCGTTAGCCGCTGCCGCCGCTAGTTCTCTCTCTCTCTCTCTCTCTCTCGCGCCGCCGGTCCTCCTTCGCAGCCGTTTCAGTCAAACGCTCGCCTGACTGCTCGTCACCGAACCGGTAACGTTTGGGTGAGTAACTTGGACCCAGGGTTAATTTTGTGGCATAATTTGGTAAACTTTTGGTGATACGGACTTATGTGGTTAAAATTCTTTTAGGTGACCGGAAGTGACGTCGGAGTAAAAAGGATTGGTGGCAACGGCGAGTTAAGTCACGTTTGGGTAAGGACAGTTTTAAATTTATTTGGAATTAAATGGTGGTGGGACTGGACTTATGGACTGACTTAAGTTGGGAAATTTATTTATTTGCAATTGTCCAGGGATTTTACAAGTTCTGCAGTGTGGTTACATTATTTGGATCAATTCTCAAGTAAGTGGACTTACTACCTGAACCGCCTTCCCGCCATATGTTTAATTGCCATGATGAGTAGGATTTCTAAGCCCCATGTGTATAGCATGCTTGTATGAGTAGAAATTTCTAAGCCCCATGTGACATAGTATGCTTGTATGAAATTTCCATGCTTAATGGATGTATGTGAATGATGATGCATATGCTTATAATATGGATGTTTTAAACAGTACTGTTAATGCATGAATTTATGGAGTGAAAGGAGTGAGATTTTAATTGACCCATAAGGTGGGTAGTGGTAGCTTCCCTACGTCGGTTGGATGTTCACCAGATATTGTGGTCCTTCGGGGTCACCAGAGGTTGTGTTCCTTCGGGTTCACCAGATATTATGGTCCTTCGGGGTCACCAGAGGTTGTGTTCCTTCGGGTTCACCAGATATTGTGGTCCTTCGGGGTCACCAGAGGTTGTGTTCCTTCGGGTTCACCAGATTTTGTGGTCCTTCGGGGTCACCAGAGGTTGTGATCCTTCGGGTTCACCAGATATTGTGGTCCTTCGGGGTCACCAGAGGTTGTGTTCCTTCGGGTTCACCAGAGGTTTGTGGTCTTTCGGGATCACCAGAGGTTTGTGTTCCTTCGGGATCACCAGAGGTTGAGTTCCTTCGGGGCTCCAGAGGTTAGTGGACATCCAAAACCAACTGTAGGGCGAGTATAACCAGTTCCCTATAAAAGTATGTTAGGTGCGCATGTCTTATTGTTGTTGCACTTAAAGGACTTGAGTGCTTAGCTCGGCTCCGGTAGTGGGGTCACTTACTGAGCAATATAATTGCTCACCCTTTTATTTTTTTTTTTTCAGGTAAGGGAAAGAACGTACTGGCGAATGACAAGAGGAAACCTTGATGGCTTCACGGGACCCATAGTAGCGTCCGCCTAGCACTGCATTTTTTTTTAGGCTTGTCTTTTATTTTGTATATGGATTTTGTTTTTGTTTTCTGTTCATGGAATTTTGTTGATTTTATTAGGGGTACCCCGAACCAAAAATTCTTTTTATATGGGTTAAATAAAACAGAAATTTTCGTAAGTAGTATTGTTTCTTTCTTATTACTCAGCATCGGGTCTTTTCTTGAAATTTGCATGCATTGAGTAATGGTCTGATTAGGATGTATTAGTCGGGTCGTTACAATATATATATATATATATATATATATATATATATATATATGGTAATAATTTTAAATAGCAAAATTGCTAGAAATATTTTTAAACATAGCTAAAATGTAAATTGTGATAGACAGTGATCTTTTGCTACATTTATAAATATTTTGTCTATTTTACTATATTTGAACACAACCCTATATATAATTAGATCTCTTGACATTTTTTTCCCGACACATAAAAATTCGTCAAAAAACAACTCTCTTGATGTCATAGTTCAACTATCGAGAGATCTAGGCATTTTCAATGACATTTTTTAAAAAGGTTCAAGAAGGTACTTTATCCCAATGCTAATTTCATTTGGCATTGGGATAAGTCTAACAAATTCTATCCATTTGGTGTCAAGAGAATTAGATCTCCCAATGCTAGTCCATTTTGGCGTTGGCATAAAGCTCTTTCCTCTTAAGACCACTCTACTTTATGTACTTCAGCTCCACCTAAGTTTGAGAATCTCTTCTCTACTAGTAGCACAATGATTCAATAAAGAGCTTGAAAACGAGCCAAAAGCATACAACATTACAATCTTTGCTAACAAAAGATTGACACACAGTGGTCTCTCTACACATAAAACACATGACTCTAATCTTTCTTTTTTGAACAACCAACCCTAATCTGACAACCATTATCCTTTAAATATATGCAACATACAAGGCGAAAGTATCTTTCAAAAGCCAAATCTACATTTCATAAAATAGGGGAAAATATCACGATAAGGTAGACAGGATTTTCCCAATAAGGAAATAAATAAACAACAGAATCAGCAATGCACCATCGATGTGACATCCCAAATTTTCAAGTAATTTATTTTTTTAAAAAAATTAATTATCTTGAATATTTGGTTAGTTGTTTGAATTTGAAGCTTTAATTGGATTATGTTGAGAAAATAATTCAATTTAAAGTAATCGTGATAAAAGATTTGGATTTGATTCAATTAGTGAAAATTTGAATTTATTTGGGGGAGATTTAAAAGTTGGATTTAACGTGAAGATTTGAAATTGAGTGAGATTTAAGAACTTGATTACTTTAAGAAAATATAAGGATAAGTTGGAATTGAATTTAAGTTGGGAAATTGATTTATTAGGAGATATTTTGGTTAAATAAATTATTAAGTGGTGATTGGAAAATATTTGATTTGATGGGTTATGGAATATTAAATTAAATAAGTCGCATATGTTTTGAGAAAAGGAAAAGGGAAAGGAAAATTTATATATATATATATTTAGGGTCTTGGAAAAGGAAAAGGAAGCAGAATTTAAGGAAGAATATATATATATATTTAAGCCAATCTTGGATTCCATTCGGTTTTGATCTGCAAGCCGCCGCCCCCTCCGACTTCTTCTTCTTCTTCTTCGTCCGCGCGTCGCCGGCGTCCTCGTCGTCTCCTTTCGACTGTGCCGCCGCTGCTCGCCTCTCCCGATCAGTCGCCACCCGACTGTGCGGCCGCAAAGCTCGACTTCACCCTTCCAGCGTCAGTCGCCGCCAGTCATTCGCACCTCTATGCTGCTACTACCGTGTCGGCCAGTACCACTGCTGCTACAGTCAATTGCTCGCCTGACTGTCCATCGCCGAATCGGTAATGTTTGGGTGAGTATCTCGGACCCAAGGGGAGTTGTGGTGTAGTTTGGTAAACTTTTGGGAATTTAAGTCTTTGGTTAAAACTTGTTAGGTGACCGGAGGTTACGTTGGGTGGAAGGATTAGAGGCAACTGCGAGTTAAGCCATGCTTGGGTAAGAACACTTTTGAATTAATTTGGAATTAATTTGTGGTGGGACTAGACTTGTTGACTAACTTAAGCTAAGAATTTTACTCCCAATTTTATTCAGGAATTTTGCAAGGAATTACGGTGCGTTTGGCGATTTGGACCTAGGCTCAAGGTAAGTACTCTTACTACCTGAACCGCCTTCGGGCCATATGTTTAGTTGTCATGATGTAGTAGGTTTCTAGAGCCACTTATGAGATACTATGCTTGTATGCGATTTCCATGTCTTAAAATTTTATGTGCCTGTTAGTGTATAAACTTATTCTATTAAACGTTTATGAATCTTACTGTTAGCGTATGAATTCATGTGATGGAATGATTGTGAACTTTATTGATCATGTACGATGAGTAGTGGTGTCTCCCCTACGTTGGTTGGGTGTTCACAGGAGGTTGTGTTCCTTCGGGTTCACCAGTGGTTGTGTTCCTTCGGGTTCACCAGAGGTTGTGTTCCTTCGGGTACACCAGAGGTAAGTGTCTCCTTCGGGACTCACTAGAGGTTTGTGGGCAACAATGACCAACGTTGGGGCGGGTCTAACCATTCACTTATAGAAATATGATGTATGATAGATATGTATGTCTCACATGTTTGACACACTTATTGGACATAGGTGTCTAACCTAACCCCCGGTAGTAGGGTTATTTACTGAGTAATAAAATTACTCATCTTTTTCTCTTATGTATTTTTCAGGTAAAGGAAGGAATGTGTCGGCGAATGACAGAAAGAAACCTTGATGGGATCACGGGACTCGTAGCAGCTTCCGCTTAGTTTTGCATGTTTTCTTTTTATGAAATTTTGTCCAACTACCCAGTTTTGTTTTGAGACTCATCTCCCTAATTGTTATGCTGATTTTCATCTATGAAGCTTCTTTTATTGTTTTCCTTAGGGGTACCCCGAACCAAAATTTCATTTATTTGCTATTGCACTGATTTCTTGAATTAAAACAAGTAGAAATTTTCATGAAAAATATTGGCTCTTCTTTACCATTCCGCATAGTGTCGTTTCTTCAAATTGTTGCATGCACTGAGTAATGATCCGATTAGATAGTTGTTAGTCGGGTCTTTACAAACAACATCTTGTCTGAGACCGTGAATATAAAGACACCTTGAGAGACAACTCATAACTTAGATAACAGAGCAAGTTGCTGCAACCATGGTCTTAAACAAATATAGCCCACACCAAACCAAATCTCCAAAAAAAAAAAATTAGTAGCTCAAGTTTCAAGAATGACACATCTTGTAATTCTTATTTGTTATTAATTTTTGTGTTGAATCAAAAGCTTCCAAATGTGCAGAGAAATGTAGAAGAAAGTCGAAGGAAAAATCTTATGGAATATCTTTTGATTTTATGTTTTAATATTCAAACATGAAATCAATAGACAAAGACTATATATATATTGAGGCCTACATGAATAGCATAAGCATATGATGTCAAAATTCTTTGGTCGTTTCAACTTTTAAACAAAGATGTTCATTTATTCAACACATAAAAAAAAAAAAAACAAAAAAAAAACAAAAAGAAGAAAGAAGATAAAGAAATCAAACGAACATTAAACATGTGAAAAATGTAATAAAAAAATTAATATAAACAAAGGGTGCAAGTAAATTTAGTCTATTTTCACATTTTTTATGAATATGTTTAATAAGGTTTAAAATTTTAACGGTATCTAATAAATTTTTAAAATTTTTCAATTTTTACACTTAATAGATGTCCTTGAATTAAAATATCTCATTTTTTTCAATATTTTGTATTTTTTACTTCATCACTTATTAGTCTTAAAATTGAAATTTATATCTTATAGGGACATTAACCCTTTCAATTTTAATGTTTACATAAAATTTTAGAAAATAGAATAAATATGACATATGGATAGATTGACAAATAATTCAAATTTCAAATATCATTAAGTTACTGATTGATTGACAAAAGTTGAAATTAATTGACTTGTTTGACATAACTGGAAGGAGGTATTTAATTTAGGCAATGAGTTGCGTTATGAAGTTTGAAGTTAATATGTTATAATTAAAAAAGAGTTATAAAGATGAAGTTTATTGATAAATATGCAAAATAGAGATGGTTAGAAAAGTGAAGTTATTAATTTTATACCAACTTCAATAATGTTTACCGTTAAAGTTGAGTTATTTTGAAAATAAAAAATACTATATATATATATATATATAAGACAAATTGAAAAAGTAACCAAAATACTAAAGTAGATTTCATATTTCATATAGCTTTAACAGTTTCCACCAACTTGCTTTGAACTTGGAGAGATGAGGTGAGAAGAAATTTAATGGGACGTACATGCACTAAATATCTATCCATATATATATAGACTCACTCATTTTATAGTTTTCAAATTTTATTTCCATACTTTAAAAAAAAAATTATATTATGTTGTGAATCTATCATTTATGTTTTCAAAACAAAAAGTAGTCTCTATTATTTTTCCTCTATAAGTTACAAAAATATGTCTTTACCGTTTGTATATGGATACCTAAAATTATTTTATCTACATTTTATTTCACTTTCCCAATCTTTTCCCTCTTCTATAATTTCGATCTATGGCCTAACATTTTTCTTCATTTTTCCTCTCCTTTTTCATGTCGATGTCTTATTCTTCTTCTTTCAATCTACCAATTTCTAAAACTACGACCGGTCAAACTAAATATATATATATAAGTTGTAGTAAGAATTGTGAGTTAGAAGTATATTAGAATTTAATTAAAAAAAACATTTGTATACTTTACAATTTCAAAAGTGTTTTTAAGTAATAGAAAAACATAACCGGTTAAGTTACATTTGGCAGGGAAAAAAATTCACTATCTAATTTCTTGGAAGGATAACTTAACACTCAATCAAAGTTCCAAATTTGTTGTCTCTTTTTTCTCCAACAACCTCACTCAATAGTGTTCTTATCATTTATTGTCCATGAGATATTTATTTGTGTATACATTATGTCATAATTTTTATTTTCATATTATTAAAAAGATTTTGAGGTATAGGACAACCAAACTTGCATGAATTTTGAAGATCTTCATTGAAATTGAATTGAGAAATAAAGAGATTGATGGAAAAGTTCATCAAACGCTAATGTGATATAATTTTTTTAAATGATTTTGTGGATGAAAAATAATTTACAATAAATTAGGATTCATGAAGAGAAAAGTGGTATGAGGTTGAAGAGAAATCTATTGAATGCAAGTCTAGTAAGAAACTCCATGGACAAGTTGTGATAAGTATGAAATGTTTTTTTTTTCCTTTTTTCTCTTTTTTTTTCTTTAACCAGCAACAATGTAATTGTGCATTTAGGGGGTGTTTGGGGTGCCGGATTGGAATCAGGATTACTGGGAATCTGATTACGATGGGTTTTGTTGTCTGGAATTGGAATACATTGGAATCTGATTATGGTGTTTGGAGTGCAGGGTTGGATTGGCTGGGTTTTTTATTACAGTGTTTGGATTGCAGACTTGGGTTTGGGTTGGGTTTTTTTTTTACATCTGTTTTAAGCATCATATAAGTTGAAATTTGTCGGTTCATACTATAGAAAATTAAACTATCATAGTATATTATAATTTCGATTTTTTTGCTTTTAAATATTATTTTGACTGTTTTTATTTTTTTAATATTATTTTCAGTAGTTTTTTTTCTAGATTTGTTTTAAGCATCATATATTTTGAACTATATCCGTTCATACTATAGAAAAGGAGACTATCATACTATATTATAATTATGATTCTTTTTCTTTTTAAATTGTATTTTGATTTTTTTTTGAAAAAATATTATTTCCACTGTTTTTTTTCTACATCTTTTTTAACCATCGTGTATTTTGAATTTTATTTGTTCATACTATACAAAATTAAACTACCATACTGTAAGATTGATTTTGATTTTTTTTTCTTTTTAAATATTATTTCAAATTATCATACTATATTATAATGTTGACTACTTTTTTTTGAAGTATTATTTCGACTTTTTTTTTTTTTTGTACATTTGTTTCAACTATCACAGTATATTAGAATTAAAAGTAAAGTAATGTTAGTATATAATAGAAGGACAACGATATAAAATTAAAGTTCGAAAAAAAGTATAGTTCAAATTACAAACAAAATCATGGAAAGATAAGGTTCCTTAATCATAAAATAACTAGGGTTGCAAATTGAAGGGAGAAAAAATTTCTTCTCCAAAATGGTGTGTGAATATAGGAATAGCAGAGAAGAGCACTCATATATATAAGCATATGAAGTTAAACAAACCAACCACTCAATTAATTTGACTGACAGTGCAGGAAGTGACCGAAGACAAGTAAGCCAACAACCAAATTATAACAATATAATAATAACAACGCAAGCCTTCGACAAACGCAAGGCCTTCAACCCTCGACCAACGCAAGGCCTACTTCGACAAACGCAAGGCCTTCGACCCTCGACCAACGCAAGCCTTGGACCAACGCAAAGCCTACTTCGGCCAACGTAAGGCCTACTTCGACAAACGCAAGGCCTACCTTCGACCGACGCATGGCCTGCTTCGATCAACGCGTGGCTGCTTCAACCAATGCATGGGAAGAGTGAATGCGGATGGAATACGACAGAAGGCGATAGAAGGCGACATAAGAGAGAGAGGAAGAGCAGACATCGGACGGAGTGAGCATTGGGAAGCGGCAGAAATTGGGAAGGGTTGGTTTTGTAATCCAAACCAACCCTAAAGCCCATTCCCCAAACATGGGTTTTGTAACCCAATACAATACAATCCAACCCAATCCTTTACCCCAAACACCCCCTTAATGCCACAATTAACTAATTTCAAAAGTTTGTGTATCAAATCTAAGATGATTGTGCAATATAGCAATTTCATATAGTTCACTTAATTAAGATATTATATTTTCAATTAAAAGTCAAATGTTCAAATATTCAACTCTTCCGTTGTTAAACTACATAAAATTTTTTAAAAAAATTAAAAAATACACTAATTATTCAATTAAAAAGCAATTATCCCTTCAAAACAAGACCATGAGGGTGTGTGATATGACGGTCATTAATGGTCCGTTATTGTAGGGTCTTGGTGGCGAATTAGTCCTAGTGGAAATTAAGAAGATGTTTTCTATACTTCAAAAAAAATAATAAAATTGAAAAAATATATGGAAAAATTATTTTAAATGTAAAATTGTTAAAAATATTTATAGATAAGAGAAAAATATTACAATCTATCTACGATAGACTACTATCTGTGTCTATCATAACACTGATAGATACTAATAGTAGTGTAACGGGGTCTATTGCAGATAGACAGTAAAATTTTGCTATATTTATAAATATTTTTGTTCATTTTATTGGTAGGAAAATAACTCAAATATATTATATATATATATATATATTCCCTGCCTCGTTGTGTCACTTGAAAAGATGTGTTGGTATAAGTGAATTGACTTCCACGATAGAAAGTAGGAAATTTTCAATACTTTCATTATCAATAGAAGTTGAAAAACTTTGTCTTTTTTTAATCTTCTTTTCCTTGTCATCACCAAAAGAAACCAAGAAAAAGAAATTGATGTCTAGTTTGGATGGTTAAAGTTCAACTAAATTTAGGAAAGGTGGAGTAATAGATTGCGTGGCACGAGAAAGTAGCAATGAAATATATGTTATGGGTAGTTGTGAACCATGTAAAGGAAAAAATGGAAAAAACCAAAAGGAAACAAGATACAATTTGAATATCAAAGGCAATTGAGCCATAAGAAGAAGGAAATTTGGACTTTGAGCCTCACCTCGGCCTCGGTCTCGTCTTAGGTCGAGGTCGAGGAGCATAATTTTGTTCAAAGGTGTATGTCTTGCATGTTCGGAATGTCTACGATAAGCTCGGTTTTCATTTCTCTTGTTAACCTAATCCATGAAAAAAATTGAAAACGACCTAAGTCAAACCCACTAAAAATAACTAGTTTTAACTCAACGAGCTACTCTCCACTATATTACTCAAACTCCTACTTACGTCACTTTTTCGTTCCCTCTAATTTATGCATACAGGAGTGTATGTGGCAATCAACGTTATATTGATGTGTAATTTTTTTTTTTATTTGTGGATCACATTCTTCTACCCTCAAACAATTGTCACGTGAAGGCTAGGTTATCACACTGGCAGAATTTTGGCATCAACAAAATATATAAATATTTGGGTTAAATTACAATTTTAGACCTTCAGCTTTCAAGTTTATGTCCAATTTGGTCTGTAAACTTTCAGAAGTGTCTAATAGGCTCCTATATTTTTCATCGTGTCTAATAAATTTCTAAACTTTAAAATGTGTCTAATAAATCCCTAAACTTTTAGTTTTGTATCTAATGGATCCCAATTATATTCAATTTTTTAAAAAAAAATTGATAATTAATCTATTATATATAAAATTGAATTTATGTTTATTGGAACTATAAAATTTGAATTTTATGTTCATCAAATATGTGCATTTGTTTCAAAAAAAAATTTGACAAATAGCTCAACAACGTATTAGATACAAATTAAAAAATTTAGGGATCTATTGGACACAAAATCGAATGCTTATTAGACAATTTTTTAAATATTAGGTATTCTTAAAAGTTAGGAACTTAATGAACATAAAATTGAAAATTTTATAATATTTTTTTAGGCAATCTATTAGATAAAAATTTAAAAGTTCATATATCTTAAAAGTTTTTTAAAAGCAAAGGAACTAACATATACAAATCTAAAAATTTATGGACGAAGAGTGTGTTTGATTTAATATTTTAAGTGTTTAATTTTGAAAATAAGTCATTTTGGAACAAAATTTAAGTATTTGACAACCACTCAAAATAATTCTTGAAACACTTGCAAAATATATTTTAAATCGTTTTTATCAAACAAAGTTTGAATGAAAATAATTTAAGAAAAAAGTACATCCAAACGGATCATAAATTTATAATTTAATTATATATAGTTGCTCAACGTGAAGAAAGAAGCCAAATCAAATATATTTATTATTGAACTTAATTTTCATTTATGGATCCACTTCTTCCTAATTGAATCGCCATTGTGAAAAGAAGCATAAAAGGGCAAAAGCCCAAAGAAAATGTGCACGTTATCATATTTATTCATTCTTTGTTTGTTCGAATTATATGAATTATATTCATGTTAGCATATATAATTTTATTTTTTCAGCCTCTAAACTTCATAGTAATAACAATTTAGTTTTCTAGATTTTATTTTTTTAGTATTTAACTTTCATATTTTTATCTTATTATAATTTAGTCCTCTAAATTTAAAAATATGTTAAAATTTAGTCTGTTTAAAATTTATAAAAAATTAACTCTTACAATAAAAAAATTCTTCAAAACCACGTGTCAATTTTTATTATACGAAACAACTTAGTATTTCTATAGTTAATAACTGCATTTTGTTTTTAATTAACTATTTTATTGATTAACACAATCAAAAGTTTGAATCTACCACTCTAGAAGTGGTTTTTATTTCAATTTCTATTTTATTTTATTTTTTGTATTAATTTTATCAGACTGATTATACCGATACAAAGTTTAGAAAGATGGTTAATAATTTTCTATATATAATTTTATGTTTTATAGGATTTATGTTCCTTTATATTTTTTTCATGCATAAACTACTTTTTGAAGCCCCTAAACTTTGTACATTAAAAAATATTATTAATATTTTTTAATCCCCTAAGCTTTGTACATAAAAAGATATTTTAGTCTTTATTATAGAAAATTTCATTATTAGTCTATTCTATAATCATGTCTAAAAAAAAAGGAAAAGAAACTTCACATTTAACCAACTATGAATTCTTGTCTACATTGTCATCTACTAATTCAATAAATTAAAGAAAACAAAAGATGGAATCTATGTCAAGTTTATAATAAATATTTAGACATTTTTAATAAGAAAGACTAGTGGTTGTTTCAAAATTTGAGGACAAACAAATGGATAGAAAGTTTAAGAACTAAAATGGAACCTCACATGAAATTTAAGAGAAAAAAAATAGATGTCCAACTTTTTTTTTCTTTTCGTTTTTTATGTTATAGATTAAGAAAGAAGACACATTTGATCTATTTTGGAGTTTAAAAATCTTGGATTTTCAAATTTTAGTAAAGAAATACTACACGTGAACAAGGTTTAAAATGTCGATACCAATAAAAATGTCAATACCTCTATTTTATAAAAAAATCAAAAAATTAAATTAGTACATAAACATTCTAAACTTTTTTATAGACAAGTTAAAATATTTATTATTTGTATTATATTCAAATTAGTCGCATTTTGTAGCTTATATCATTGATTTTTTTTATCATAGAATGAAAATGTCAATGTCGTACTTATCGAAATGTTGACAGGCTGATAACAATGTAGAACCATACATATAAGTATAACCAAGTGACAATTATTATTATTATTATTATTATTATTATTATTATTATTATACAATAAACCTATTTTCAAAAAAAACATTGTTTGAATTATAAGATTGAGAAACTTGAAAATAACATGGATACAGAGACTAACAGAAAATTGGATACCAAAAGTTATTTTATCCTATTTTTTAATTGTAATTTGAAGACTAAAATATTATGTTCATTATGCCAAGTTAAAAGGATAATATTTATATGTTCTAAAATTTTGAAATAAAAGTAAGTTTATAACTAAAATAATATTTAAAGCCAAGTTTAGAGATGTTATAATCACATACTTATATCTTCAATTTGAATATTTATATATCTCTTAAACTTATGAAATCATTGTTTTTGTCAAAAAAAAAAATTACGAAATCATAGAAATTAAATATTAGCATTATAAATATATTAATTTCAATTTTAAAAAGAAAAATTATTATAAATAAAGAAAAAAATATCAAAATTTTTACCAATATAGCAAAATTTTATTTCTATTTGTGATAGATCGGGATAGACTCATATAAACATCTATTTGTATCTATTTGGTAAAGTGATAGATGTCTATCTGAATCTATCGTGGTCTATCAAAAATAAATAATAAACTTTTACTATATTTATAATAATTTTCAACCGTCTTTCTATTTTTAAAAATATTCTTTTAAACCACCGTAAAACTTAGATGCATGCATTGATTTAATTATTTTCTCAAACTCATAAAATTATTACCATTGAATTCAACCATTAGGGTAAATATTTTAATTGACAACAATTTCATACCTTTTGAGAGGTAACTGATGAAATTAAAATCTTGCAAATATAATTGATAAAAACCAATTTTTTTAATAAAAAATCTCAAAAATATACTTGAAAGTTTTTTAGAGTAGCCTACATGATTATAGTTTGACAAATATGTAGTTGTATTATCAATTTCAAGCTTTGAAGCTCGATCTCCCATCTCATATATTGTCAAAAAAAAAAAAAAAAATTGCTAAAAGTAATAGAAGAAATGTTAAACTATTATTTTGGTCTTTGCACTTTCTAATTTTTTCAAATTCAGTTCATATATTTTCAAATGTCTAATTTTAGTCTATATACTTTCAATTATTTAAAATTCAGTCTTTACTACTAGTTTTTTTTTCAAAAGAAAATGTTTTTTATTAGCACTTTTACAATAAATTTTGAAAACAAACTTATAGCATTTGCTTACATGAAAATTGTTGTTATTATATATTTAACCAATTTTGGTAAAAATTATTTTGCAATGACCAAATTTTAAGATTTATTATTATAGTAAATAGACTAAAATTAAATCAACTCTAAAATATTAGGACTAAATTAAAATAATATTATAACTATAGTATTAAATTTCCATCTTCATGTCAATATTTCCATTGATATTTTCATGTTTCCATAGATTCGACATCGACACGAGAGGTGAATCCATATTTTCATTGTATCGTCAAAAAATTCATGAAAAATAAAAAAATAAGCAACAAAATGTAACTACTGTAAACATAATATAAATAATTCAAAATTCGATTCATTTATTAATTAAAAAATTATAATTTTCTAGAAATATCCATCAAAATTGATACTTCCATCAAAATTTTAATAGAATTTAGCTCTTACTCTTTATATCAGCATCGATATTTTAAACATTGATTAAAAAAAAAAGTTTTGAGGGAAAAAAATGAAATGAACTTATTTTCAAAGAAAAATTAAAAAAAAAAAATGGCGAATAGTCCAAGGCCATGTGGTTGAAGTTATAGATTGGAAAGTTTGTAGGTTTAAAGAGGTTTAAGATTTCGAGACAAACATCAAATTTTATCATTTTCTCTTTCTCTCTGTGTTCTTAACTCAGATCCTCTCCTCCTTAGAAACAATTCAATAAGTAAAGTTACCTACTCTCTCTTTCTCTTAGGGTGTGGCTGCCCTATTAGTTAGGGGCCTATACCCTACTTTGTTAAAATATTATTTTATTTTTTATATTCGGGAGTTTATTCAATTTTAGTCTCTGTATTTTTAAATGTCTGATTTTAGTTTTTATACTTTTAATAAATCTTAAATTTTGTCTTTATTACTAGTTTATCGTAGATTTTCTTATTACTATTTATTTTTTACTAACATATTTCAAAATCTTCACTTATGTTTCTTTACATGAAAATTTTATGATTATTTAATTAATTTCAATTAAAATTAGTTTGTGACTAAATTAGGATTTATTGAAAGTACAAAACTAGAATTGGGAATTTGAAAGTATAGAGAATAAAATTGAATAAATTTCAAAGTACAGGGATCAAAGTGGTATTTTAACTTTTTTTTTTCTCTCTCTCTCTTTTTGATAATATGTTGGGTGGAAGAATCGAATCTCTAATCTTGAAATCAACCTCATAAATTTTGTGCTAATTGAGCTAGTTGATTTTGGCAGTTCTTTCCTACTTAAAGAAGGATCATTTCCCCTTCAAAATTAATGCTCTATATTTACCTCTTTGTAGGCTTGAACTATGAAGAAGATCCAACAAGTGGAAATCAATATATGGGTTTGTTTGGAATACATTTTTAAGTGTTTAATTTAAAAAATAAGTCATTTTGAAAGAAATTGGAGTGTTTGGCAAGCACTCTATATAGCTTTTCAAGTGTATTTTAATCAATTTTTATCAAAAGTGTTTAATTAAATTGTCAATGGACAAAACTTAAGTTGATTGATAAATGCAAATTTAATATTATTTTATCTAGTACTCCCTCGATCGTGGACTTGAAAGATGTAGAAAACCCAACAAGTGAAAATGGATATTAATGAGAGAAAATAACATTGCAGGGATTTAAACATGAAACTTCATATACCACTTACTTTACTATCATGTTAAATCGTCGATTGACCCAAAAGCTTAATCTAAAAAAATTGTTTAACTTGTGAGAGTGAACAAATTTCATTATCTAATCTCTAGTCGATAGGTTGAAATTATATATTTTAATGAGTTGAGGCTATGCTTACATTGGTGTGGGGTGAGTAATATTAAATGGGCCTAATATGCCCACCTTTCTTTAAAATTATAATTTGAACTAATTAGAGAAATAGGTAAATATAAAGTAAGTTTTTTGAAAGTAGGCAACAATAATTACTGTGTAATTGAAAAGTCAAAACAAAGATAATGACCGAATAAAACTAAAATATGCGAGAAAAAGACAAATACTAAGTGAAAATAATAATAATAATAATCTGAAATTAAATATATATATATAAGTTCTGATTATATATATATAAGTTCTGATTAAAAATTATGTTGTCCCTTAAAAAAAGGTAGAAATTCCAAATGAATCAATATATTTTTTTTTAAGACTTATCCGAATAAAATATATGAAAAAAAAGACAAATACTAAATGAAAAAACAAATAATAATCTGAAATTTAAAAAACTTAAGTTCAAATCAAATCTTTTTTCTTTCTTTCGTAAAAAAAATTACATTATCCTAAAAAATAAAATTATCTTAAATGTCAAAACTGTTAAAAAATATTTATAACTAATAGCAAAATATACAACCTATTTGCGCAATAGTAGTCAATCACGGTCTATTGCAGATAGATAGTGAAATTTTGTTATATTTGTAAATATTTTGGTTCCATTTTCTATATTTGAAAAGAATCCTAAAAAAAATGGTTAAAATCCCAAAATCAATTTAGTTCACGAAACTAGTAGAGAGAGAAAAAATATATAAAAAAATAAATAGTTTAACAAAAAGAAAATTCGTTCAACACAACATTTTGGACTTTATGGGAGGTCATTTGATCCTTGTTGGTATGTGCTGATTTCGAAGCCAACAAATTAATTGGGTCGAATTCAATGACAATCTTAATCTCTCATCTCTCAAATTGTTATATACTTAAAAAAAATAAATAAATTGCTCATTATAAAAGTCTTAATAATATTTTTAAATTTTTTAATAATGTATCAAAAGATCTTATACATGCTTTAGAAAAAGAGTATATGTTGGCAACTATCAAAATTTCAATTACGTGTTCTATATTTTTTTTAAAAAAACATATATAACTAAAACAGCAAATATATCTTTTAAAATGTATTATTATTGTTGTTATTATTATTATTATTTTGGGATGAAAGCAAGCTTTAAATAATATTGCCATAAATGAATTTTAGACGAAAACAAAACACTTTTGTTACTTTAAAACTAAACTAGAAGATTTAACTTATGTTTCTTTTGTTTTTTTTTAAAACATAACTTCCAAAAACTCACTCCTCAACTAGGCTATAGAGGAGAATCTTTTTTTTTTTTTTTTTTTTTTTTTTTTTTTTTTTTTTTTTT
>QLSR01000363.1:46043-58348 GCA_031780015.1 Citrullus colocynthis
TTTTTTTTTTTTTTTTTTTTTTTTTTTTTTTTTTATTTTCATACAATCTTATTTTATATTCTTTTCGAATAGTTACAATGATTTTAGATGAGACGCCGGTTGAGAGAATTCAATAAGAATAGTTATACAATAAAAATAATACATACTTTAATCGTGTATACATTTGAGTGACTTTGACAGTATATATGTATGTGATAACATCCATATATACATTGTTTCATTATCTTTATTACAATATCAAAACTTAACATAGTTATTCGTTAATCTAAAATACACTAGCACAATTTTTCGATCGCTTTGTACTATATAAAAAACAAATTTTTATGAAAATGGAGGTAACATGAAAACATTAAAATAAAAATTATTATTACATTATCTAACTTAAAAAAGTTTATAATAATTTACAAATTTATACACTGCATGTTAAAAACAGCCTACTGTTTTTTTAAGATGGTAATTAAAACAAGATTTGTTTCTTTGTTAGTGTCGCCGATTGCCTGAGACAACGTGGAGCGACCGACGTCTTTGAAAATGGTTAATTTAAAAAGAAAAAGAAGGTGTCGTCATCAATCTTTTTTACAATGTGATTGGACACTGAAATAAAATAAATAATTTTTTATTTAAAAAACAAAAATGGTCTGCGAAAACTTAAGTTGAGTTCGGAAGTCATTTGTGTATGGGAAAGGTGTTATTACCCCACTGCACCCATTTAGAAAATGATGGCCAAATTTCAAATATTGAATTGAAAATATTCTTTAACTTTTTTTTTATTAAAAATAATGTCTTATTTTACCCCTCATTACTTCAATATTTGAAGCAATGATCTCATAAAATAAGTCGAACAAATTCCGTCAATTTGACTATATTATAATTGAGGAAAAAATCTTCACCTCAAGAAAGTGAAAAGTTATTACATTTTCTCAAAATCCGTCATAGGATAGTCTTTAGATAAAGGAAGGTTTTCTAAAAAACATTAATTAAATTCATTTTTTCTTGAGATCAAATCTCGGACTCCCAAATGTGACAACCCAAATCATTAAGGTAAATCCTCCTATTAAGTAAATTTAAGTCATTATGCATGAAAATGAAATTATATTTATTGATATGTATTTATGTATTTATTTAGTTTAAGGAGGAAAGTTTTAAAATTTGCAATTATAGAGGTTGGTGAGTCTTAGGTGGATTTAAGGAAATTGTTGGGAATTGGCAAAAGATAGCTTAATTTGGGGCAAATAAAACAAAATAAATGGATTTAGTAAAGAAGATTTTATTTTATTTTGTTGGGAAAACAAAAAGGGAAAAAATTGGAATTAATGGGCTAAGGAGGGGAAGGAATTAGGGATTATTTTAATCCCTCCTCGGTATACGTGTAGTCAAGAAAAGAAGAAAAAAAAAAGAGAAAGCTCTCTCTCTCCCTCTCCGTTGCCTCTCTCTCTCTTCACTCCCTCCCTGCCGCCTTCGTTGCCCCCACCGCCTCCCTCCTCTTCCGTTCTCCCTCTGCCCCGCCATCTCTCTCTCCGTCACCATCTCTCTCCCTCTCTATTGCCATCTCTCTCCCTCTCCGTCGCCATCTCTCCCTCTCCGTCGCTTCTCTCACGCTCTCCCGTGGCTCTCGCTCTCTCGCTGATCTTGCTGACTCTCGCTCCTCACACTCGGAAATCACGCTCTCCACGCCAGGATCACGCTGTCACGCTCTCGGACTCTCGCTCTCTCGCTGGCTCTCGCTCTCGCACAGAATCTCATTCTCGGCTAACCAACAGTCGCCGGATCAATACTCCCTAAGTAAGTATCTCAAACCTAAGTAGGTTAGTGGCATGTTTTGGCAATTATTTGGGAATACGAATTAATTGGTAAATCTTAATAGGTGGTCGGCAATTGTTTTAGTCTGTAGGGTCGGAGGAAACTGCAAGTTCGGTCACGTTCGGGTAAGGACTCCCCCGAACAAATTTTGAGTTGCTTATGATAGGTTAGGCTTGATGAATAACTTAAGTTAGGGGAATTTTATTCCCAGTTTGTTCAGGAATTTTACAAGGTCTGCAGTGTGGTTAGCTTTATGGATCAACCCTCAGGTAAGTGATCTTACTACCTGAACCGCCTTCGGGCCTTATGTTTGGTTGCCATGATGTAGTAGATTTCCAAAGCCACGTATGATTTAAAATGCTTGTATGAAATTTCCATGTCTTTAAGTTGTATGTGCCTGATAGTGTATAAGCTTATACTATGAGATGTTTATGAACAGTACTGTTAATGTATGAATTCATGGAATGGAAGGAGTGTGAATTTGATTGATCATGTATGATGGGTAGTGGTAACTCCTCTACGTCAGTTGGATGTCCATAGGAGGTTGTGTTCCGTCAGGATCACTCAAGGATGTGTTTCTTCGAGCTCACTAGAGGTTGTGTTCCTTCGGGATCACTAGAGGATGTGTTCCTTCGGGTTCACTAGAGGTTTGTGTTCCTTCGGGATCACCAGAGGTTGTGCTCTTTTGAGTGCATTAGAGGTTTGTGTTCCTTCGGGATCACCAGAGGTAAGAGTTTCCTTCGGGGCTCTAGAGGTTTGTGGGCATCCATAACCAACGGTGGGCAGGTATAACCATTTCCCTATAGAAGTATGATAGATATGCATGTCTCATGTTTGACGCACCTAAAGGACCTAGGTGCCTAGCCCGACTCCGGTAGTGGGTCACTTACTGAGTAATATATTACTCAACCTTTCATCTTATATGTTTTTTAGGTAAAGAAAGGAATGTGCCGGTGAATGAGAAGAAGAATTCTTGATGGCATCACGGGACCCGTAGTAGCTTCCGCGTAGTCATGCATGTTTTTACTAAAATTGTTGTCCAACTGTCTAATTTTGTTTTGAGACTTGTCTATTTATTAATTATGTGGATTTTTCATTCATGAAGTTTCTTGTATTGATTTTTAGGGGTACCCCGAACCAAAATTTCCTTTTATACTTATTAAAGTGTTATTTTCTTGAATTAATATAAGTAGGAATTTTCATGAAAAGCTTTTATCCTTCTTCACTATTCAACATAGTGTCGTTCTTTGAAGTTTTGCATGTATTGAGTAATGATCCGATTAGTTTGTAAAAGTCGGGTCGTTACAGTTGGTATCAGAGCCCAAAGTTTTGGGTTCTGTAGATTGGCTTACTAAGTAAGTCGAGGGGTTCCCATGACCATTAAAGGATTCTTCGTCATCGCCAGGTAAGCATTTCCAAGTACATGTCTTTAGAATATTCTGCCTACAACGTACTAGTTTACCCTTGCATTGATACTTTGACATAACACCATTAACAAGGAAATTAATGGTACCTGTTGTCCGTAAATTAGGATTGGCTTGTGGAGGTAGAGGAAGAGGTAGAGGCAGGAGGGGTAGGGCAAAGGGATTACTAAACCCTCAAGTCTAGGACCCTCTGGAGCAAGACACCCTTGCACCACAAGGACCTCTACCGCCGCAAGATCCCGCTAGGTAAGAGGAGCATGGAACCAGGACAAGAGGACGGCCTCATAACGTGCCTGAGCCACCCCAGGCATGAGACCCACCAGTGTCCCAAATCGATTTCGCTGCAGTGGTAGCTCAGATAGGGGAGACTATTACTGCCACTTTATTAGGCAAGATTCAGGAGCTAACTCGCACCGCTATGGCAGAACAGTTAGCCCAACAGATCCCAGTCCCTCAGGTGCCGGAGCAGCAGATTCCACCCCCGCAGGTGCCGGCCCAGCATCAGCATTACCAGGGCTTATCCCCAGAAGTAAAACATCTGAAGGACTTCAGGAAGTACAATCCGCGCACTTTTGATAGGTCATTGAAGGACACTACCAAGGCAGAGATGTGGCTATCGTCCATCGAGACTATCTTTCGATATATGAAGTGCCTAGAGGACCAGAAGCTTCAGTGTGCAGTATTTGTTTTGACAGATGACGCCGAGATCTGGTGGCAGTCGGCAGAAAGGTCAGTGGTTACCACAGGAGGATCGATTACCTGGGCTCAGTTCAAGGAGAGCTTCTATGAGAAATATTTCTCCACCAATACGAGGTACAATAAACAGGTGGAGTTCATGAAGCTGAAGCAAGGAGTCATGTCTGTTGAGGAGTACGAACAAGAGTTCACCAAGTTATCCCGTTTTGCCCCCAAGATGGTAGCTATTGAGGAAGATAAGACCGAGTGCTTTGTGCAAGGTCTGAAGGATGGGTTAAGGGGTCTCGTGCAAGCCTTGGAACCCAGCAGTTACGCAGCAGCATTTCGAGCAGCAGTGAGGATTGACTCCCGTGCCGGAGAAGAGTATGTCAGAGCTATGACATCAGGACCTTCTTCAGGCCAGAAAAGGAAGTTAGAGCAGAAGATCCCAGAGTTTCCTCCAAAGAACCGGGTAGACAGGCCCATACAGCACTTCAGACAACAACCTTCGGCCTCAGACTTAGTAGAGAAAGAAAAGCCAATATGTGGTTCCTGTGGAAAAAGTCACTGGGGGCAATGTTTAGCAAGCTCAGGAGTTTGTTTTCGGTGTGGCCAAGAGGGGCACATGTCTAGCAAGTGTACAAAGAAGGGAGCAGCAGATGGAAAAGGGGCAGCATACAAGCGCCTCCCGCGGAGACTCTGGTAGAATGCAGCAACAGCATGGTCGGGCCTATGCTACGACTCTGCAGGAGGCTGCTAAATCAGCACGGTGGTGACAGGTACGCTCCCTATTTTGGGGCATCATGCTCTAGTGTTGTTTGACTCAGGCTCATCCCATTCGTTTATTTCTGCTGTATTCGTTGAGCATGCTGTGTTAGAATTAGAACCCTTACCTTTTGTGTTATCGGTCTCTACCCCATCTGGGGAGATTTTGTTGGCGAAAGAAAAGATGAAGGCCTGTCGGGTAGAAATAGCAAATCGAGAGTTAAAGGTTACCCTAATCGTCTTGGTCATGCGTGACTTCGACGTCATTTTAGGCATGGATTGGTTGGCTGCTAACCATGCCAGTATAAACTGTGCAAGAAAGGAGGTGATTTTCACTCCTCCGACAGGGCCTAGCTTCAAATTTAAGGGAGCAGGGATGGTGGTCCTGCCCAAGGTTATTTCAGCTCTAAAGGTCCACAGATTGCTTAACCAGGGTACCTGGGGTATTCTGGCCAGTGTGGTAGACGTTAGAGAGAATGAGGCCACCCTGACTTCAGAATCTGTGGTATGAGATTATCCGGACGTTTTTCCAGAAGACCTTCCAGGCTTACCACCAGTTCGGGAGATTGACTTCGCCATAGAGTTGGAGCCGGGTACGGTTCCCATATCCAAGGCTCCTTATCGTATGGCTCCAGCAAAGCTAAGAGAGCTTAAGGTGCAGCTACAAGAGTTGCTTGACAAGGGCTTTATTCGACCGAGTGTGTCACCTTGGGGGACACCAGTGTTGTTCGTAAAGAAGAAGGATGGTTCGCTACGCCTTTGCATTAGCTACAGAGAGCTAAACAAGGTGACGATAAAAACAAATACCCTCTCCCCAGAATTGACGACCTATTTGACCAGTTGCAGGGAGCCACAGTTTTCTCCAAGATTGATCTTCATTCAAGGTACCATCAGTTGAGGATAAAGGATAGTGACGTCCCTAAGACCGCTTTTCGTTCCCAATATGGATACTATGAATTCATCGTTATGTCCTTTGGTCTGACGAATGCCCCTGCAGTATTCATGGATCTAATGAACCGGGTCTTCAAAGACTTTCTTGACACTTTTGTCATCGTATTCATCAACGATATTCTGATATATTCCAAGACAGAGGTAGAGCATGAGGAGCATCTGCAAAAGGTTCTCGAAACCTTAAGGGCACATAAGTTGTATGCTAAGTTCTCTAAGTGCTAATTCTGGTTGAAGCAGGTATCCTTTTTAGGGCATGTGGTGTCAAAAGATGGTGTCTCGGTAGATCCTGCCAAGATAGAAGCTGTTACGAACTGGCCTCGCCCTGCGGCAGTTAGTGAGGTATGTAGTTTTCTGGGTTTAGCTGGCTACTACCGTCGGTTTGTGAAAGATTTCTCTAGTGTAGCCATGCCATTGACTCAGTTGACCAGGAAAGGTACTCCCTTTGTTTGGAGTGAGGCCTGTGAGGAAAGCTTCCAAGACCTCAAGCAGAGTCTAGTGTCTGCACCAGTACTTACCGTTCCAGATGGATCAGGGAGTTTTGTCGTTTATATTGATGCTTCCAAAAAGGGGTTGGGTTGCGTGTTGAAGCAGCACGGCAAGGTGGTTGCTTATACATCTTGGCAGTTAAAAAGCCATGAACAGAATTACCAGACCCACGATTTAGAGTTGGCAGCAGTTGTTTTCGCTCTGAAGATATGGAGGCACTACTTGTACGGGGAAAGAATCCAGATCTTCACAAACCACAAAAGCTTGAAGTACTTCTTCACTCAGAAGGAGTTGGACATGAGACAGCGCAGGTGGATGGAGTTAGTAAAGGATTATGATGTAGAAATCCTGTACCATCCTGGTAAAGCAAATGTAGTAGCAGATGCCTTGAGCAGAAAGGCAGTTCATTCAGCAGCTCTGATTACTGACCAGACTCCACTATGCAGGGACCTTAAGCGGGTAGGCATTGCAGTGGTGCTAGGAGAAGTCACTTCCCAATTAGCTCAACTATTGATGCAACCCACTTTGAGGCAAGAGATTGTAGACGCCCAGCAGGGGGATCCATACCTTAGGGAGAAACTTCGCCAAATGGAGTCAGGGTTGATCAATGAGTTCTCGGTCTCTGATAGTGGCCTCTCATACCACGGACGTTTTTGTGTTCCAGCAGGCAGTGTGGTTAAGGACAAACTGTTGTCAGAAGCTCATAACTCCCCATTTGCGATATATCCGGGCAGTACCAAGATGTATCAGGATCTAAAACATCATTACTGGTGGCCCAATATGAAGAGGGAAGTGGCTGAATTCGTTAGCAAGTGTCTTGTATGCTAGCAGGTGAAGGCCCCGAGGCAGAAGCAGGCAGGGTTGTTGCAGCCCCTGTTGGTACCCGAGTGGAAATAGGAGAATGTATCTATGGACTTCATAGTAGGTTTGCCTAAAACAGCGAAAGGTCACACTGTGATATGCTTCATTGTAGACAGACTCACGAAGTCCGCACATTTTATCCCGGGAAAGTCTACCTTTTCAATAAGTAAGTGGGCACAAATTTATATAAAGGAAGTAGTAAGGCTACACGGAGTACCAGTTTCTATAGTGTCTGACAGAGACCCTCGTTTCATGTCTAACTTTTGGAAGAGCCTCCAAACTACGTTGGGCACTCGATTAGATTTTAGTACGGCTTTTCACCCCCAGACGGATAGACAAACGAATCGTTTGAATCAGGTACTAGAGGACATGTTGCATGTCTGCGCCCTATACTTTCCAGGAAGTTGGGACTCCCACTTGCACTTGATGGAGTTAGCCTACAATAACAGTTATCAAGCTACCATTGGCATGGCGCCATTTGAAGCCTTATATGGTAAAAGTTGCAGATCTCCAGTTTGCTGGGATAAAGTTGGGGAGCGAAGACTGTTGGACTAGAGTTAGTACAACTCACTAACAAGGCTATACAGAAGATTAGGGCAAGGATGCAGACAACTCAGAGTAGACAAAAAAGTTATGCCGATGTAAAGACGGCGAGACCTGGAATTCGAGGTAGGTGATAAGGTATTCTTTAAAGTGGCACCTATGAAGGGTGTCTTGAGGTTCTGGAAAAAGGGGAAATTAAGCCCCCGGTTCATTGGATCGTTTGAGATATTGGAGCGAGTTGGCCCAGTGGCCTATCGTTTAGCCTTGCCACCGTCGCTCTCCGCAGTTCACAACGTGTTTCATGTCTCCATGCTTCGAAAGTATATGGCAGATCCATCCCACATGGTCGATTTTGAGCCTTTACAGTTGAGCAAAGATTTAAGGTATGAAGAAAAGCCGGTGCAAATTCTCGCAAGGGAAGTGAAGGTTCTGCGCAACTGGGAGATAGCACTGGTGAAAGTCCTCTGGCAAAACCACCAGCGTGAGGAGGCAACTTGGGAACAAGAGGATGAAATGAGGTCAAAGCATCCAGAGTTGTTCCAACAGTAAAATTTTCGAGGACGAAAGTTTCTTAAGGGAGGAAGAATGTGACAACCCAAATCATTAACGTAAATCCTCCTATTAAGTAAATTTAAGTCATTATGCATGAAAAGGAAATTATATTTATTGATATGTATTTATGTATTTATTTAGTTTAAGGAGGAACGTTTTAAAATTTGCAATTATAGAGGTTGGTGAGTCTTAGGTGGATTTAAGGAAATTGTTGGGAATTGACAAAAGATAGCTTAATTTGGGGCAAATAAAACAAAGTAAATGGATTTAGTAAAGAAGATTTTATTTTATTTTGTTGGGAAAACAAAAAGGAAAAAATTGGAATTAATGGGCTAAGGAGGGGAAGGAATTAGGGTTTATTTTAATCCCTCCTCGGTATACGTGTAGTCAAGAAAAGAAGAAAAAAAAACGAGAAAGCTCTCTCTCTCTCTCCCTCTCTGCCGCCTCTCTCTCTCCTCACTCCCTCCCCGCCGCCCTCGTTGCCGCCGCCACCTCCCTCCTTTTCTGTTCTCCCTCTGCCCCGCCATCTCTCTCACTCTCCGCCATCTCTCTCTCTCTCTCTCCGTCGCCATCTCTCTCCTTCTCTGCCGCCATCTCCCTCCCTCTCCGTCGCCATCTCTCCCTCTCCGTCGCTTTTCTCACACTCTCGTGGCTCTCGCTCTCTAGCTGTCTCGCTGACTCACGCTCCTCCTACTCTCACACTCGGAAATCACGCTCTCCACGCCAGGATCACGCTCTCACGCTCTCGGACTCTCGCTCTCTCGCTGGCTCCCACTCTCGCTAGCTCTTGCTCTCTCGCTCGACTCTCGCTCTCGCACAGAATCTCATTCTCGGCTAACCGACAGTCGCCGGACCAATACTCCCTAAGTAAGTATCTCAAACCTAAATTGGTTAGTGGCATGTTTTGGCAATTATTTGGGAATACGTATTAATTGGTAAATCTTAATAGGTGGTCGGTGATTGTTTTAGTCCATAGGGTCGGAGGAAACTGCGAGTTTTGGTCACGTTCGGGTAAGGACTCCCCCGAACAAATTTTGAGTTTGCTTATGATAGTTTAGGCTTGATGAATAACTTAAGTTAGGGGAATTTTATTCCCAGTTTGTTCAGGAATTTTACAAAGGCTGCAGTGTGGTTAGCTTTATGGATCAACCCTCAGGTAAGTGATCTTACTACCTGAACCGCCTTTGGGCCTTATGTTTGGTTGCCATGATGTAGTAGATTTCCAAAACCACGTATAATTTAAGATGCTTGTATGAAATTTCCATGTGTTTAAGTTGTATGTGCCTGATAGTGTATAAGCTTATACTATGAGATATTTATGAACAGTACTGTTAATGTATGAATTCATGGAATGGAAGGAGTGTGAATTTGATTGATCATGTATGATGGATAGTGGTAACTCCCCTACGTCAGTTGGATGTCCACAGGAGGTTGTGTTCCTTCGGGATCACTAGAGGATGTGTTCCTTCGGGGCTCTAGAGGTTTGTGGGCATCCATAACCAACGATGGGCAAGTATAACCATTCCCCTATAGAAGTATGATAGATATGCATGTCTCATGTTTGACGCACCTAAAGGACCTAGGTGCCTAGCCCGACTCCGGTAGTGGGTCACTTACTGAGTAATATATTACTCAACCTTTCATCTTATATGTTTTTCAGGTAAAGGAAGGAATGTGCCGGCGAATGACAAGAAGAATCCTTGATGGCATCACGGGACCCGTAGTAGCTTCCGCGTAGTCATGCATGTTTTTACTAAAATTGTTATCCAATTGTCTAGTTTTGTTTTGAGACTTGTCTATTTATTAATTATGTGGATTTTTCATTCATGAAGTTTCTATTATTGATTTTTAGGAGTACCCCTAACCAAAATTTCTTTTTATACTTATTAAAGTGTTATTTTCTTGAATTGATATAAGTAAGAATTTTCATGAAAAGCTTTGATCCTTCTTCACTATTCAACATAGTGTCGTTCATTGAAGTTTTGCATGTATTGAGTAATGATCCGATTAGTTTGTAAAAGTCGGGTCGTTACACAAATCACATTTTTCTCACCTTAAGAATTCTAGGAAATTAGAGTCCTAAATTTCCTAGATTCCATCGTATGATTTTTTTTTTAAAGGAAAACGGTCTTAATAACAAGTTACTAGAAAAATAATTGATTAGGCAGCCTTTTGAAATCATAGATCAATTTTTGAATGTTAGAAAACATAAAAAGTATAATTTTAGATAAAGAAATTTAAATGATTTAGAAAGATTCTCGTGAAAGATTTTTAAAACTTAGAGAAATTTAAATTAGAAGGATTTTAAAACTTTGAGAGATTTTAATTAAAAAGATTTAAAAATTTTGGAAAATTTTAATTAAAAATTAAATAAGAATTAATATGACATTTATAAGAAAAACATGATTAAAGAAGCATTATAATAATTAAGCAAACATAAAATGACATAATAAAATTTAGTAAAAATATATTGGAGATCGATTTCGGACTCCCAAAGAATCAACTCCTCACCTCTAGAATTTTAGAAAATTGGACTCCGAAATCTTCTAAATTCCATTGTCGAAAATTGTTTTAGAAAAAGTGCGGTCTTAGAAAAAACCAAATTGTTAGAAATCCTTTTGAAATGATACATTAGTTTTTAAATATTCAAAAGCACAAATAGTATAATTTTAAGGAAATTTTTAAATGCCTACAAAAATTAGAAGAAAAGTTTTTAAAAGTTTAGAGAAATTTTAATTAGGAAAAAAATATTATTTAATATGAATCTAACCTAAGAAATGTAATATTTAATTAAATAAACATAAAAAGCATGTTAAAGATTTAATAAAACATATTGGAGATCGATCTCGGACTTTCAAAAAATTAACTCCTCACCTTAAGAATACTAGAAAATCGGACTACTAAATTTTCTATATTCTATCTTTGGTGTTTTTTAGAGAGAAAAAAAACAAGCAGCGATTATGAATATTAAACGAATATCATTTAATTATAATACAAAAATAGCAAAATAAAATGTTTGGAAAATAAAATGATTAAGTGCCATACTTAAAATGAAACGGACTGATAAAGACTAAGAAATATGTTAAATAAAGAATATAAAAAAATAAACTAAAGAGAAGAACTAACAATAATAATAATAATAATAATAATTAATTGATTGATTGATTAAACAATAATAAAACTAAAAAAGGAAAAAAAGTAATCGGGACAACAAACAGTAAATGAAACAAAAACTGGTAATAATAAAATATATATATATATATATATCTCACTATCGCAACAAACAGTAAAAAAAATCTGGCGGCAAATCACCCAAATTTTACCTATTGTATAATAATAATAATAATAATAATAAATTAAAAAATTAACATATTTATTTAACCCATTTTTTTATAAAAAAAATAAACCTCAACTTTTTATTTTCTCCTAAATTTACTGTCTACCAACTTATTCTCTTCTCAACTTCTTCTTCAACTCATAACTTTTTTTACACTTCAACACAAAGAACATAACTTTATAAGATGTCTTACTTTTTTTTTTTTTTTTTTTTTTTTCTCATCTCTTCTTTTTATACATATTTTTCCTTTTTTTTTTAAACAACAATAAAGAAAAATCATGGAAGAGGAAGAAGATGAACAAAAATAAAAATAAAAATAAGATAAAATGAAACCAGTATCTAAAGCAAATGCACGTAAAAAGATCACATAATAATAAAAATAAACAAGGTGAAGAAATAAAAGCAATAATAGTAGTTATTCTTGCTAATACTCTTTTATTTATCTCAATTTTTCAAGATTTCTAAGAGAGAAGAAGAAGAACGAAGGATAAAATCCCGAACACGAAACCACTTATTGTGTGTAACGACCCGACTAATACATCCTAATCAGACCATTACCCAATGCATGCAAATTTCAAGAAAAGACACGATGCTGAGTAGTAAGAAAGAAACAATGCTACTAATGGAAATTTCTGTTTATTTAACTAAAGAAAGCAATGAATAACCATATAGAAAGAATTTTGGTTCGAGGTACCCCTAATAAAATCAATAAAATTTCGTGAACAGGAAACCAAATACAAAATAAAAGACAAGCCTCAAAACAAAATTTGACAACTGAACAAAGCTCGTAAAAAAAAAAACATGCAGTGCTAGGCGGAAGCTACTATGGGTCCCGTGAAGCCATCAAGGATTCTTCTTGTCATTCGCCAGCACATTCTTTCCCTTACCTGAAAAAAAAAAAAAAAAAAAAA
>QLSR01000363.1:58384-96156 GCA_031780015.1 Citrullus colocynthis
CTGAAAAAAAAAAAAAAAAAAAAAGATGAAAGGATGAGCAATTATATTACTCAGTAAGTGACCCCACTACCGGAGCCGGGCTAGGCACCCAAGTCCTTTAAGTGCATTAATCATAAGACAGGCATATCTAACATATTTTTATAGGAAACTGGTTGTACTCGCCCTACAGTTGGTTTTGGATGTCCACAACCTCTGGAGCTCCGAAGGAACTCTTACCTTTGGTGATCCCGAAGGAACACAAACCTCTGGTGATCCCGAAGGACCACAACCTCTAGTGACCCCGAAGGACCACAACCTCTGGTGAACCCGAAGGAACACAACCTCTAGTGACCCCGAAGGACCACAACCTCTGGTGAACCCGAAGGAACACAACCTCTAGTGACCTCGAAGGACCACAACCTCTGGTGAACCCGAAGGAACACAACCTCTAGTGACCCCGAAGGACCACAACCTCTGGGGAACCCGAAGGACCACAACCTCTGGTGAACCCGAAGGACCACAACCTCTGGTGAACCCGAAGGAACACAACTTCTAGTGTCCCCGAAGGACCACAACCTCTGGTGAACATCCAACCGACGTAGGGGAGTTACCACTACCCAGCACACATGACCAATTCAATTCTCACTCATTTCCTTTAAAACATGGGAATTTCATACAAGCATGCTATCTCACATGGGGCTTAGAAATTTTACTCATCATGGCAACTAAACATATGGCGGGAAGGCGGTTCAGGTAGTAAGACCACTAACATTGAGACTAGGTGCAAATAGCTAACCAAGCAGCCAATTCTCACAAAATGCTTGAGTTAAAACCCCAAAGTGCAACTAAGCCACAACCTTCTTCCATACTTCAAACAATGAGTCCAACCAAAATGGACCCTTAAACTCGCTTGTACTGCATGTTTTTAATGAGTTTTGGTTAAATGGTCAAATTTTGTTCTGAAACTTGTCTTTTAGTTTGTATGTGGATTCCGGTTCACGAAAATTTATTGATTTTTATTAGGGGTACCCCGAAGATTCTTTTTTTTTTTTTATATGTTTATGCATTGTTTTTCTTGAGTTTTAGCATTGTTTCTTTCTTACTATTTAGCATAGTGTCTTTTTGAAATATGCACGCATTGAGTAATGGTCCGATTAGATTGTATTATTCGGGTCGTTACATTGTGTGAGGTGCAAATCCTTGGGACAAAGTCCCTACCAAATGTAACCTCCAACTAAGTTATGCCCTTTATATTCTAAATTGAATGTGGAGGCTATAGTTTTTTTTAAAAGAAAATGAGGGCTAATGAAAGTGGTGACTGAAGTTTTTGTGGAAGAGAAAAAATTGGGTATTTATGTACTGCATTTTGCAAATTTCTTTTTAATGAGTTTTATTTCAATTTTGAAATTTTGCCAAACTTGGCTTAAGCTCAAAATGGGTTAGAGTGTTTTGTCAACCAAATTCCAATTCAAAATTTTGCTCTTTTTGTCTCTTTTTCAACCAATTTAGTTAAATTTAATTAAGCTACGCAAAATCACCAAAATGTTCACAAATGAAAGTACGATGAAAATGAGATTTAATTAGCAAATAAACATGCAAAAATACGCAAATTTACCTGTTAATTTAAATTAATTAAAAAAGTGTCGAACAAAATTAGGTGGCTACAATAAGTATATTTAAATATCACATGCCAATGTACTCTTTTTCTAAAGCATATATCAAATCATTTTTATAGACTACATAACTCTATATTTTGTCTAGTTGTCGCCTTCTTAGTTTCTATCATCTTCCTATCAAGTTAGTACGAACGAAATTAGTCGATGATTATCATATATATGATTTTCTTGACTAAATTTTTATGATTAAGTTGAATTAGGTTGTTCTATAGACTAAACAAGGTAAATAATTCTAAATAAGAATCTCTCAAAATCTCTTATGTAGCTAGGAAGAGAAAACGACGATTAATTATGAATCATATATTGACAATTCACACAAATAAAACAATCTAACTTGGCCAATTTTCATTCTTACATTCAATAAGAAAAAGAGATTCCTATGATACCCACAAGATAGAATGAATCTCAACAAATCCAACATAATTATTGATGAACCAAAATAAGTTTGATATTTAATAAAAGCTTTGGTCCCATGAGTTGTTAAAAATTCTGTAAAAATATAAATAAAGTTGCTTTTAGTTTAATTAAGAGATTTCTGTGTTTACTCTAAATTCGGTAACACATTTTATCATTCGGGCCTACAAACCAACCTAACGTTCCAAAGACTCTTTCCCTTAGTTTTCTAATTAATTGCCCATATTTTCTTCAATAGCCGCCCATGATTTTTTTATGTTAAAGTTAAAACTTAAAGATAGAAAAAATATATATAATATATATAACATAGAGATAAAAATATTCTAACTCATTTAGGCAAACTGTGTGATGGGATGGTTGATCTAACATTATTTATATAAAAATGATATTAATAGCAAAAATTGTAGGAAACACACCACACACGTGGTTAAATTAAGTTTTACAAATCACTAAAATATGTTTGGTTAATCAGTGATTATTATGATTATAGTTAATTCATGTCTAAGTTTTTTTTAGATTATTATTTAAGTGGTGAAAATTTTGAACATACATATACTTAACACATAAACTTTAAGTTATGCTCAAAATAATAATTGATATTTAAGGTAATCATTGATTTTTTTTTTTTTTTGTTAATTAATGTGCTTAGAAAAAAGAAATATACTGTTTACTAGTATTTAAGTAGATATTTTATTTACATTTTGAAAAAAAAATCCATATTTGTACTTAATATTATAATAAAATAGATATTTTAAAATATTTTTATAATGAAGCTACTCATTAAAATTTCCATGTTGTAAACACAAATTATGATATTGGATTTCGAATTTTTAGATGATGATATATATGTTAAAAATAATTACAAACTTCAATTTTTTTATTTATATAATTTTTTAGAAAACTTCAATTTTTTTTCTCACATGAAAAAAGAGTAATAATCCACAAATAAGTAATAACTATTTTATTTCGTCATTCATGCATGCTTCTTGTCTTAAAATCTAGAAAGATTTTATTGACAATTATGTTTTTTTTTAATAAAAATGATATTCTTATTCAATAATAAATGAAATTGAAATAATTCCTGAAATTTCTTTTAGAATAAACTTTGAAATTATTTAATAAATTGATGAGCTTTCTGAAAAATAGTGTATCAATAATGATTTTTAAAATAAATAATTTTTTTAACCAATATAGGACTATCCAATCATGTGAGGTCAATCTCTCACCGTATTAAAAACAAAAGGAAATGCAGTAAATTATTTCATGACATCAAAATTTATTAAATAATTCTATGTGAATTCAAACCATAGATTCATACTAATTAAACATCAACCATCAATTGTGTGACTAGATAATAATATACTAGCTTTGAATATTACTTCCGTTATTGTGTTTTCAATTTTAGTTTATTTTGTATGATGTACTTTTAAAATATTTATTTTAGTCTTTATACTTTTAACTTTGATTCATATTGGTTTTTATACTGTCAAAATAAGGCTTTTTTCAAATATAGTAAAGGAACCAAAAAATTTACAAATATAACAAAATTTCACTGTCTATCTGCAATAGATCGCAATAGACTACTATCTGTGTCACGATAGACATAGATAATAGTCTATTGTGATCAATTGAGTCGATCACAGATGGATTGTGATATTTTACTATTAGTTGTAAATATTTTCAGTATTTTTACCATTTAAAAGAATTTCTCTTCAAAATATCCATTTTGGTTTTTGTACTTTTAAAAAATTACCATTTTGGTCAATTCATTTCATGTTTAAGAGGTGTTTGACTTACCAACTTAAGTTGGGTTGAGTTGGTAAAAATTACCAACTCAATGTTTGGTCCACCATCTGAAAATATTGATGAGGTTGAGTTGATTGTTTTAACCAACCTAACTCAACTCAATTCAACCTAACTATCCATCCCTCCAATATGTCCAGTGACCCCATTTGTTGGCCACCGCTGGTGACTACTTTTGCCTCACTCTAGCAGCCACCTTCGCACGACCAACTCCAACTATCAACTTTGGCAACCACCTTCAATGATTATTCTGGCAAAAACCACACATCCAATGGCCAACTTTAACGATCGCCTCAAGCGACCAACTTCGTTGATCATCTCCAACAACTAACCTTAATTATTAATTTGACCAATTGTATATAATTATAAAAAATAAAAAATAATAAAAAAACAAAAACAAAAAACTCACTCGATAAAAGCGTCTGTTTAAATACAAAATTGAATTATTAGTTCATAATATTTAATAATCATCGTTTATAGTAATTTAACATTAATAAAAACACTTTAAGTTTAAGTATCTATCAAACTAAACAAACTTAGGATGTGTTTGGAGTACATTTTCAAGTGTTTAATTTAAAAATTAAGTCATTTTGAAAAAAAAATTGGAGTGTTTGGTAACCACTAAAATAGATTAAGTGTATTTTAAACTATTTTCATCAAAAGATTTTAAATAAAAATGAACTTTTTGAAAAACACTTTTTTTTCAAGTAAATCCAAACTGGCACTTAGTGTATAAAAACACTTTTCAAAAAATATAGTCAAACACATGAGAAAATGAAATGACTTTTTGAAAAATCGTTTTTCCAAGCAATCCAAACATGTCATAATTTAAATATTTTATGTTAAAAGAATATCAAATGACATGTTACACAAGCATGGCATTCCCTGTTGATAAGCGCTCGCATTGTAGTAATAATGTAAAGCTAGAGGTCCTTCTAGGATCCTTGCAAACACTCACAAATAAGGCAAACTAATGATTACACCAATTAAGAGCTTAGTTAGAAGATGAATAACTCTTAGATCGAACTAAGAATCTATGATGGTCACTCTTAGATCCTAAGACAACTCAATCCATAATTCACTTTGATCAAAAGTAATCCAATGAATTGGTTTAACAACAAATCTAAAGCAAGATTTGAAAGAAAAGATAATACCAAAGGGGTAGAAGAAACACAAGGTTTTTTTCCATTATTAATCTGAGTTTTAGAGAACTTTACATGTCTTTTTAAAGGCCAAAAGGTCGTGCATGGACCAAAAACTCAAAAATCATTCAAATACAATTAATCGCAAATTATAGAAAATAAGACCTAGGAACTTAAAACTTAATTGCACACCAATTAATTAGTCAAAATGCAAAACTAAAAATGTAGAAAGTCACCGAATTGTCTTAAATAACTCCTCTAGAAGGCGGCAAAGTTGAAGTGCACGTTTAACAAGGTTTGACATCACATTGTAGTGTACACTTGACAACATTTTCTTTACAAATATGCACACTTTTTTTTTTTATCTCCGTGCCATCTTCCAAACTAGGACTTTTTCCATACCATCTTCACTTCAATATAATCTCCTCTTGACTCATTGAACTAACATGGTCAAAATTCTTTGTCTCTTCTCGTGAATTAGCAAGCTTTTGAAGACGTAGTGTGGAAACTTTGAAGATCATGTAGTGTGAAAACCTCCTGAATCGTTTTTTGTCTTGCTTATTGTAATTGCTCCTTTCAAGACAAGCAATAGCTCAATGATTGAATCCACATCACCTATTCTTTTTAATCTTATAACACGCATGTTTATTTATAATATATATATGTGCATGTGTGAAGAAGAGGACATTCTATATTTCATAAGAGAACCTATATAATGCATATACATTTGTATTTAAAAACTAAAAAAAAAAAATGCATTTTTTCATAAGACTAATAGGTCCACTTTTTTCAAACATGCCTTCTCAATTTTGGACATATGTTGTTAAAATTCTCTATGCCATATTTAATTATGATGAATAGTGGCAAAAACAAATGCTCTAGGCCTACTAAGCATACATCATAATAAATTTTAACTTACAATTTGACATAAGATGCATGTTATATATGTGAAGTTTTTAAGTTGACTATTCCAATTGAGTGTTGTAAGTTGGAGAAAATATGTGGGTGATTGAATGGTTAAAAAAAAAAAAAAAAAAAGTAAACTAAACAAAAACATCCAATAGAAAAGTAGACTTCTTTATATTACAAAAAATTGCACCATATAGTCCCAACAAAATAACTCAACTTAGCGCCCAAAACACAAACTTCTTGATCCAACTCAACACAACTCAACACTCCAAACACAAACATTTACTCTACAAATAATTATTACCAACTGAACTAAATTTTGTGTGCCAAATGTCCCGTAAGGGACCAAAATGATCGCTTTTTAGAAGTACAATGACTAAAATGATCAAAAATTAAAAGTACAAAGACCAATATGAACATCTTGAAAGTACAGAGATGAAAATGAGAAAGTTGAAAGTACTGGGACCAAAACCAACTAAAATTGAAAATACATAAATCAAAATAGTATTTAAACTAACATACTAAAATTAATCAAAAAGGTAAAATATAATAAAGTATTGATATAATTAAGTTTGCTAATAATTTAATGTTTAAGCTCATGTATTAAATAAATGCCAAATAATCATTCTCAAAAAGAAAATTAAATGATAAATAATATGGTGTATATTTAAATGATAAATAATTAAATAATAATAATAATAATAAGACATTCTAATATTATTTTAATGTTTCGGGTAAATATCAATTTATACCTTGAACTTTAAGGGTTGCATCAACTTTCAAACCTTGAATTTTAGGGCTTGTACTGAGAAAATGGTAATTAGCTACTCATGAACTAATGCGAATGGATGTAAGCCTCGTTGCTTGGAAACACCCAGTGCTGACCATACTGAGAGACACGAAAGCGCAGGTAATACCAGTTGGTGAAGTTGCATTAAGCTTCCCTAGCGGTACGAAAAGAGAGGTCATGATGATATCATCTACGTCCGTACCGCTCCTCGTGGAGTAGATCCCACCTCTAATGTTAGAATATTAGTGTTAATTGTTTCAAAAAAATTTAGTTCATAATATTATAAATTAATTTTTTCATTCAACTTACAAAAAGAAATGCTATGATGTTTCTTTTAATTATATATTTAAATAAATAAAACAAATAATAGTACATTCTTTTGACATAAATATTTACAATTTCAATATAAATATCGAATTTTAATAAATTTTAAATAAAAATAATTAAAAATAAAATTTCACAAGATTCAATCCTCAAACAGGGATTTTCCGACTCCCCAAAACAAGGGATGGGGCGGTGATGGGAAATGCATCTCCAATCCTGCCTCGCCACATTGCAATTCCTAACTTTGTGTTTTGACCTCTCGGATTATGGGTCCCTCTCTCCTTTTAGCAGTCCAATATCTTTTGGAGAAAAAAAAAGATAAAGATAAAATTAATGTTTCGTATAATTCAATGAACCAATTTGCTATTTAAAAGTGTAGGTATTTCAAATCAAATTATATATTATCTCATAATTAAGATAAGTTTGGTAACCAAAATTTCTTTTGAGGTAAAGATAACCATAGAGTAGACTTTGGTTAGAAGACGTGTGGGTTCATTCCATATCAATCAAACTAAAATAAACATGGTTGAATACACATGTCTCATATGTGTTAAAAACAAATACATAATTTTCGAAATGAAAAATATTTTTCTTTATAATATGTTGTGTGAGAGAAATTTAAAAAAAAAAAATCTTTTATAAATAGTGTAAGAGAATCAAACCTCTAATCTCAAGTTGAATAATGCAAGTTTTACGTTATTTGAATTATATTTGTAACGACCCGACTAATACAATCTAATCGGCCCATTACTCAATGCATGCAAGTTTCAAGAAAGACACTATGCTGAATAGTAGGAAAGAAACAATGCTTCTCATTGAAATTTCCTGTTTATATAAACTCGAGAAAAACAATGCATAAACATAAAAAGGAAATCTTGGTTTGGGGTACCCCTAATAAAAATCAATAAAATTTCATGAACAAAAATCTACATATCAAATAAAAGACAAGCCTCAAAACAAAATTTGACAATTGGACAAAACTCATTAAAACATGCAATACTAAGCAGAAGCTACTACGGGTCCCGTGAAGCCATCAAAGATTCCTCTTGTCATTTGCCAGCGCGTTCTTTCCTTTACCTGAAAAAAAAATATATAAGATGAAAGGATGAGTAATTATATTACTCAGTAAGTGACCCCACTACCGGTGTACCGACCCGACTAATACATTCTAAACGGACCATTACTCAATGCATGCAATTTTCAAGAAAGACACTGTACGGATAGTAAGAAAGATATAATGCTTTCCATGGAAATTTCTGTTTATTTAAAACTCAAGAAAACAATGTGTAACATATAAAAGAGAATTTTGGTTCGGGGTACCCCTATCAAAAATTAATAAAATTTCATGAACAGGAATCCACATGCAAAATAAAAGACAAACTTCAAAACAAAATTTGACAATTTAGCAAAACTCATTAAAACATGTAGTTCTAAGCGGAAGCTACTGCGGGTCCCGTGAAGCCATCAAGGATTCCTCTTGTCATTCGCCAGCACGTTCTTTCTCTTACCTGAAAAAAAAATAAGATGAAAGGATGAGCAATTATATTACTCAGTAAGTGACCCCACTACCGGAGCCGGGCTAGGCTGTAACGACCCGACTAATACAATCAAATCGGACCATTACTCAATGCATGCATATTTTAAAAAAAAAAACACTATGCTAAATAGTAAGGAAAAAAAATAATGCATAAACATATAAAAAAAAAAAAAAAAGGAAATCTTGGTTCGGGGTACCCCTAATAAAATCAACAAAATTCTGTGAACAGAAAAAAAAAACATCTACAAAATAGCAGACAAGCCTCAAAACAAAATTTGACAAAAGCTTAAAAAAAAAAGAAAAAAAAAACAGTGCTAGGCGGAAGCTGCTACGGGTCCCGTGAAGCCATCAAGGATTCCTCTTGTCATTCACCAGCACGTTCTTTCCCTTACCTGAAAAAAAAACTGAAAGGGTGAGCAATTATATTACTCAGTAAGTGACCCCACTACCGGAGCCGGGCTAGGCACCCAAGTCCTTTAAGTGCATTAGTCATACAACAGGCATATCAACATACTTCAATAGGAAACTGGTTATACTGGCACCCAAGTCCTTTAAGTGCATTAGTCATACGACAAGCATATCAACATACTTCAATAGGAAAACTAGTTATACTGGCACCCAAGTCCTTTAAGTGCATTAGCCTTAAGACAGGCATATCTAACATACTTTTATAGGGAACTGGTTATACTCTCCCTACAGTTGGATTTGGATGTCCACAAACCTCTGGAGCCTAGGAGGAACTCTTACCTCTGGTGATCCCAAAGGATCACAAAACCTCTGGTGATCCCGAGGGACCACAACCTCTAGTGAACCCGAAGGAACACATCCTCTGGTGACCCCGAAAAACCACAACCTCTGGTGAACCCGAAGGAACACAACCTCTGGTGAACCCGAAGGAACACAACCTCTGGTGACCCCGAAGGACCACAACCTCTGGTGAACCCGAAGGAACACAACCTCTGGTGACCCCGAAGGACCACAACCTCTGGTGAACCCGAAGGAACACAACCTCTGGTGACCCCAAAGGACCACAACCTCTGGTGAACCCGAAGGAACACAACCTCTGGTGAACCCGAAGGAACACAACCTTTGGTGAACATCCAGCCGACGTAGGGGAGTTACCACTACCCAGTACTCATGACCAATTTAAATTCTCACTCCTTTACTTCCATGGATTTATACACTAACAGCGCTGTTTACAATCATCTCATACTACAAGCATAAGCATTTCACATACATCCTTTAAAACATGGGAAAAATCATACAAGCATGCTATCTCAATGGGCGTAGAAGTATTACTCATCATGGCAACTAAACATAAGGCGGGAAGGTGGTTCAGGTAGTAAAGTCACTTACCTGAGCAATTATATTCACTTATCCACACGGCAGTCTGTTGGAAAGTTCTTGGTCCACCAAGTGTGGCTTAACTTACAGTTGCTCTAATCCTTTTTACCCAACACAATTCCCGGCCACCTAAGGGAATTTTTTTTTTTTATCACATAAGTCTCAAGCATCAACAGTTTTTAACCAAATTAAGCTATAAATTTTTCCTTGGGTCCGAGGTACTTACTCGCACGTTACCGGTTTGGTGACGAGAAATCAGGCGTGGTTTGATTGAAACGGCAGCGGAGGAGCACCGGGGTGGAAAAGAGAGAAAACTAGCGGCAGAAGAGAGAGAAACCGGCTGCGGCGGCTGCCGAAGAGAGAGAGAGACCGAAACCGGTCGTGGCGGCGCTGCAAGAGGAGAGAGAGAGAGATCGCGGCTGCGCTGCAAAGAGAGAGAGAGAGGAAGATCGCGGCGGCGCTGCAAAGAGAGAGACCGATCGCGGCAGCGCACTTGCGAGGAAGAAGAAGAAGAGGAGGAGATGATCGCCGTTCGTCGGCGACTTGCCCGGCGAGGAAGAAAAAGAAATCGGGGAGGGGAGCGGCGGCGGAAGAAAAAAGAAGGAAAACCAGGGGGGGCGGCGCGCACGCGAGGAAGGAGAAGAAAGATTTTTTTTTTCTTTTTCCTCTTTTTTTTTTATATTTTGGCACGCAAATCGATGCCTATTTATAAAAAACCCTAATTCCCTATTCCTTCCTCTTTTTCCCCTTTTCTTTTCCAACCAAACAAAATAAAATCAAATAAAATCTTCTACAACCAAGATTTACTTCAATTATCCAAATAAAATCAAATAAAATCTTCCACAACCAAGATTTACTTCAATTATCCAATCCCACCAAAATTAATCACCTTATTTTACTTGCCCCAAGATAAAATTATCTTTTCTTTATTATTATTATTATTTTTTTCACACGTAATAACTTAAACTTATTTACTAGGAGGATTTACCCCAACGATTTGTGGTTGTTACATTCTTCTCCCCTTGAGAAACTTTCGTCCCCGAAAGTTTTTACTGTTGGAACAACTCTGGGTACTCTGACCTCATTTCATCCTCTCGTTCCCACGTTGCCTCCTCACGCTGGTGGTTCTGCCAAAGGACTTTCACCAATGCTATCTCCCGGTTGCGCAGAACCTTCACTTCCCTTGCGAGAATTTGTACTGGCCTTTCCTCATAACTTAAATCTTTGCGCAACTGTAAGGGCTCAAAGTCGATCACATGGGATGGATCTGCCATATACTTCCGAAGCATGGAGACATGGAACACATTATGAACTGCGGAGAGCGACGGCGACAAGGCTAACTGATAGGCCACGGGGCCAACTCGCTCCAATATTTCAAACGGTCCAATGAACCGAGGGCTTAGCTTCCCCTTCTTCCCGAACCTCAAGACACCTTTCATAGGTGCCACTTTCAAGAATACCTTCTTCTCACCTACCTCAAATTCCAGATCTCGCCGTCTTACATCGGCGTAACTTTTCTGTCTACTCTGAGCTGTCTGCATCCTTGCCCTAATCCTCTGTATAGCCTCGTTGGTGAGTTGTACCAACTCTGGTCCTAACAGTCTTCGCTCCCCAACTTCATCCCAGCAAACCGGAGATCTACAATACTTACCATATAAGGCCTCGAATGGCGCCATGCCAATGGTAGCTTGATAACTGTTATTGTAGGCAAACTCCATCAAGTGCAAGTGGGAGTCCCAACTTCCTGGGAAGTCTAGGGCGCAGGCACGTAACATATCCTCTAGTACCTGGTTTAAGCGCTCCGTTTGTCCATCCGTCTGGGGGTGAAAAGCCGTACTAAAATCCAATCGAGTGCCCAACGCAGTCTGGAGACTCTTCCAAAAGTTTGACGTGAAACGAGGGTCTTTGTCAGACACTATAGAAACTGGCACCCCGTGTAGCCTTACTACTTCCCTGATATAAATTTGTGCCCACTTACTTACTGAAAAGATGGACTTTCCCGGAATAAAATGTGCTGACTTGGTGAGTCTATCCATAATGACCCATATCACCGTGTGACCTTTCGCTGTTTTGAGCAAACCTACAATGAAGTCCATAGATACATTCTCCCATTTCCACTCGGGTACCGACAGGGGCTGCAACAATCCTGCTTGTTTCTGCCTTGGGGCCTTCACCTGCTGGCATACGAAACACTTACCAACGAATTCAGCCACCTCTCTCTTCATATTGGGCCACCAGTAGTGACGCTTCAGGTCCTGATACATCTTGGTACTGCCCGGATGTATTGCAAATGGGGAGTTATGAGCCTCTGACAACAGTTCATCTTTAACGCTGCCTGCTGGAACACACAAGCGTCCGTGGTAGGTAAGGCCACTATCAGAGGACATCAACAACTCACTAGTCTGCCCCGACTACATCTGGCGAAATTTTTCCTTAAGGTACGGATCCTCCTGCTGGGCGACTATGATCCTTTGTCTCAAGGTGGGTTGCACTGATAATTGAGCTAACTGAGAAGTGACTTCTCCTAGCGCCACTGCAATGCCTGCTCGCTCAAGGTCCTTGCACAGTGGGGCCTGGTCGGTAATCAAAGCTGCTGAATGAACTGCCTTCCTGCTCAAGGCATCCGCCACTACATTTGCCTTTCCGGGATGGTACAGGATCTCCACGTCATAATCCTTTACTAACTCTAACCACCTGCGCTGTCTCATGTTCAACTCCTTCTGAGTGAAAAAGTACTTCAAGCTTTTGTGGTCAGTGAAGATCTGGATTCTTTCCCCGTACAGGTAGTGCCTCCATATCTTCAGAGCGAAAACAACTGCTGCCAACTCCAAATCGTGAGTTGGGTAATTCTGCTCGTGGCTTTTTAATTGCCGGGATGCATAAGCGACCACCTTGCCGTGCTGCATCAACACACAACCCAGTCCCTTTTTGGAAGCATCACTATAAACGACAAAATTCCCTGATCCATCTGGAACGGTAAGTACTGGTGCAGACACCAGCCTTTGCTTGAGGTCTTGGAAACTCTCTTCACAAGCCTTACTCCAAACAAAGGAATTACCTTTCCGGGTCAACTGAGTCAATGGCCTGGCTACACGAGAGAAATCTTTCACAAACCGACGGTAGTAGCCAGCTAAACCCAGAAAACTACGTACTTCACTAGCTGTCGTAGGGCGAGGCCAGCTCGTAACCGCCTCTATCTTGGCAGGATCTACCGAGACACCATCCTTGGACACCACATGTCCTAAAAAGGATACCTGCTTCAACCAGAATTCGCACTTAGAAAACTTGGCATACAACTTATGTGCCCTTAAGGTTTCGAGGACTTTTCGCAGATGCCCCTCGTGCTCCTCCTCTGTCTTGGAATATACCAGAATATCATCGATGAATACGATGACGAATGCGTCAAGAAAGTCCTTGAACACCCGGTTCATTAGATCCATGAATACTGCAGGGGCATTTGTTAGACCAAAGGACATGACGGTGAATTCGTAGTGTCCATAACGGGAACGAAAAGCGGTCTTAGGAACGTCACTGCCCTTTATTCTCAACTGATGATATCCTGAACGCAGGTCAATCTTTGAGAAAACCGTGGCTCCCTGCAACTGGTCAAATAGATCGTCAATTCTGGGAAGAGGGTATTTGTTTTTTATAGTCACCTTGTTTAGCTCTCTATAGTCAATGCAAAGGCGTAACGAACCATCCTTCTTCTTCACGAATAACACTGGTGCCCCCCAAGGCGACACACTCGGTCGGATAAAACCCTTGTCAAGCAACTGTTGTAGCTGCACCTTCAGCTCTCTTAGCTCTGCTGGAGCCATACGATAAGGAGCCCTGGATATGGGAACTGTACCGGGCTCCACTTCTATGGCGAAATCAATCTCCCGAACCGGTGGTAAGCCTGGAAGGTCCTCTGGAAAAACGTCCGGATAGTCTCGTACCACAGGTTCTGAAGTTAAGGTGGCCTCATCCTCTGTAACGTCTACCACACTGGCCAGAATACCCCAGGTGCCCTGGTTAAGTAGTCTACGGACCTTTAGAGCCGAAATGACCTTGGGTAGGACCACCGTCCCTGCTCCCTTAAATTTGAAGTTAGGCCCCGACGGAGGGGTGAAAATCACTTCCTTTCTTGCACAGTCTATACTGGCATGGTTAGCAGCCAACCAGTCCATGCCTAGAATGACGTCGAAGTCCGGCATGGCCAAGACGATTAGGGTAACCTCTAACTCCTAATTTTCTATTTCTACCCGATAGGCCTTTATCTTTTCTTTTGCCAACAAGATCTCCCCGGATGGGGTAGAGACCGATAATACGAAAGGTAAGGGTTCTAATTCTAGTGCAACATGTTCAACAAATACAGTAGAAATAAACGAGTGTGATGAGCCTGAGTCAAACAACACTAGGGCACAATACCCCAAAATAGGAAGCATACCTGTCACCACTGTGCCTGCCTTATCAGCCTCCTGCCGGGTTGTGGCATAGGCCCGACCATGCTGTTGATGCATTCTGCCAGAGTCCCCACGGGAGGTACTTACATACTGCCCCTTACCATCTGCTGCTCCCTTCCTTGGACACTTGCTAGACATGTGTCCCTCCTGGCCACACCGGAAACAAACTCCTGATCCTGCTAAACATTTCCCCCAGTGACTTTTTCTGCAGGAACCGCATACTGGCTTTCCTCTCTCTACCAAGCCTGAGGCCGAAGGCTGCTGTCTAAAGTGCTGTATGGGCCTGTCTGCCCGATTCTTTGGAGGAAATTCTGGGATTTTCTGCTCAAATTTCCTTTTCTGGCCTGAAGAGGTCCCTGTGGTCACAGCTCTGACATATTCATCTCCGGCACGGGAGTCGATCCTCACCGCTGCTCGAAAGGCTGCTGCATAACTACTGGGATCCAGGGCTTGCACGAAACCCCTTAGCCCCTCCCTCAGACCTTGCACAAAGCATTCTGTCCTATCTTCCTCAGTAGCCACCATCGTGGGGGCGAATCGGGACAGCTTGGTAAACTCTTGCTCGTACTCCTCAACGGTCATAACCCCTTGATTCAGCCTCATGAACTCCAGCTGCTTATTGTACCTCGTGTTGGCGGAGAAGTATTTCTCATAGAATCTCTCCTTGAACTGAGCCCAGGTAATCGACCCCCCTGTGGTAACCACTAACCTTTCAGCTGACTGCCACCAGATCTCGGCGTCATCTGTCAAAACAAATACAGCACACTGAAGCTTCTGATCCTCTGGGCACTTCATATATCGAAAGATAGTCTCAATGGATGATAACCACATCTCCGCCTTGGTAGGGTCCTTCAACGACCCGTCAAAAGTGCGCGGATTGTACTTTCTAAAGTCCCTCAGATGTTTTGCTTCCGGGGATAAACCCTGGTAAAACTGATGTTGGGCCGGCACTGGTGGGGGCGGAACTGGCTGCTCTAGCGCCTGTGGTACCGGAGGTTGTTGAGCTAACTGTTCTGCCACTGCGGCGCGAGTTAGCTCCTGAATCTTACTTAGCAAAGTGGCGGTAACCGTCTCCCCTATCTGAGCCACTACTGCAGCGAAATCAGTCTGGCCCACTGGCAGAACTTGTGCCTGGGGCGGCTCAGGCACGTTACGAGGCCGTCCTCTGGCCCTGGCTCCCCGCTCCTCATGCCTAACGGGATCTTGCGGCGGTGGAGGTCTTTGTGGTGCAGGGATGTCTTGCTCCATAGGGTCCTGGACTTGGGGGTTGGGTAATCCCCTTGCCCCACCCCTCCTGCCTCTGCCTCTTCCTCTACCTCCACGAGCGATTCCTGATTTACGAACAATAAGCACCATCAATTTCCTTGCTAAAGGTAACACTTCAAGGTATCCACACAAGGGTAAACTAACACGTCACAAGTATAACATTCTAAAGTCATGTACTAGAAAATACGTACCTGGCGATGACGAAGAATCCTTTAATGGTCATGGGAACCCCTCGACTTACTTAGTAAGTCAGTTTACAGAACCCAAAACTCTGGGCTTTGATACCAACTGTAACGACCTGACTAATATAATCAAATCGGACCATTACTAAATGCATGCATATTTTAAAAAAAAACACTATGCTAAATAGTAAGGAAAAAAAAATAATGCATAAACATATAAAAAAAAGGAAATCTTTGTTCGGGGTACCCCTAATAAAATCAACAAAATTCTGTGAACAGAAAAAAAAACATCGACAAAATAGCAGACAAGCCTCAAAACAAAATTTAAAAAAAAAAAAAAAACTTATAAAAAGAAAACAATGCTAGGCGGAAGCTGCTACGGGTCCCGTGAAGCCATCAAGGATTCCTCTTGTCATTCGCCAGCACGTTCTTTCCCTTACCTGAAAAAAATAGGATGAAAGGGTGAGCAATTATATTACTCAGTAAGTGACCCCACTACCGGAGCCGGGCTAGGCACCCAAGTCCTTTAAGTGCATTAGTCATACAACAGGCATATCAACATACTTCAATAGGAAACTGGTTATACTGGCACCCAAGTCCTTTAAGTGCATTAGTCATACGACAAGCATATCAACATACTTCAATAGGAAAACTAGTTATACTGGCACCCAAGTCCTTTAAATGCATTAGCCTTAAGACAGGCATATCTAACATACTTTTATAGGAAAACTAGTTATACTGGCACCCAAGTCCTTTAAGTGCATTAGCCTTAAGACAGGCATATCTAACATACTTTTATAGGGAACTGGTTATACTCTCCCTACAGTTGGATTTGGATGTCCACAAACCTCTGGAGCCTAGGAGGAACTCTTACCTCTGGTGATCCCGAAGGATCACAAAACCTCTGGTGATCCCGAGGGACCACAACCTCTAGTGAACCCGAAGGAACACATCCTCTGGTGACCCCGAAGGACCACAACCTCTGGTGAACCCGAAGGAACACAACCTCTGGTGACCCCGAAGGACCACAACCTCTGGTGAACCCAAAGGAACACAACCTCTGGTGACCCCGAAGGACCACAACCTCTGATGAACCTGAAGGAACACAACCTCTGGTGAACCCGAAGGAACACAACCTCTGGTGAACATCCAGCCGACGTAGGGGAGTTACCACTACCCAGTACTCATGACCAATTTAAATTCTCACTCCTTTACTTCCATGGATTTATACACTAACAGCGCTGTTTACAATCATCTCATACTACAAGCATAAGCATTTCACATACATCCTTTAAAACATGGGAAAAATCATACAAGCATGCTATCTCAATGGGCGTAGAAGTATTACTCATCATGGCAACTAAACATAAGGCGGGAAGGTGGTTCAGGTAGTAAAGTCACTTACCTGAGCAATTATATTCACTTATCCACACGGCAGTCTGTTGGAAAGTTCTTGGTCCACCAAGTGTGGCTTAACTTGCAGTTGCTCTAATCCTTTTTACCCAACACAATTCCCGGCCACCTAAGGGAATTTTTTTTTATCACATAAGTCTCAAGCATCAACAGTTTTTAACCAAATTAAGCTATAAATTTTTCCTTGGGTCTGAGGTACTTACTCGCACGTTACCAGTTTGGTGACGAGAAATCAGGCGTGGTTAGATTGAAACGGCAGCGGAGGAGCACCGGGGTGGAAGAGAGAGAAAACTGGCGGCAGAAGAGAGAGAAACTGGCGGCGGCGGCTGCCGAAGAGAGAGAGAGACCGAAACCGGTCATGGCGGCGCTGCAAGGAGAGAGAGAGAGATCGCGGCGGCGCTGCAAAGAGAGAGACCGGTCGCGGCGGCGCACTTGCGAGGAAGAAGAAGAAGAAGAGGAGGAGATGATCGCCGTTCGCCGGCGGCTTGCCCGGCGAGGAAGAAAAAGAAATCGGGGAGGGGAGCGGTGGCGGAAGAAAAAAAAAGGAAAACCAGGGGGGGGCGGCGCGCACGCGAGGAAGGAGAAGAAAGATTTTTTTTTTCTTTTTCCTCTTTTTTTTTTATATTTTGGCACGCAAATCGATGCATATTTATAAAAAACCCTAATTCCCTATTCCTTCCTCTTTTTCCCCTTTTCTTTTCCAACCAAACAAAATAAAATCAAATAAAATCTTCTACAACCAAGATTTACTTCAATTATCCAAATAAAATCAAATAAAATCTTCCACAACCAAGATTTACTTCAATTATCCAATCCCACCAAAATTAATCACCTTATTTTACTTGCCCCAAGATAAAATTATCTTTTTATTATTATTATTATTTTTTTTTTCACACGTAATAACTAAAACTTATTTACTAGGAGGATTTACCCCAACAATTTGGGGTTGTTACATAGGCATCCAAGTCCTTTAAGTGCATCAACCATAAGACAGGCATATCTAACATACTTTTATAGGGAACTGGTTATACTCGCCCTACAGTTGGTTTTGGATGTCCACAACCTCTGGAGCCCCGAAGGATGATTTCGAAGGAACACAAACCTGTGGCGATCCCGAAGGACCACAACCTCTAGTGACCCCGAAGGACCACAACCTCTAGTGAACCCGAAGGAACACAACCTCTAGTGACCCCGAAGGACCACAACCTCTAGTGAACATCCAACCGACGTAGGGGAGTTACCACTACCCATCATACATGCTCAATCAAATTTGCACTCCTTCCATTCCATGAATTCATACATTAACAGTACTGTTCATAAACATCTCATAGTGTAAGCATATGCATCATCAGCCACATACAACCTTTAGACATAGGAATTTCAAACAAGCATGCTATATTACATGGGGCTTAGAAATTCTACTACCTCATGGCAACTAAACATATGGCTAGAAGGCGGTTCAGGTAGTAAGATCACTTACCTGAGGGTTGATCCATTAAATTATCCACACTGCAGTTCTTGCAAAATTCCTGGACAACAGTGAATAGAATTCCCCAACTTAAGTTAGTCCACAAGCCTAGTCAATCATAAGCGAACTTTTTGTTCGAGAGAGTCCTTAGCCAAACGTGACCAACTCGTAGCTTCCTCCGACCCTACGGACTAAAACAATCGCCGGCTACCTATTAAGATGTACCAAATAAATTCGAAATTCCCGATTATTCATCAAAATATTCAACTAACCCCAATTGGGTTTGAGATACTCACTTAGGAGGGTACTGATCTGGCCGGGTGTGACATCCCAAATTTTCAAGTAATCTGTTTTTTTAAAAAATTTATTTTCTTGAATTTTTTGGTTAGTTGTTTGAATTTTGAAGCTTTAATTGGATTATGTTGAGAAAATAATTCAATTTAAAGTAATCGTGATAAAAAGATTTGGATTTGATTCAATTAGTGGAAAATTGAATTTATTTGGGAGAGATTTAAAAGTTGGATTTAAATTAGAAATTGAGTGAGATTTAAGAACTTGATTAATTTAAGAAAATATGAGGATAAGTTATAATTGAATTTAAGTTGGGGAATTGATTTGTTAGAAGATATTTTCGTTAAATAAATTATTAAGTGGTAGTTGAAAAAGATTTGATTTGATGGGTTGAGGAATATTATATTAAATAAGTTGTGTTTTGTTTTGGGAAAAGGCAAAGGAAAATGGAAATTTAAATATATATATATTTAGGGTTCTGGAAAAGGAAAAAGAAAGAGAATTTAAAGAAGTATATATATATAAGCCAATCTTGGATGTCAATGGGTTTGCAAGTTGTTACCCAGCTGCTCTCTCTGGCATTATCCCTTTTCGTGAGTTACGCTAGGATTTCAAGACTTGGTTAGGTCAGGACTGTTTGGGTAAGTATTGTTGATTTTCTCGTAATTTCGTGAATTGGTTTTAATTGTTGTTACTCATTGAGGTTGGATTTTAGATTCAGGCTTCCATGGATTTTGGAATCAGAAACAAGCTGTCCAAGCGGGTTTAAGGGTCCATTTTGGTTGGACTCATTGTTTGAAGTATGGAAGAAGATTGTGGCTTAGTTGCACTTTGGGGTTTTAACTCAAGCATTTTGTGAGAATTGGCTGCTTGGCTAGCTATTTGCACCTAGTCTCATGTAAGTGGTCTTACTACCTGAACCGCTTTCCCGCCATATGTTTAGCTGCCATGATGAGTAAAATTTCTAAGCCCCATGTGATATAGCATGCTTGTATGAAATTCCCATGTTTAAAGGATGTATGTGAAATGCATATGCTTGTATTATGAGATGTTTGTAAACAGCGCTGTTAATGTATGAATTCATGGAATGAAAGGAGTGAGAATTTAATTGGTCATGTATGATGGGTAGTGGTAACTCCCCTACGTCGGTTGGATGTTCACCAGAGGTTGTGGTCCTTCGGGGTCACTAGAGGATGTGTTCCTTCGGGTTCACTAGAGGTTGTGGTCCTTCGGGGTCACCAGAGGATGTGTTCCTTCGGGTTCACCAGAGGTTGTGGTCCTTCGGGGTCACTAGAGGTTGTGTTCCTTCGGGTTCACCAGAGGTTGTGGTCCTTCGAGGTCACTCGAGGTTGTGTTCCTTCGGGTTCACTAGAGGTTGTGGTCTTTCAAGATCACTAGAGGTTTGTGTTCCTTCAGGATCACCAGAGGTAAGAGTTCCTTCGGGACTCCAGAGGTTTGTGGACATCCAAAGCCAACTATGGGGCGAGTATAACCAGTTCTCTATAAAAGTATGTTAGATATGCATGTCTATGGTTGATGCACTTAAAGGACTTGGGTGCCTAGCCCAGCTCCGGTAGTGGGGTCACTTACTGAGTAATATAATTGCTCACCCTTTCATCTTATTTTTTTCAGGTAAGGGAAAGAACGTGCTGACGAATGACAAGAGGAATCCTTGATGGCTTCACGGGACCCGCAGTAGCTTCCGCTTAGAATTGCATGTTTTAATGAGTTTTGTTAAATTGTCAAATTTTGTTTTGAAGTTTGTCTTTTATTTTGCATGTGGATTCCTGTTCATGAAATTTTATTGATTTTTGATAAGGGTACCCCGAACCAAAATTCTCTTTTAGATGTTATGCATTGTTTTTCTTGAATTTAAATAAACAGAAATTTCCATGGAAAGCATTGTTTCTTTCTTACTAACCGCACAGTGTCTTTCTTGAAAATTTGCATGCATTGAGTAATGGTCCGTTTAGATTGTATAGTCGGGTCGTTACACCGGGCGAGCAAGAAACCGCAACCGGGAACACGTTTCCGAGCTAGAGCAAAAAGCTGGGTGAAGGAGAGCGTGAGACGTAGAGAGCTTGCAGCGGCAGGAGTGCGTGAGACGCAGAGTGCTTGCGGGAGCGGGAGTGCGGGACCGTTACTTTGGTCGTGAGACAAGCAATAGAGATTGAGAGAGGTGGTTGCAGAGAGGGAGAGAGATATGGCGGCAGAGAGGGAAAGAGATGGCGGCAGAAAGGGAGAATGGAAGAGGAGGGAGGCTCCCAAATTTATTCTTCAACCGAATAAAATAAAATCTCCTATAAAATAAAATCTCCTTCAATTACTCCAATCCTATAAAATCTCCTATAAAATAAAATCTCCTTCAATTACTCCAATCCTATAAAATCCCCTATAAAATAAAATCTCCTTCAATTACTCCAATCCTACCAAATTTATTCACTTTATTTTACTTGCCCCAAAATGAAATTATCCTTTACCAAATCCCAAAAATTTCCTTTAACTCTAATTTTGAGACTTTCCATCTTAGCCTAAATAAATGCATGAATACATATAAATAACTATATTTTCCCTTTCATACATAATAACTTAAATTAATTTACTAGGAGGATTTACCTCAATGATTTAGGGTTGTTACAATATTTCTCTTGACAAAGATGAAAAATGTTAATAGGTAGCAAAATTGATTGGTTTTTTTCTTTTTTTTTATCACTATCAGTAATATTACTAAAATAAAATGTATATCATTAATCATATATTGTTTAGTATATTGATAAAATATACACTAATATGTCAATTACAAATAGTATAACACTAAATATAAGAGTTCTTAAGTTTGTACCTACAAAATAAATATTTTATAATGGAAATAAGTATATTATTATTATATTAACAAATTCTTAAATTTTTAATTTTGTGTATACTAGTCTTTCATTTTATATAATATTTTTAAAGATCAATAGAGTTATTAGACAAAATTATATTTTGTGTGATAAAATCCTAAACTTTCAATTTTATATGAATAAATTCATAAATCTTAAAAAAATATTGAATAGGTCAAAGACTTATCAGATAATAAATTAAAAAGTAATAGAATTATTCTAAAGATGCTCAACAAAGACAATCTTAAAAATTTATGAATTAAACTTGTAATTTGACCTAAAATTTATATTCACTTTTGTTGCATAGTCTCTTTTTAGTTCAATAATCATGTGGATGAGACATCAACCAATCTACCTCTAATATGATAATAGATACTCTATTCATTCAGTTATGTTTGAATCGACATTGTTTAGAGCCTACCTAGTGGCTTGTTGCTAAGGTTGAGGATGAAAGTTTGGAGTTACATTTGCCTTTGTACATGTGTGAATCATTAGATCCGAGCCAAATAAAAAGTTGTGGTCTATTATTTATATTGTATATCATTCATTATCTTATGGACCAAAAAATCAAAATCTTGTCAAAGTCAACTTAGTTGATAATTTGCATGATTTTCGTTCTTTAAAAATTAAAAGTTTGATTTTACATTTATCTTTGGAATTGTTGCACTAAAAAAAGCTAGAGGTTTTTTTTTTTTTTTACTTCTCTAAATATTTATTTTCAGAAAAATAATAATAACTCTTTAGACACACCCACATCAATTCTAAAAGTGGATGACTTTCTTTAAGAGCAAAGAAATCCCCTCGATATTTTCCATTATTTTTAAACCCACTCTTCCTCACTAAATATCCTTTATAAAGGCTTAATTATATCAAATAAAATTTCAATTTATTCTTTTTTTTTTTTTTTGGTAAATTACTTTTTAGTACAAACATTATAAACATTATATATTTGAATTTGATTTTCATTTTCGAGTTTTAAAATGTTATATTTTTTTAGTCGATTTAGTAATTAATTGGTTTTTAGTTTTTTATTTTTATTTTTGATTTTTTAAAAATAAATTTGTTTGGTAATAACTTCATTTATTTTAAAAAGAAAGAAACTTAAAAGACTGTTTTTTCAATTTATGAAGAGAAATTTGGGAAAAAATAATTTTTAAAAATTGATTATTGATTTAAAGCACTGCGCATATGGTTTCTATTTATACTTACGTTTATGATTCAGTTCAGTTTTCTTGTTTTTTTTCTAATTATTTTTCTTTTTTAATTTTTTTATGTTTACAATATAATGGTTTTGTGAACATTACCTTTTTAGTCCTAAATTTTAAACAATATGTGCATTTAGTATCTAAGCTTTAAAAATGTACATTTTTAGTCCCCAAGTTTATAAGAATAAGTCCATTTGGTCCTTATGCTTTTAAAATGTACCTTTTTAATACTTGAATTTTTAGAATAGGTTTAGGAGGTTCTTCACATAATATTTTATTATTATTTTAAATAATTGGGTTATTTTAAAGAATAATGTTATTTTTAAAAAAAAAATTCAAAAAATAGGTTTAGAAACTAATGACAAAAATAGGGTGGTTTGGAAAATAATTTGAAAATTGGGGTGGTGAAATCGTGTACCCGGTACACGATTTCAGTCAAATTTGTTACGTGGCGCTCGTTTTGTAAGTAAGTCGTGGACCGGGTCCACAAGTGTTGACCAAACTCGTGGACCCGGTCCACAATTTCCACCAAACTCGTGGACCGGGTCCACGAGTTTGCCTAAATAAAGACTCATCATGTTATAATCGCGGGGAAGGAGGAACGAGCAATTTACGCTTTGGTAGCTATCGTTTCACTGGCTCTAATATTCACAGGCTTTCAAGGAATGGAATATTATCAAGCACCCTTCACTATTTCGGATAGTATTTATGGTTCGAGTTTTGATCAAAAAGACTTCTTACCCCCATTCTCTTCCCGTAATACGTCCAAAATCGTCCGATTTTTTCCCCATGATAAATAAGTTAATTAATTAATTACCCACTTAAATGAAAATTTGCTTCTTACTTGTGTTCATCAATCATTGTATTAGTTTCATTGATTATTAATTTTTGAAAATATAATGGAAAATCATTAATTCATTTAGTTAAAGATAAAAAGTTAATACAAATCATAAAATTTAAAATACAAATCAAGTGTCACATGGTGGTCTTCTTCGTGCACGTTGTCCACGACGAGGCACAGGCACTTCAATTTGTTGTTGCTGGTGGATTACATCGTCGATATCCTGTTGGGTGACAACAGATGGAAATTCATCGTGTGCATAATATTCCTGTTGATGGCCAGAACCGGATGCAATGTTTGGTTGTAATATGTGAGGTTCCTGGTCATCGGGTTGCTCTGGAACACCTTCGTCACGTTGTCTCTGTCATCTACGACGAATACGCTTTCAATCAGTGTCAGCAACATTGAGCCTCCTTGTATGTTGAATGATTTCTTCAACATTTACCATGTTTTGCTCACACATTGAACTCAACTCTGGTAAATTGTGTTCTAAGGAGTAACTGTGCACATTGTGGACAAAATTATTCTGCACGATAAAAAGAAATATATATAAGTATAAAAGAATATTCTTAGCATGTAATTGAAAAACACTACATAATAAGATGCTTACCATGCAGTAATAGTAGGCACCGTCAGGTGTGATAAATCTTCTTGTGATAGAGTCGTACCAGGACAAATAATCATTAGACACATTCGACTCGTTTATTATTTTTCCTTATGCACAGCAGCCATGACGTGCACGCCAATGATATACACTCTGCGTGAATTTGACGCCAGTTTTGGTCGTGTTTACCTCTTAAATCGATTTGGTGTAGTTGAGGGAGTGTATTACACAACGTCGGTACGGTTTGCCGCATACCGAATTATCTCAACACTCGATCTGGTTGATGCCACTCTACGATATGAAAGTATATAAGTGGGCTGACCGTCAACCAAATGTCTTATCCATCATGACAGTAATCAGGCAACAACGACATAACATGTGTATATGGCGTCCAATTGATCTGAAACCATGTACAAGAATAATTAGAACCTAAAAACATATGTAATATTCAGTTATATGCAACATATTTATTATTACCTGATTTTGCATCAAACGGTCAAATATTGAGCGATATACCAGCAACATGTTTGCTGATTGTTCAGATGCAGCTAATACACCGCTCCATCTATCACATAGATATAAAACAATTAAATACTTTGTTAATTGTATTGACAAAGAAATTAATATATACAGAAAATAATACCTGGCACTGAGTGGACGTCCTAAAAAATGTTCTGGAGGTTGTAATTGGACTTGTGGTGCAACAATGCTAAATCGATCATTGGCCTATACTTGAAGTAGTATCAGTAGGCCTGCTATATCCAAAGCTTGTGCATGACTGGCTGGACATAATTCTCTATACAGCCATGCAAGACAAGCACCACCCCATGAATAATTACCAGCTTGCTCAAAACTGGCCAGTAGTGGGAGGAACATTAAGTGCACCAGCGTGTTGGACTTGTCAGCAAACAGAAAGCCTCCGATAAGCTGCATGATATACGCTCGCGCATATCTCTGTATACTGACGTCATCGGCATCAGGAGACAATTATGTAAACTGAGAGGCTAACCACGGGAGACTCAACCTTGAGCCTTTTAAGTCAAGTGGTCGAACGCCTAAGAAATCTTCACAAATCTGTTTCCAATCATGTTGCAAAGAACCAGTAATAGATTCTCCGTCCACTGGTAGTCCAAATTGTATTGCAATGTCCTGCAGCGTAATGGTGCATTCTCCACCAGACATATGAAATATATGGGTCTCAGGTCTCCAGCGCTCTACTAAAGCAGTAATGAGGTGCCAGTCCAACTGTATGAATCCAATTTGTGCAACCCCAATAAAACCGGCCTGTTGTAGATAAGGCACTATACGTTCATTATGAATTCGCGAAGTTTTGGGTCTACCATGCTCCCTTAATAAGTTTGCGTTAGGATGCACTTCCGTAAATGATAACTCTGGCCAATAGTCAGGGTGCTGTATTGGATGGAAGCGACATTCATAGCATAACTTTAAATGAGACAATTTATAGTATTCATCAATCAAATGCTCGTATGACAAACACATGTAATTACAAATTGCAATTACATGAGAGCATGGAATCTTGAAAGACTGCCACTTGTTACAAGAACAAGTCCCCTCTTTCAAGCACACTACTTGTATGTTTTGGCCTTTGTAAGGAGAAACCATACTGATGCCAGTTCGAACTTCAAAACTTTGTGTTTCCCTGTCAACTGACGTCACTGTATGTGCAGTTGCTCGTTTCTCTCACCTTTTAAGCTTTCTCATGGCATATTTTGTGTACATGTCCCCACGATCGAGTGCTTCACTTATTTCTTGTCTACAGCGTAGTACAAACATATGCATTATCATTCACATAAATCCTTTAGACATGGGAATTTCATACAAGCATGCTATATCACATGGGGCTTAGATATTCTACTACATCATGGCAACTAACATATGGCGAGAAGGCAGTTCAGGTAGAAAGACCACTTACATTGAGACTAGGCGCAAATAGTTAACCAAGCAGCCAATTCTCACAAAATGCTTGAGTTAAAACCCCAAAGTGCAACTAAGCCACAATCTTCTTCCATACTTCAAACAATGAGTCCAACCAAAATGGACCCTTAAACCCGCTTGGACAGCTTGTTTCTGATTCCAAAATCCATGGAAGCCTGAATCTAAAATCAAACCTCAATGAGTAACAACAGTTAAAACCAATTCACAAAATTACTAGAAAATCAACAATACTTACCCAAACAGTCCTGACCTAACCAAGTCTTGAAATCCTAGCGTAACTCACGAAAAGGGATAATGCCAGAGAGAGCAGCTGGGCAACAACTTGCAAACCCATTGACATCCAAGATTGGCTTAAGTATATATATATACTTCTTTAAATTCTCTTTCTTTTTCCTTTTCCAGAACCCTAAATATATATATTTAAATTTCCATTTTCCTTTGCCTTTTCCTTTTCCTTTTCCCAAAACAAAACACAGCTTATTTAATATAATATTCCTCAACCCATCAAATCAAATCTTTTCCAACCACCACTTAATAATTTATTTAACCAAAATATCTTCTAACAAATCAATTCCCCAACTTAAATTCAATTCTAACTTATCCTCATATTTTTTTAAATTAATCAAGTTCTTAAATCTCACCCAATTTCTAATTTAAATCCAACTTTTAAATCTCTCCCAAATAAATTCAATTTTCCACTAATTGAATCAAATCCAAATCTTTTTATCACAATTACTTTAAATTGAATTATTTTCTCAACATAATCCAATTAAAGCTTCAAAATTCAAACAACTAACCAAATAATTCAAGAAAATGAATTTTTTAAAAAAAAACAAATTACTTGAAAATTTGGGATGTCACAGATAAACTACTTTAGGCATTTTGTTATAATTATAAATAAATATGTCCATCTTAGTTATATATAAAAATAACCCTTAAAAAATGTTAATATAAGTAACAACGAAAGTAACTGTTTTTCAAAAGATTATAAACTGAAAATAGACATTTTTTTTTTAATATAATACTTCATTAATAGGGACAAAAAAACCTAAGCGAAGGTTTGGGCAACATAAAGAATACAAATGTTTTTGATCATATGTAACAATTATGAAGGAAAATGTTCAACCCACAAACAAGAAACATCTAGATCAACAATTTTGACGGCTAAACTTTGAGAAATTGAATTTTAATTTCTCTAGATATGTGACATCCCAAATTTTCAAGTAATTTGTTTTTTTAAAAAAATTTATTTTCTTGAATTATTTGGTTAGTTGTTTGAATTTTGAAGCTTTAATTGGATTATGTTGAGAAAATAATTCAATTTAAAGTAATCGTGATAAAAAGATTTGGATTTGATTCAATTAGTGGAAAATTGAATTTATTTGGGAGAGATTTAAAAGTTGGATTTAAATTAGAAATTGGGTGAGATTTAAGAACTTGATTAATTTAAGAAAATATGAGGATAAGTTATAATTGAATTTAAGTTGGGGAATTGATTTGTTAGAAGATATTTTGGTTAAATAAATTATTAAGTGGTGGTTGGAAAAGATTTGATTTGATGGGTTGAGGAATATTATATTAAATAAGCTGTGTTTTGTTTTGGGAAAAGGAAAAGGAAAAGGCAAAGGAAAATGGAAATTTAAATATATATATTTAGGGTTCTGGAAAAGGAAAAAGAAAGAGAATTTAAAGAAGTATATATATATACTTAAGCCAATCTTGGATGTCAATGGGTTTGCAAGTTGTTGCCCAGCTGCTCTCTCTGGCATTATCCCTTTTCGTGAGTTACGCTAGGATTTCAAGACTTGGTTAGGTCAGGACTGTTTGGGTAAGTATTGTTGATTTTCTAGTAATTTTGTGAATTGGTTTTAACTGTTGTTACTCATTGAGGTTTGATTTTAGATTCAGGCTTCCATGGATTTTGGAATCAGAAACAAGCTGTCCAAGCGGGTTTAAGGGTCCATTTTGGTTGGACTCATTGTTTGAAGTATGGAAGAAGATTGTGGCTTAGTTGCACTTTGGGGTTTTAACTCAAGCATTTTGTGAGAATTGGCTGCTTGGTTAACTATTTGCACCTAGTCTCAATGTAAGTGGTCTTACTACCTGAACCGCCTTCCCGCCATATGTTTAGTTGCCATGATGAGTAAAATTTCTAAGCCCATGTGAGATAGCATGCTTGTATGAAATTTCCATATTTAAAGGATGTATGTGAAATCGCCATATGTTTAGTTGTCATGATGAGTAAAATTTCTAAGCCCCATGTGAGATAGTATACTTGTATGAAATTCCCATGTTTTAAAGGATGTATGTGAAATGCATATGCTTGTATTATGAGATGTTTGTAAACAGCGCTGTTAATGTATGAATTCATGGAAGGAAAGGAGTGAGAATTTAATTGGTCATGTGTGCTGGGTAGTGGTAACTCCCCTACGTCGGTTGGATGTTCACCAGAGGTTGTGGTCCTTCGGGGTCACCAGAGGTTGTGTTCCTTCGGGTTCACCAGAGGTTGTGGTCCTTCGGGGTCACTAGAGGTTGTGTTCCTTCGGGTTCACCAGAGGTTGTGGTCCTTCGGGGTCACCAGAGGATGTGTTCCTTCGGGTTCACTAGAGGTTGTGGTCCCTCGGGATCACCAGAGGTTTGTGATCCTTCGGGATCACCAGAGGTAAGAGTTCCTTCGGGGCTCCAGAGGTTTGTGGACATCCAAAACCAACTGTAGGGAGAGTATAACCAGTTCCCTATAAAAGTATGTTAGATATGCCTGTCTTATGACTAATGCACTTAAAGGACTTGGGTGCCAGTATAACCAGTTCCCTATAAAAGTATGTTAGATATGCCTGTCTTATGACTAATGCACTTAAAGGACTTGGGTGCCAGTATAACCAGTTCCCTATAAAAGTATGTTAGATATGCCTGTCTTATGACTAATGCACTTAAAGGACTTGGGTGCCAGTATAACCAGTTCCCTATAAAAGTATGTTAGATATGCCTGTCTTATGACTAATGCACTTAAAGGACTTGGGTGCCAGTATAACCAGTTCCCTATAAAAGTATGTTAGATATGCCTGTCTTATGACTAATGCACTTAAAGGACTTGGGTGCCAGTATAACCAGTTCCCTATAAAAGTATGTTAGATATGCCTGTCTTATGACTAATGCACTTAAAGGACTTGGGTGCCAGTATAACCAGTTCCCTATAAAAGTATGTTAGATATGCCTGTCTTATGACTAATGCACTTAAAGGACTTGGGTGCCAGTATAACCAGTTCCCTATAAAAGTATGTTAGATATGCCTGTCGTATGACTAATGCACCTAAAGGACTTAGGTGCCTAGCCCGGCTCTGGTAATGGGGTCACTTACTGAGTAATATAATTGCTCACCCTTTCATCTTATTTTTTTCAGGTAAGGGAAAGAACATGCTGGCGAATGACAAGAGGAATCCTTGATGGCTTCCCGGGACCCGCAGTAGCTTTCGCTAGTACTGCATGTTTTTAATGAGTTTTGGTTAAATGGTCAAATTTTGTTCTGAAACTTGTCTTTTAGTTTGTATGTGGATTCCGTTCACGAAAATTTATTAATTTTTATTAGGGGTACCACGATCCAAGATTCTTTTTTTTTTATATATGTTTATGCATTGTTTTTCTTGAGTTTTAACATTGTTTCTTTCTTACTATTTAGCATAGTATCTTTTTGAAATATGCACGCATTGAGTAATGGTCCGATTAGATTGTATTAATCGGGTCGTTACAAGATACGAGTGAGTGATGCATAGTGAAACAATTAAAACTTTGTTGAAGATTAAGATTAGGGATGTCGTGAATAAACATACTTTCTTTTGTTTAATGCAAATCGAGATTTTTTTTTTTTTTTTATGATATCAAACATTTCTAATATATTGATTCCAAATTTTCGCAACTCACATTTCTAATATAATAAAATAAAGATTACTTTTTTTAAAAAAAGAAAAAACATTCTTAAAATTTATATTTTCTGTTAAAATCAGACTTAGAAGTTGGAACCATTAAAACAAAATTGAAAGTTAAATTTATATTTTAATTTTTGGGATAAAAAAAAAAAGAAAATTGAGAAAAAGAAAAAGGGGCCCACTGAATCGTCACCTATACTTTTTACCACTTTTTAATAATTACTCTCTTTTCCAACCCAAGTACGGTAAAATAAATATATAAATAAACAAAAATCTTTTTTTAAAAAAAAAAAAGAAAGAAAAAAAAAGACCCGCAGAGAGAAAAAGAGAGAGACACTTTCATATCATCCCATCATACAACACCTACATAGCCTTCCTCTGGCTACCACTTCTAACAAAAGACTCAAAATTTTAAAATTATAAAAAATTATAAAAAAAAATTATTTTACTCCCCTTACTTTCAATTTTTTTTTTTTTCATTTTAGACCTTTTCGATCTAGTTTAATTTGTTCATTATAGTCTTTGTATTTTCGAAACGTTTTGTTTTAATAATGACTCAATTTTGTCATTGTTTGATTCACTTTTATCTCTCTTTACTTTTTGTTCTTTTATTTTGGATATGTAATGATAAATTTTTATTTATTTAGTCTTTGAATTTTGAAATTTTTGTTTTTGATCATTTTACTTTAAAAAAAATGATCATTTTTATATAACTATTGTTTGCAAAATTCTAACACGAATTCTATATACAATGAAAACTCTTTCAAATAAAGTCGTCGACTATGTTTTTAAGAAGTTTATTGAATGTAGTGTAGTGCTAAAATTATGATGAAAAGAATGGGAGAGAAAAATATGGAATTACAAGTTTTGTCTTTCAACTTTGAGGTTGTAATAAAACTTTTAATTTTGAAATTAATTCATCACTAAAATCTAAAATAGAAAAGGTATGTAATGAAGTTCTCATGATGTGATTGACTACCTCATTATAACTATGGAATGAATTTGCATGCTTTCTACTAACCACCAATATAAATTCAAACTACTTTCATAATTTCTCTCTCATACATGTTACATCTTGTGGTGAAAATTGTTGATCATATTCTGACAATCTCTATTAAAAATGTCCAATAATTCTCAAACCTTCAATTTCCTGTCAAATAAGTCATTGATATATTCCAAATTTTTAAAAACTAAAGTTTTATTTGATAAAGTTTTTGTTTTTAGTTTTTTTGTTGTGAAATTTATACTTGTTTTCATTCAATTTTTTAAATTATGAATTTCACCTTCATTAAAGAACCACTTAAATAACTAGGCAAATTCTAGAGACAAAAAAACATAGAAACTTAGTGATAAAAGTAGAGGTTATAAACTTAATTTTCAAAACCAAATGAATCTCAACACATGACCTAAATAATCTATTAGATATAAATTTAAATTTTATGACTAACAGAAGCCTAAACCTCCAATTTAGTATTCAATAGATCTATAACCTTAATATATATCAAATAGAACAACTTAATATATTCAAGATTAAAAATTTAGGCCCCGTTTGGCAACTACTTTGTTTTTTGTTTTTAAAAATTAAGTATATTTTCTTCTATTTCTTACAATTATTTGCATCTTTCTTAAATACAATGGTTGAATTTTTGGACAAATTCCAAAAACAAAAACAAAATTTTAAAAGCTACTTTGTTTAGTTTTCAAATTTTAGTTTCGTTTTTTAAACCAATTTAATGTGGAAATAGTGTCTACAGGCTTAATTTTAAAAAATAAAATAAAATAAAACAAATAATTAACAAACGGAGCCTAAAATCTTATTAAACACAAAATTAAAAAATTATAAATGAACTATTTTAAAAGTAGAATTACTAAAATAACCCAACCAAAATATACATACAATATACAGAGTAGTGTGTATATATATATGTGAAAGAGAAAGGAAAGAAAGAAATAGAGAAATAGAACCACGCGCAGTTAGTAGGCACGTGAAAGTCACGCAAAAAACTATTGGTTAATAGTAAGAAAATAGAGGAGTAGGGCCCAGTGGTGTGGAGATTTATGAAGTGACCCCCCCCCCTATTGGTGTGTCCTTTTCAATCGCCTTGAGGAGCGTCAAACGCCCACCTCAAGTCTTTGTCTTTGTCTTTTATTTTATTTTATTTTATTTTTGTCTTTCATTCTATTTTTCTAGATCTAAATTTTAAAGACCTATTTAGTATTCGGTAGAAAATTCGTATTATGTTCTATATTTTTAAATTTACTGAGTTTAGCCCATATTTGTTTCATCAATCCATATTCTCTTTTTTTTGAGTTGTTTTATAATTTTGTGATTAAACCATATAAATTTTGAAAATAATATTTTTATATTTTTATTATATCAAAACTTTAAAATTTTATCTTTTTAATACAATATTATATTAAATAAAGATAATATTATTTATGAATACAATATATCAAATTATAAATTCAATTATTTTTTAAAATATATAATATGTATTTTGCTATAAATTATATAACGTTACAAAATAACACTTATATACACTTTTTTAACATAAATTTTATATTCATAAATAAATTAATAATAATTTATTATTAATTAAATATTAATTGTTAACTATAATTAGCTTTATAATTTATAAATATATAATATCAAACACTTTAAAGGTATGTTTTCAAAAATAGAAAAATAGTTGAAAATGGTTACAAATATTATAAAATTTTATTTTCTATCTGTTATAGATTGCAATAGACCCATATATACATCTGTCTATGGGTAAAGTGATAGATATTTACCTGGTCTATCGGATAGAAAGTAAAATTTTACTATATTTGTAAATAGTTTGATATTTTTTCTATTTATAATAATTTTCCTTGTTTAAATTATAATTCAATTTTTGGATCTGCTACCAAATACATATCTGAAGACATAAAATACAACTTTGTTTTCATTGAGTCCCTTGTTTTCAAATTCTGTACCAAACAATCTCAATAATTTTCAAATCCTAACTCATATTGTCCACATTTCCCCCTTTATTTTACTCTTAGACTATTAGTCTAAGCATATCCATTATTATTTAATTACATCCAAACAATATTCAAAATATTGAGTAGTTAATTTTATGGGAATATCAATATAAATATCGATATTGATGGTATTTTTGTGGATATATAATTGTTTTAAATGAAAAAACTGCTGAAAATATTTTTAAATATAGTAAAATGTCAATAATTATAAATATTAATATACTATAGTGATAGATGTCTATCAATATCTATCATTGTTTATCTGATAAACACTGATATTTTGTTATATTTATCAATATCTTGACTCATTTTTATATATTTGAAAACATATCTAATTTTATAAAACATTATAAAATAAATTTTTTTCTAAAGAAAATAATAAAAGTTCAAGCCCTATTTAATAACCACCTAATTTAAAAAAGTTTAGTTGCTTTCGTATAGTTTTTTTGTTTTAAATTTATCTAATAATTTGAATTATACTTTGAGAAAGATGAGAACGATTATTATAAAAGGATTTTGAGAAAACAAACTTAATTTTTTAAAAACAAAAAATCAAAGATCAATTAATTATCTGACCTTAGGTTTAGAAGATATATTTTTCTTTTTGAAAGTTGATTAAGAATTTAAACATTTATTTGAAGATCGTAAAAATTATAATACATAAATGGTGGAAAACAAATATAAATAAATAAATAAATAAATATTATTATCATATAGGAACTTATGACATTAATTTAGTTTAAAATAAAATAACAAATTTCTGGATAAATTATTTGAATTTCGTTCCAAAAGTTTCCATTATATTAAATCTCCTCTTTCTATATAAGGTTATTTTCAAATATAGTAAAATGAACCAAAATATTTACAAATATAGCAAAATTTTACTAACTATATATGATAAACTGCGATAGATTACTACTTGTGTCTATCTGCAAATAGACACAAATAGTAATCTATGGTGATCTATTGTAGTCTAATGTAAATAAATTATGATATTTTGCTAGTATTTGTAGATATTTTTAACAGGTTTGTTATTTAAAATAATTTTCATCTGTATATAAGAATTTCCTCCTAATATTTAATTTCATTATATGAGCATGAATCATGAATTATGGCAAAATTTGGAGTTGAAATCACCCCACACCTTATATTTATGTTATACTGATGAAATAATTATTATTTTTTGGGTCGAAAATATCAATAAATTTATAGATAGGATATTTTATTTCTTAAACTTTTGCTTATTTAACACAATAGGTCCGATGCTTTATGATTTGAAATACATAAGAGTTATTTACGAGGTATAGTTCAAAGTAGTTTTGATTATAACAAAAAAAAAAAAAAAAAATTGATTAAAAAAAAAAGAAGAAGAAGAAGTTATTTTGATTAATATATATATATATATATTCTTTATCAATTTTCTTTATCCTTTTTGTTCTTTTTTTAATATAAAAATGAAAAATTATCTTAAATAATAAAATTGTTGAAATATTTACAACTAATATGATCTACTATCTGTGTCTATCGTGATCTAGATAGTAGTCTATCTTGATCTATCGCAGATAGACAGTAAAATTTTTGTTATATTTATAAATATTTTGATTTATTTTCTTATATTTGAAAAAATTTCTATAAAAATGTTTATATAACTATTGTTGTGTAAAAAAGTATTTAATGATTATTTTTAAAATAATGTGTAAAAGAAACAAATAAAAATACAAGAACAGCTGAGTTATTTATTTACAAACAATATTAAAAAGAAACTACATAAAATTTTCTCAATTAAAAGAAAGAAAAAGAGAAAAAAGGAAAGATTTCATATTTACCCTTTAAATTAAGTAAAAAATGAAATAAAATTTTGCTATATCTATAATATAATATTTTTTATCAATTTTATAATAGATATACTTATTGTTATACAAAGTCTGAAAGTACATCAGATTTTTTATTGATTTATTTGTTGATGCATTAGCCAGGGTTAGATTTGTAAATTGACCTAATTTGGCATATCATTTTTTTTTATGGAGGGCAAAAATATAACAATTCTTATTATTATTATTTTTATACATGCAAACCTAAAAAAATTGGGGTCAGATTTGGGAATTAACCTAATATATTTATTTAGCACGCTATAGTCTTCGTAAAATAAATTATAAGACTTCTTTCAAATATAGTAAAAGAAACCAAAATATTTACAAATATGGCAAAATTTCATTGTCTATCACGGACTATCACAGATAGACTGTGTATTTTGTTATTAGTTGTAAATATTTTTAGCAGTTTTGTCATTTAAGATAATTTCTCTAAATTATATGCATTTCCACGAAAAAATTAGTATTTGTATTACCTAATAATTTAAATAATTAGTGTTTAAAAAATATGAATACATTTTTCTTTGGGATGTTTTTAAAAATAGAAAAACAGTTGAAAATAGTTATAAATATGACAAAATTTTATTCTCTATATGTGATAGATGGCAAAGACCCTAAACATCTATCACTTTACCAAATAGATATAGATAGATATCTATCTAAGTCTATTGCGATCATAAAAAAAATAAAATTTTACTATATTTATAGATATTTTGATATTTTTTCTCTTTATAATAATTTTTCTTTTACTTTCACACACACATATGAATACGTTTTATAAATGATTATCAATAACTAAAAATCGAAGTTGTTCCAAATCCCCAAGCTATCTCTATTTTAAACTAAGATATGATATTTATAGAATTTTTGCATCAATGAAAAAGAAAAATATTAAATGATAAATTTAAATCTTGAGTTAAATTAATAACAGTGGGTGATCTATAAGGAAAAAAATGAAATTCAATTTATTCAAGAAATATATATTGCTTTTTATATACATATGAAAAAAGCATATAAAAAGTTGTAACAACCCCAAATCGTTGGGGTAAATCCTCTTAGTAAATAAGTTTAAGTTATTACGTGTGAAAAGAAATAATTATAATAATAATAAAAAGATAATTTTATCTTGGGGCAAGTAAAATAAGGTGATTAATTTTGGTGGGATTGGAAATTGAAGTAAATCTTGGTTGTAGAAGATTTTATTTGATTTTATTTGGATAATTGAAGTAAATCTTGGTTGTAGAAGATTTTATTTGATTTTATTTTGTTTGGTTGGAAAAGAAAAGGGGAAAGGAGGAAGGAATAGGGAATTTGGGTTTTTATAAATAGGCATCGATTTGCGTGCCAAAATAAAAAAAAATAAAAAAATAAAAGTAAAAAGGGATTTTTCTCTTCTCCCTCGCGTGCCGCCGCGGTTTCAATCAATCTCTCTCTCTCTCTCTCCTTGCAGTGCCGCCTACTTTCTCTCTCTTCCACCCCGGTGCTCCTCCGCTGCCATTTCAATCAAACCACGCCTGATTTCTCGTCACCAAACCGGTAACATGAGAGTAAGTATCTCGGACCCAAGGAAAAATTTATAGCTTAATTTGGTTAAAAAACTATTGATGCTTGAGACTTATGTGATAAAAATTCCCTTAGGTGGCCGGGAATTGTGTCGGAGTAAAAAGGATTGGTGGCAACGGCGAGTTAAGTCACGTTTGGGTAAGGACAGTTTTAAATTTATTTGGAATTAAATGGTGGTGGGACTGGACTTATGGACTGACTTAAGTTGGGAAATTTATTTATTTGCAATTGCCCAGGGATTTTACAAGTTCTGCAGTGTGGTTACATTATTTGGATCAATTCTCAAGTAAGTGGACTTACTACCTGAACCGCCTTCCCGCCATATGTTTAGTTGCCATGATGAGTAGGATTTCTAAGCCCCATGGGTATAGCATGCTTGTATGAGTAGAAATTTCTAAGCCCCATGGGTATAGCATGCTTGTATGAGTAGAAATTTCTAAGCCCCATGTGTATAGCATGCTTGTATGAGTAGGAATTTCTAAGCCCCATGTGACATAGTATGCTTGTATGAAATTCCCATGCTTAATGGATGTATGTGAATGGTGATGCATATGTATATATATATTATGAGATGTTTTAAACAGTACTGTTAATGCGTGAATTTATGGAGTGAAAGGAGTGAGATTTTAATTGACCCATAAGGTGGGTAGTGGTAGCTCCCCTACGTCGGTTGGATGTTCACTAGAGGTTGTGTTCCTTCGGGTTCACCAGGTTTGTGGTCTTTCGGGATCACCAGAGGTTTGTGTTCCTTCGGGTTCACCAGATATTGTGGTCCTTCGGGGTCACCAGAGGTTGTGTTCCTTCAGGTTCACCAGATATTGTGGTCCTTCGGGGTCACCAGAGGTTGTGTTCCTTCGGGTTCACCAGATATTGTGGTCCTTCGGGGTCACCAGAGGTTGTGTTCCTTCGGGTTCACCAGA